>PVHY01000707.1:163244-201808 GCA_004024945.1 Uropsilus gracilis | reverse complement strand
GCGCACCACCATGCCCAGCTATTTTTTTTGGAACTAGGTCTCGCTAAGTGCCCCAGGCGGGACTCGAACCGCGATCCCTAGCCCCGGCCGCTTCATAGGCTGAAGCTTACAAGCACGAGCCACCATGCCCGGCCTCCACCTATTTTTTTGGGACTAGGTCTTGCTACCCCCAGCAGAACTCAAACTGCAATCCCTGGCCCTGGCTGCGGCTTCCTAGGTTGCCATTTACAGGATGTGCCACCATGCCCACCCGACCTAACATACATTTTATCTTAATATGCATGCATAGAAAAATATCTAAATGTATATTGACAAGATGGATGGACCCCGAAGGAATCATGCTAGTTGAAATAAGTCAGCAAGAAAAAGAGAAATACTGGATGATTCCACCTATATGTGGAAATCATATAGGGAAAGCAAACAAACAAAAGGACAAATAAAGTTTAAAACCAACAATCAGCAGAACTAAGCATAGAACAAGGGAGGGGGTTGGGGGTAAAGTATGGGAAGGGATGGGCACAAGAGATTAAGATGATAGTTCACACATGACACGGTGGTAGGAGAACCTGGGGGTATAAAATGATGTTATAATATACATATGTGAAGTCAAGTGAAATAAAGTACTGACAATAAAATGAAACAGTAATAGGTGAACTATTTTATCAAAAAATAATCCAAAAAATAACACCTAAAAGGAATATAAAGCACTTTAATTATACATAATAAATGCAGCAAAACAAAAAAGTCAGTTACAAACTACAACTATGCAATAATACTAAAAATTTAGAACACAGAAAATATAATTGCTCTGTTAAATGGTATATGGTTGCTTTAAAAGAACTTTTTCCCCAAAATTCCAACAATATATATTCCATAGTTTTAAAAAGGTGGGAAACTTTTTTGAAGAACACTGTCAGTCTTGCTAAAATGAACCTCTCACAGAAATTACAGAAAATAATTTCACTGTAGCACCTACAGTTAAATTTATATTATCCTCCCTGACAATAAGAAAGAAACGCATGCAGTTGAACTGCTACCATACCTTTGCCAGTAGAGTTTTCCCACAGCCAGGAGGACCAGCAAGGAGGACTCCAGCTGGAGTCACCAATCCAAGAGCTTTGAATTGATCTGGGTTACGTACTGGTGCCTACAAAGAACAATACCAGCAGTAATCTATTACAAATGTCTACTTTATTTTTTTATATATATATAAATTTCACAACATTGTAATCCCCCCTCCCCTCCATCCCCCCCTTTCCCTCCTACTCAAAGTTGTGCGCTTCAGTTTGGTGCTTAGCTTGTTTTGACTTTTCCTCAAGACTTTTAGTTTTTCACTATATCCCATATATTAGTGAAGCCATTTGGTTTCTGTCTTTTTCTTTCTGGCTTGTTTCTGCTAATATGATTTCTTCTAAGTACATCCATGTTGTTCAAATGTCCACTTTATATCTCATATTTAAATGATCCCTAGAAACATTTTCAGTACTGATCATGAAGCTTAAAAGTAAAAACAGTGCAGAGTACTTTCTAATATGAGGTATATTGGAATAAATTTAAAAATGTTTGCTCTTGAGAAACTTATACTTAAAAGTTCAGGAAGTTCTTTTTTCTTTTTTTTTGAGACTAGGTCTTGCTATTTTTTGCCAGGGGAACCGCAGATTCACGTAGCCCAGGTTACCACAGACTCAAGCAATCCTCACCCTCAGCTTCCCAGGTAGCAGGGGTTACAGGCATGTGCCACCAAGCCCAGCTATTTATTTGGAACTTGGTCTTGCTACATTGCTCTGGGAAGAACTCGAATGTGATCCCGGTCCCCACCGTGGCTTCCTAGGCTGCTGCTTACAGGCACATGCCATGGTGCCCAGCACTTCAGGAAATCTTTTAAAGATATTAATATTTTAAATTAAGCTTTTTAGAGAACTATCTAATTTTCCAGGTTATAGAAATTTTAAGCAATGTCTGCCCCTTTTATAGGAATCAGAAGTAGCAATATTCTACATAGTCAAAATGCAAAGTTAGGTGTTTGCTATAATGTCCATGTATTTTCTTTTATAATTATCTCTAAAATGAACCATACTTCTTTTTTTTTGTTTTTTGAGACTAGGTCTCGCTATTTTTGCCCATGGAATCGCAGGCTCACATTGCCTGGGATACCAGACTCAAGCAATCCCCAGCCTCAGCTTCCCAGGTAGCTGGGATTACAGGCACGCGCCACCATGCCCAGCTATTTTTTTGGGACTAGGTCTCCCTACATGCCCACGGCGGGACTCAAACTGTGATCACTGGCCCCAGCTGCAGATTCCTAGGCTGCCGCCTACAGGCATGCGCCACCATGTCTGGCCTGAACCATACTTTATTAATGAACCATGAAATGATCTGTAAAGTGAAAACAAACCCAAAGTTTCCTGGTATCAAGTGCTCTGGACCCTTAAGAGTATAACTAACTTTAAAAAGCATTTCCCTATTTGATCTTTATTAAAACCTGAACTTTTTCTTTAACTTATTCCCACTAAAATCAAGCACAACCAAATAATTACTCTAAAAGAGATCTCACAAGAATGAAAAACTACTGTTGGAGACTTAAAAATAACTTAAACATAGTTATGTCAGTTTAGATATACAACCTAGCACACATTCATGGTATTTACCCAACACATACTGCCAATCCTATTTAGAGCAGATACACCTACCAATATTGCCATGGTGAGTTCCTCTCTAATATCTTCCAGGGCACCAATATCTGCCCACGTCACATTAGGAACAGTGACAAAGCCCTCCCTTTTGGCAGAGGGTTGGACAGAAGATAGAGCAACAATGAAATCATTCAATTCAATGCACAGCCCTTGCAGCTGCTCCTCGGAGAGGGGGTCTTGGTTTCTTAGCAACCCCAGGAGCCTTTGCAAATCATCCTTGAGGAAGGAAATAAGGAAAAAATGAAAAGCCATGAAGTTTCTTGAAAAAGGTTACTTTTCGTCCTTTTTATTTATTTTATTTTATTTTTTTTTTTTTGAGACTAGGTCTCGCTATTTTTGCCTGTGGAACCGCAGGCTCTCATTGCCCAGGGTACCACAGACTCAAGCAATCCCCAGCCTCTGCTTCCCAGGTAGCTGGGATTACAGGCGCACGCTACCACGCCCAGCCATTTTTTTGGAACTAGGTCTTGCTACCGGCCCCAGTCGGTACTCAAACCACAATCCCTAGGCCCAGCCGCTTCACAGGCTGAAGCTTACAGGCACGAGCCACCGTGCCTGGCCACTTTTCATCCTTTTTAAATTATTACAATTTTTTTTTTTTTTTTTGAGACTAGGTCTTACAACTTTTGTCCATGCAACCGCAGGCTCATGTTGCCCAGGTACCACAGACTCAAACAATCCCCAGCCTCAGCTTCCCAAGTAGCTGGGATTACAGGCACGCGGAACCATGCCCAACTATTTTTCTGGAACTAGGTCTCGCTACGATGCCCCAAGCAAGACTCGAACCACCATCCCTGGCCCCCCATCGCAGCTTCCTAAGCTCCCACTTACAGTCACATGCCACCATGCCCAGCCTTACAATATTTCTGTAAGTTACAAATGCTTCTGTATTATTTTATTTTATTTTTTTTTGAGACTAGGTCTTGCTATTTTTGCCCGTGGAACCACAGGCTCTCGTTGCCCAGGGTACCACAGACTTAAGCAATCCCCAGCCTCAGCTTCCCAGGTAGCTGGGATTACAGGCGTGCACCACCACGCCCAGCTATTTTTTTTTTTTTTTTTTGAAACTAGGTCTCGCTACGTGCCCCAGGCGGGACTCGAACCGCGATCCCTAGCCCCGGCCGCTTCATAGGCTGAAGCTTACAAGCACGAGTCACCGTGCCCGGCCTGCTTCTGTATTTTTAACAATGATCTCCGTTAACATTTTTTTTCATTCTAAAAGAAGCAATTAATTTGGTCAAGGAATGGTACAGCAAGTATAGCCAAATACAGATGATTATATACTATACCACCAAGGCTAGAGAAACAAATATAGGCAGCTGGTAAACATTCAATGACTATGTATGCAACATTTTTCATTTATAACTACTTTAACAGCTGAATTTTGATGAAGCTAAAACAAAGTTATACTCGTGACAGTTAATTTCATAATATGATTCCCCAATGTTTTTTCAAAAAGCAGAAAGCAGGCACAATCTTCCTAGTACTACTGAATATTGAATGCCAAAGGTAGATTTCATGCTTTGTGAAGAATTTTTATTTATTTATTTGTTTTTTTGAGACCAGGTCTCGCTATTTTTGCCTGTGGAACTGCAGGCTCATGTTGCCCGAGGTACCACAGACTTGAGCAGTCACCAGCCTCAGCTTCCCAGGTAGCTGGGATTACAGGCGCGCGCCACTACACCCAGCTATTTTTTTGAAACTAGGTCTCGTTACGGGCCCCAGGCGGGACTTGAATTGCGATCCCTAGCCCCGGCTGCTTCATAGGCTGAAACTTACAGGCATGAGCCACCGTGCCCGGCCCTGTGAAGAATTTTATAGAAAAGATATAAAAAATAAATAACAGAGTAATTTGATTCACAGAATTCTAATTCATGTGCAATGTTATTAAAGGAACAAGCTATGATCATTTTTAATATATGTAATAGCTTTAAGGTACAGTAAAGTAGTAAGTCCTTCCTTGTTCTTGAAAATAGAGGTTGTGTGGCCTTGGGTAAATCACAATATTCTGTTTCTTTGATTATAAAATGAAGATCAAATCATACAAAATACAGAAGCCTCCTGCACAAATTATGAAATGCTACAAAAATGATATTCTTAGTTTTTACATTTCTAAAGACCCTCAGACTGATAAACATCCCTCTTAAATATATATGACTGTCCCTCCAGAATACCTGCAGCTAGAGAAATGATATGGTTGAGGCAGCAAATTATCCTGGTTTTTCTCACCAAAGGTAAAGAGGAAATATGCCTACTGCTTTAACAGAAGGTGGCCAATTTTTTCTATAAAAGGCTGGACAGCAAACAGTGGAGTCTGGGTGGGTCACAGCATCTCTGCTGTAAAAACTACTACTCCTATGTGAATTCTGCTATAAAATGCAAAAGCGACAATATTATTTATGAACAAATGAACATCACTGCATATCAGTGTAACTTTAACTTACAAAAAGAGGTGGGTAGATGAACCACTGTTTGTCAACTTCTTGCTCCAGAATTCCATAATCATTGTAAAAATTATTTCAAATAAATAGAAAAAATTAAAACATACTTTTGATATAGACATACTAGCTGTAAATAATTATTCTAAAGACAAAATGTCAATAAACTAAAAAAATCATAAATTTCAACTACATTGATACTTGCAGGTAAGATGACACAAACCATTTTAAGGTACCTGTACAGAAAGCACCTCTGTTTTAGAAGTGGGCTCAGTTCCAGTCGTTTCGTGGCCTGTTCCAGAAGAAAGACATTCAGTCTCAGGCTCCCTCTTGTGCTCCTGAAGCTTCAGTAAGACCCTACTGACTGCACACATGGCTGCCTCCCGGCACAGTGCCATTAGATCAGCACCAACAAAGCCCGGTGTCAGGTGTGCTAAGTGACGAAAATGAAAAGTCTCAGGAAGTCTTAGTTTTCTACACAAAGTCTGAAGTATTCTGTAAATAAGATGGAGGGAAAATTCAGATTTCTAACCTGCTACTGAATATAAATCTTCAAATGTATTTATTTGAAGTTCTTCCTCTCTGTCAATAGTACTATTATGTATACAATATAAAATCAAATAGCTGGTTCATTGATAAATGTTCACACCCCATCTTATCCCATCTAAGGAAATTTTTTTTTTTTTTTGAGACTAGGTCTCGCTATTTTTGCCCGTGGAACCGCAGGCTCCTTTTGTCCATGGTACCACAGACTCAAGCAATCCCCAGCTTCAGCTTCCCAGGCAGCTGGGATTATAGGTGCACACTACCACGTCCAGCTATTTTTTGGGACTAGGTCTCGCTACGTTGCCCCGAGCAAGACTCGAACTGTGATCCCTAGCCCCAGTCACTTCATAGGCTGAAGCTCATAGGAACAGACACTGTGCCTGGCCCATCTAAGGATTAAGTTAAAAATCTGTTTTGTTAGGAATTATTTAAAATTTTCAAGGATTAAAAAAAATTTTTAATAGTATTCTGCTTTTTTATAATTATTAGAGGAGAAAAATGATTTATGAAGTTGTAAGTTCTACTTTCAGAATAAATTAAATGGACAGCTACCAGAAGAAAAAGCTATGTGGTATTTTCACCTTGTATTTCAAGACATTCAGCTCAAATGACAGAGTTACATCTAAACTCCTTGTTTTATAGAAGCATACCTTTCTCTGGATGTTTCATCTGGTATACCTAAACTTATTTCTCTGTCAAACCGCCCAGCACGTCGCAATGCAGGGTCTAATGAGTCTGGCCGGTTAGTGGCTCCAATGACGAGGACCTGAGCTGTAGCTGCCACGTCATTCAGATCTAGTGAGAACAATACACAGGATGAGTGGTGAGCAAGACACTTGACACTGAGGATAATAATGCTTACATATTCATTTGAGTGATTAGAAAGAATGTATTCCACATTTTGACAAGCATATATGACATATACATACACATATAAGCTAATATTTACTGAAGTCTAATGTGTAGAAAATGTAAAAGTTAAATACAAATTCTATCCTCAAGCAGCTCACAATCTACTGAGAAACAGAAGGGAAATTCTATGAAGTACAGTAACAGGTAATAAAAAAAGCACCACAGAAACACCATGGAAGATAGGAATTATGACTAAGAAATATGAAAGAAGTAATATCTGGAAAAATCTTACTGTAAGTAGGAAATCTAATTTTAGTATATGTGCTGCCGAAGCAAACACCTAAGTAGGATATCTAAAATCATTACACGTAATTGAAAAACAAGTGACAGACAAGAAACTAAATGCAATACATACTTTTAAAAGGACCTGTTTCATTAGCATATTAAAATGTTTCTCCTAATCAATTTTTTTTTTTTTAGAGTAGGTCTCACTATTTTTGCCCGTGGAACCGCAGGCTCTCGTTGCCCGGGGTACCACAGACTCAAGCAATCCCCAGCCTCAGCTTCCCAGGTAGCTGGGATTACACTCCTAATCAATTTTTAAGAAACAAAAAATAATGGGCAAAGGATGAGAAAAGTGATTTTGGAGTTGATTGATACAAGTAGCTACAAATATTTGAAAGATGATCAGTCTCAATGGTAATCAATGGCACACAAATGAAAACAAACTGATACTTTTCACCTATCATACAGGCAAAAAAATAAAACAACTGGTGACATTTAATGTTGTCAAGGATCTGGAAAAAAGGGAGAATCTTGTATAGCACTGATGAAAATGCAAATTACAAAGTCTCCTTAGAAGCCCTCAAAATGAGAATGCTTAAATACAAAATGGCAAATCTATCCTAACCATCAGCCTATAGCAGTTAAAAGGAAGAAAATATAAATAAATTGTGGAGAGCCATTCACTGACCAGAGGGCTTTTGGGGTGAGACAGAGCAACTCCATCTTGCCTTAATTGCCTCTGGAAAACTGGAGACAAAATCTAGCACTGAATTCCTATGAAGATGTGATGGCACTGCTGCCCCTCCAAAAACGTTTACCTAAGGAAATCTTCCTTAACAGAGATAGCAACCCCCTGTGAACTATCCCCCTACCCCCAATTACCTCTCAGGAATTAATATGTCAACCAATTTAACTGTACCCTCACCCATTGCCTTCCTTGAAATTCACCAGACCCTTGCCCTTTCTTTTGTTAATAAATTGTCATTTGGTTCATTACTTCCAAATCGACCCTTAGCCTCTGTAGCTAAGTCATCTCTCTCCTGGTCCCTTTCTTATACCTTGCATTGGCCGTCAACAATACATTAAAATAAAACTTCCAAAATACATAAAGATACAAATAAAAAGCTATAGAACAATGTGTATGGTGCAAATTGCTGTACTATAAAAAGTAAAACTATTTTAGTGTATGTGTACATATGTAAATGTACTAAAAATCACTAAACTCAATTTTAATTCAATGGTGTAATCTTTAAAGAAAATAAAGATCAGTGTTTTACTCTAAGCTTTACTCTATTTGGATGTTGCCTATCCCTACATCACATCACTACAATTTATTATCTTAAAAGAACATCATTGTTTTAAACTGACCATCCATACAGGTTAGAAGCTGGGCTACAATTCTTCGTTCCATATCCTTTGAAGCAACTTCTCTTTTGGGGGTAATAGCATCGATTTCATCAATAAAAAGGACACAGGGTGCATCTGACTAGAAATAAGAATATCAGAAAAAGAGAATCATAAATATATTCTGTATACTGCAGTGCATTATGTATACAGTAGCCCTCCTTTATTTGTAGTTTCACTTTCTGTAGTCTTAGGTCTCCAGTCAACTGTAGTCTAAAAATATTACATACAGTAAGATAGTTTGAGAAATCATATTCACATAACCTTTGTTAGAATATACTGTTATAACTTCTATTTTATTAGCAGTAACTGTTGTCAATTTTACTGTACCTACTTTATAAATTAAACTTTCTCATAGATATGTGTATACAGGAAAAAACAGTATATGCAATTAGTTCAGTACTACCCACAATTTCAAACAAGCACTAGATGTATCTCCTAACAATAAGAAAAAATTATACATTATTTTAAAAATGTTAATGTTCAAGGATCATTACTAAAACAACCTTAAAGAAGGCAGTTCACAGGGTATTATTTCTGAATTCTGAGACAGTAAGAACTATATCTAACATAACATTTCATATAGTCTTATGAACAATTCTTTTTTTTTTGAGACTAGGTCTCACTATTTTTGCCAGTGGAATCACAGGCTCTCGTCCAGGGTACCACAGACTCAAGCAATTCCCCAGCCTCAGCTTCCCAGGTAGCTGGGATTACAGGTGTGTGCCACCACGCCCAGCTATTTTTTGGGACTAGGTCTCGCTAAGTTGCCCCGAGCAGGACTCAAATCACGATCACCAGCCCCAACCGCTTCATAGGCTGAAGCTTACAGGCACGCGCCACTGTGCCCAGCTCAATTCATATTTTTTAATGACAGACTAAAAGTCTCTTGCTAAGCTAGGTATCTTTGCTATCCCATGAAATATATGAGTTCATAAACTGTAATTACACTAGAAAATCTAAGCTTACCACAATTGTGGAATTAGAGATTCTACTACATGAAAATATTTATCCCTAGAATCTATTATAAATTTTACAACTACCAAAGGCATTGTTTTTAATTTACTTTCTATGTGATATGGTACACACTGAAAGTGACTGTTTTAATCACCGAGTATACAGTTTAGTGGTATTAAATATGTCTACATACTGCATAATCATCATCACTATTCATCTGAGAAACTTTATTAAAAATGTTTAGGGAGGTCGGGCACGGTGGCTTGTGTCTGTAAGTTCAGCCTATGAAGCGGCCAGGGCTAGATTGTAGTTCGAGTTCTGCCTGGGGCCTGTAGCAAGACCTAGTTCCAAAAAAATAGCTGGGCGTGGTGGCGCATGCCTGTAATCCCAGCTACCTGGGAAGCTGAGGCTGGGGATTGCTTGAGTCTGTGGCCCCCCAGGCAATGAGAGCCTGCGGTTCCACGGACAAAAATAGTGAGACCAAGTCTCAAAAAAAAAAAAAAGTGTAGGAAAATAATTGTTTTACCCCCCAGAACTTTTTCATCTTCTCATACTGACATGAGCAGTTACTTTTAAAGACAACACTGAATAAGGAAGAATAAAAAATTCCAATAAATCAGCATGGATAATGGAGGCTAAGTCTTGCTATGTTGCCTAGGGTTGTCTTGAACCTGTAGACTCAAGTCATCCCTAGCCTCAGTCTCCCAGGTAGCTCAGATAACAAGCGCATACCACCACACTGGGCTTCATCTTCAGTTTTTTTAAGGCACAAACCAGGTAAGGTTCAGACAGAGTAACCACAATATTTACACAACAACTACTAGAAAAATCAAATTCTTCGAGGCGGGAAAGCAGAAGAGTGGGATAGTAGTAGAGAAGAGTTGAATTTTGGGATTTTTCTACAGGAGTTAAAAAAAAAATTTTTTTTTTTTTTTTGAGACCAGGTCTCACTATTTTTGCCTTTAGCACCACAGGGTCACATTGCCCGGGGTACCATGGACTCAAGCAATCTCCAGCCTGTTTCCCAGGATTATAGGTGCGCACCCCCATGCCCAGCTATTTTTTTGGAACTAGGTCTCACTATGTTGCCCTGAGTGGGACTTGAACCGCGATCCCCAGTCCCAGCCGAGTTCATAGGCTGGCGCTTACAGGTACGCACCACCGTGCCTGGCTTTTAAAATTTAGTAATCCTAAATGTTACAATTTTTACACTGCTTTTCACTTTCCTGGTAAAACCAAAGTTGGAGGAAAGTAAAAGAAAATATCAAGGCTGGCCATGGTGGCTCATGCCTGTAAGCTTCAGCCTATGAAGCAGCTGGGGCTACGGATCGCGGTTCGAGTCCTGCCTGGGGCCTGTAGCGAGACATAGTTCCAAAAAAATATAGCTGGGCATGGTGGCGCGCGCCTATAATCCCAGCTACCTGGGAAGCTGAGGCTGGGGATTGCTGATTGCTCGAGTCTGCGGTACCCCGGGCAACAAGAGCCTATGGTTCCACGGGCAAAAATAGGGAGACCTAGTCTCCAAGAAAAAAAAAAAACAAGAAAATATCACAAAGGTAACATTAAACATATTGGGTAAGACATGTCTCACCAACTGTATTTATGCCTGATTTCAGATCAAACAGGTTATATTATGCAAGGCTGTGTTAATAAAGCTATTAAAGCAGTGAGCTGTGAGGAGTAGTAGATTATCATGTTTACGAAAGAATAGTCAGTGAGTGGATTAAATAACATTAACAAAGGCAATCCAGCATTAGAGGAAACAAGATCTTTAAGAGAAACACTTGACAGCTTGAGAGTCAGTCATTAGCTACTCACCACAGCTTGTTTGAATAGTTCTCTCAGCTTTTGTTCAGATTCTCCAGATACTCCAGATACAATCTCTGTAGCAGCTACTTTCAAAATTGGAAGGTCAAGTTCCTGTGCACAACAAAACACAACAGAGTAACCAAATTGTAAAACTTTAACTTCCCTATTTTTTTAAAATTGAGTCACTCTTTCAAAATTTCATGTTGTATATGACTTAACTCCCCAAGGAACTACATCCATCTGTGTCGGTCAATGAAAATCTTAACCTAAAAAAGCTATGAATTCATCAAACACATTAAGTGGGATATGGTTTACCTTATTTTTATCTCACGGTTGTTAATATGAAGCTCTGTTACTATCTCTTCTAAATAAAAAGTGGAAATATCAAGAGATGTAATGTTTCTCCTCTACTTAGAGCTAAGGCCAAACAATTTTATATTTTATCTACTATTTATCTCATTATCCTGAAATTTCACTTCTTCGATAGTATAATCTTAGACCCTCATTCTTAACATGGCTATCCCAACAACATATCACATAGCAGCCTGCATTTCTACTGTATTTTATTTATTATAACTAGACACTGCATCCATTTGAATGATCGTGCCTTACATTAGATT
The DNA here is from genome assembly GCA_004024945.1 of Uropsilus gracilis. Classification (NCBI taxonomy): domain Eukaryota; kingdom Metazoa; phylum Chordata; class Mammalia; order Eulipotyphla; family Talpidae; genus Uropsilus; species Uropsilus gracilis. The sequence continues at coordinate 190,204 of PVHY01000707.1, read as the reverse complement.
AGAAAACGCCTTAAAGACAAGAAACGAGTTTTCTTTACCATTTTTTCATTGCCTAGCATGCAGTAGTCACAGAAGATTTAGTCAACTAATGAATAAATGAGGTAAATGGATAAAGTTCTACAAAACGTATTTCTTTAATAGAACACTAGTTGTGACTGGCATAGCACATACACTATTCTTCAAATCAAAGTCACTCAAATCCTTCATAGTTTACCACCCAATACAGTTTCTGAAAACCTGGCTATAAAATAAGATCTCTAATTTCTACTTTACTAAGTACCATTTTTTATAAGGATTTGTAACACTACAAGAATATGACTTTGAATGGAAACTTTAAATTCAACTTTTTGAAAAACAGTATTTTCCTTAGTTTTCTTGTTTTATGGCTGCTGAGAAGCATGAAAAAGGAGAACTAAAAATCTAAACTATGTGTTAAAAAAAGAAAGTGTTTAGAGCTATACTATTTTGCTTCCCAGTCAAGCCTTGCCATACAAATAAGTAACTAGATACACAGAAAAAAAACCCAGCATCTCATAAACAGTAGCATGAGAGGTAAAAATGAAAATGAAGAATGAATCAATTATCAATGACTATATTCTTCTAAGAATATGGCCAGTCTGGGTCAGGAGTGAGCAAAGAGAAAAAACAAGCAGCAAAAACAAACAAGCATCAGCGAACCTCACCCCGGCAATTGCATGCGCCAGTAATGTCTTCCCACAGCCTGGTGGCCCATGGAGGAGGACGCCACGAGGGGGCACGACACCAAGGTGCTGGTACACCTCTGGGTGACGCATGTGAATGAGCATCTTGCAGATTTCCTAGCAGGGAGTAAAGAGGAAAAATGTCTTTCACAGTTGAAGAGAGCAAGAATCAACGTGGAATGGACTACCTCTGAGCTGGATGTAAGCGCTAGTCAAGTCTATCACTTGACTTTAGCAATAACCCACTATCTCCTCGCTGTAACAGGATATGCTTTGTAGATATAATGAGAAGTAGTTAGGTGGTTACTGGCACAGTAAACACCAAACAATAGAAAGCAACCACCACTATAACTACTATGTTATAAAACATAACTTATAGCCAGGCACGGTGGTGCGTGCCTGTAGCAGCAGCCTAGGAAGCCGGCAGCCTAGGAAGCCGCGGCGGGGATTTCGGTTCGAGTCCCACCTGGGGCAACACAGTGAGACCTAGTTCCAAAAAAATTAGCTGGGCGTGGTGGTGCATGCCTGTAATTACAGCTACCTGGGAAGCTGAGGCTGGAGATTGCTTGAGTCTGTGGTACCCCAGGCAACACGAGCCTGCAGTTCCATAGGCAAAAATAGCGAGACCTAGTCTCAACAAACAAACAAGACTTATAAAGCATAGCCTGTGCCCACTATAACACAGCAAGAAGCTGAAATAGTGTGGTTCTTTTATTCCTTTACACCCTGTACCAGATCTGCTCTTTCCACACTCCCAGCCTCCTTCCTACACCCAATAAATAACATTAGAAACAAAGGGGTGTGACTCTATTTCCCTTCACTCATTAGCATTATACTCATCTGAGGTAACATTTTGAATTTGAACTAACTTTTAATGTGGCATCATTGCCTCCAACATCTTCAAACTTCACATTGGAGCTCTGCAATTCTAGTCCCCCAGCTTTGACTGGCAAACAAAAAATGGAGGAGGTACAAAATTAGTGATTCAATATTGATTCAGAATTACATTTAAAAATTTTTAAGTAAACAAAGATTCATTTACTAGACAATATTTCTCTGCACATACAAAGTATCTCTGCACACAGAAAGGCGAAAGCCCAGGTGTGGAACAGTGGTGCCTCACAAAAGGCAAACAAAACATGACCACTGCCATTCACAAGACTTGCAACTCACCTTTCTTTTGCAGGATGGCTTCTATTTCTCCATCTACTTCCTGAAGCTCTGTCTTCCTTTTGTTTCCTTTCCCCTTTAGCCTGCTTTTCCTTTTTTTATCACTCTCCAGAACAAAAAATTCTTTCGAATCCTAGAGAGAAGTTTAAACATGTTGTGTTTGAAATCTCAATATCAGCGTCTTTTTAAAGATGTGCATTATTAAAGAGATTCATTTGTCATCCGAGCAGTAGCATCTGCTACATATATGGTGTCTGCAAGGTATGTCCTTACTTCCAACTGAAACTCATCATATTCTAGGGATTGAAAACATTCTAGATTCTTCTAGTTCAACTTAATCCCTTTCTTACTCTCAGAATTACCAACTGTTATGGCATACCATAATTCACCTTGTATATGAGTGATTCAACTCTCTATGTTTCTCTCATTGAATTGTGAGCTTGTCTAGTAATGACAGTAACATTCATCTCTAATGCTTTACTGAGTTTTTCACAGTTGGTGTTCATCTGATGTCTGATAATCACTAAACTAAATGACTACAGCCGGGCACGGTGGCTCGTGCCTGTAAGCTTCAGCCTATGAAGTGGCCGGGGCTAGGGATTGTGGTTCGAGTCCCACCTGGGGCCCATAGCGAGACCTAGTTCCAAAAAAACAGCTAGGCATGGTGGAGTGTGCCTGTAATCCCAGCTACCTGGGAAGCTGAGGCCGGGGATTGCTTGAGTCTGGTACCCCGGGCAACAAGAGCTTGCGGTTCCATGGGCAAAAATAGCAAGACCTAGTCTCAAAAGAAAAAAAAGAATGGGAGCAGATACCAGTTAGATTAATTCAATAGTAAAGGCAACAAATAGTGGAGACTTGAACTAGGGACAGAATTGATAGTGGCAGTGGGAAATACTCAATTTCTACTATTTCAAAGTTTCTAGGTTTTACATAACACAAGAATTTGCTTGATGTTATAGTCAATGAAAGGGTTGCAAATACATTTTCAAATACATAGAGCTAAAATTTCACCAAAAAAGTACCTCGATCTCAGATATTGGTTTCTTCTGATTACTTTTCTCATGTACCAAGTCCAAGAAAAAACTGTCTTTCTTTCCATCTGGAGTTTTGTCAATAAACCATCCTCCTTCTGAACTTTTGGCAGGGGTCTTCAAAGGAATGGAGCCTGTTTTGGTAGTTATCCGTGGTGTTGAAACAGTAGCTTCTCTCTGATCCACCTCAGGAGTACTTGACATAGAATTAGTATTTCCTTTCCGATACAGGGAGAGCAGGGAACTGTTCATATGGTTTGCTGACTGGCACAAAAACATAAACTGCTCAATATACACCCATAATTTTACTTACCCATATTATTAGTTTTCTAAATTTTGTTTTCCCAACTCTCTCACAATTACAGTTAGTAAATATAGATAATCACAATACAATGATTCATAAACATACATTTACCTTTCAAAAAGATGTATTTCATTTTTGTTTCAAATTAATGCATCAATTCATAATTGGCAGCTAAACAAAACTGATATGGTCACTTTTACAAAATATAACATAATTATGAAAATAAACAGGTAGCTAATAAGTCATTACTATTCCATCAACTCAAATATACATCAAATATAACTGAGTATCATCAATGACTTTGTTAACAATACAAATCTGAATTATCAACAGGGAAAATAGAAAATAAAATAAGTTAAAAACAGCTTGGCAGCCAAGCACGGGAGCATGTGCCTATAAACGGCAGCCTAGGAAGCCATGGCGGGGACCGGGGATCGTGGTTCGAGTCTCACCAGGGCAATGTGGTGAGACCTAATTCCAAAAAATTAGCTGGCGTGGTGGCACGCGCCTGTAATCCCAGCTACCTGGGAAGCTGAGGCTGGAGACTGCCTGAGTCTGAGGTACTCGGGGCAATGTGAGCCAAGGCTGAAAATAGCGAGACGTGGTCTCAAACAGTTTGACTATTATTCCCATATTTCTCTTTAATCCAAGTCTGTTATTGGCATTGCCAGCTCTCTGACAGAAAATGTATCGTTTTCTCAATTTTTCCTACTAATTATTCTATTTCTTCCTATTGCTCTGTAAATTCTTTTCCCTTGTTTCTCCTTGTATAGTCAGTTAGCAACACAATTACTGGAAGGATGACTAGTCTACAAGTTCCTCAACACTGTACATGTAAGTATTCAATTATTTATTGATCTGAAAATGTTTTTTTTTTTTTTTTTTGAGACTAGGTCTCGCTATTTTTGCCCATTTGACCGCAGGCTGTCGTTGCCTGGGGTACCATGGACTCAAACAATCCCCAGCCTCAGCTTCCCAGGTAGCTGGGATGACAGGCGTGCACCACCATGCCCAGCTATTTTTTTGGAACTAGGTCTCGCTACGGGCCCCAGGCAGGACTTGAACCGCGATCCCTAGCCCCTGCCGCTTCATAGGCTGAAGCTTACAGGCACGAGCCACCGTGCCCAGTTCTTACTGATTTTTCTAAGGCGGATTCAGAATGATTTTTTTTTTTCTTTGAGACTAGGTCTCGCTATTTTTGCCTGTGGAACCACAGGCACTCGTTGCCCGGGATACTACAGACTCAAGCAATCCCTAGCCTCAGCTTCCCAGGTAACTGGGATTACAGGCACGCGCCACCACGCCCAGCTATTTTTCTGGAACTAGGTCTCGCTACGGACCCCAGGCGGGACTCAAACCGCGATCCCTAGCCCCGGCTGCTTCATAGGCTGAAGCTTACAGGCACGAGCCACCGTGCCCAGCCCTCAGAATGATTTTTTTAAAAAATGGGCCCATTAAATGTCTGGCTTACCTGTGGGTCTGGGTAATCTTCTATATTTGAATCATCATCCGAATAGCTTTCCATATACCTCAGATAAAAAGAAAAGAAATGTCTTAAAGACCTGTCTCATATCTTAAAGATTACTACCAACAGCAAGAAACTAAGGGAAATATTATGGTGGTTGAGTCCAGCCTTTGGAATTGAGAAATCTGGATTCAAAAACCAGTCTTCACCAGTTACTAGAGCTCTACTCAAGCTCCTAGAGTTTCAGCTTCCTTGTTATAAAATGGAGATAATAAATAAATCTAACTGGGTTTTTAGAGGATTAAACAAAGGCTTGCAAAATCTTTAAAACACAGTATTTAAATACTTAACGAACTGTAGTCATGTTTACCCTAGAATAAAGAAAAATTACATGCAAATTCCCATCAGATCCTCATTTAGGAATACCAGTTGCCAAGAGGGGAAACATTCTATCAAGCCATAATTAAGCATCCTGAGTATTAAATTCACAAGTTCAACAAGCCTTAATTAAGCATCCTGAGTATTAAATTCACAAGTTCAACAAGCCAAGTCATGTGACCAACTTTTAACTTTTCCAAATTTATTCATGAAAAATGAAGTAAAGAAATGTTTATATATGGCAAAAAAACAAGATAAACTCTAACAATACAAACTGTAGCCTAAATTCATTATAACTGAACTATATCTAATAGTTTCAACTACTACAGGGTTCTTGTTACTATTTACATATATTCTTTAGAAAGGATTTTTCCTAAGTAAAGGGTTTTCATAAATACTATGACCCACATTTATAGTTAAGACATGAATTATTTTGCTATTCATTAAATTCAATCAATGTAATTTGGAGACAGGGACAGGTGGCAGGGGAGTTCTAATCTACTATTCTACTATCGGAAGCACAGTTTTGCTTATAATACATGACCACAAAGAAAATTAACTCCAAATGTATTAAAATGCTACACCCTAAAGAAATCAGAAAAGTCATAGGTAATTATTCTACATACTCTTGTGATAAATGTCTTTCTAAGCATATCAGCATAAACCATAAAGGAAAGAGATATGATTACATACAAAACAACTCTACTCACAAGACACACTATAAACAAAATGAAAGGCAAATGCAAAATAGATGAGCATTTGCAATGTACTACAAAAACAAGTTTGATCAGCCTGGTGTGCGCCTATAATCCAAGCTACCTAGGAGGCTGAGGCTAGAAATCACTTGAGTCTGTGGGTTCGAGACTACCTCAGGCAACATACATAGCTCAAGACATAGTCTCTAAAAAAAACCAAAAAAGTGAAAACAAAACAAAAAAAAATATGAAGCAGCCAGGGCTAGGGATTGTGGTTCGAGTCCCGCCTGGGGCCCGTAGCGAGCCCTAGTTCCAAAAAAATAGCTGGGTGTGGTGGCGCGCACCTGTAATCCCAGCTACCTGGGAAGCTGAGGTTGGGGATTGCTTGTGTCTGTGGTACCCCAGGCAACGAGAGCCTGCGGTTCCACAGGCAAAAATAGCAAGACCTAGTCTCAAAACAAACAAACAAAAACAAGTAAGATCTGACCACTAATAAGAATTCAAATATTTCTCAAATGAGACATATTGAGGCAGCAAAGAATTTGCAAAACAAACATGAAAAAGCAAAAATATGAACAAGAAAGCATGTAACTTGAGTTTTCAAGAAACTACAAATAAAAATAAGGATCAATTTAAGCTGCAAAGATAAACAGTATAGAGGGTTGCAGAGAAGTGCACCCTCTATACAAAGTTGTGGTTAACTGAGCCAACTTTTTGGAGGTCAGTTCTAAATAGATCCGAAATCTCAATAATACAAATGTCTTTGATCCAGAAGTATCACTACAGAAATTTAACAAAAAAACAAAGATATGATGTTGCCAGGCACTGAGCTCCCAGCCATCCAGCCTGTTGCTCTCCTTTCAGGGTTCAGGGAGCGCAAGGTAGGGGGGATCTGCCAGGGCGGCAGAGAGCAGCTGGGGGTACCCCCAGACACCATACCAGAGGTGGCCAGGGAAGGTGGGGGTAGCCCCGCCCACACACCTGGTTCAGCCATGCTGCCAGGCACTGAGCCCCCCACTCGGCTGGATGAGCGGGCTGGTGGGGGGAGGAGGAGGTTGGGAAGGAAGGAAGGGGGGGTGGGCTGGCGGTGGGTAGTGGGTGAATAGGGTCATTTCCTTTGGTCTTCTCCAAATCTAGTCAACCCTCACCAGAAGCAACTAAATCAGTGATTCAATGGCAGTTGCACATAAATACAGAGGTGAAAAACAAAGAAGTATTCTGGAACAACGAACATGTCAGATCCATGGGACATAGGACTATAAGACTGATTATAGAGACAAACTACCTCAGAAATACAGCCACTGTGATCTACAACAGTGGGAATGAAATTTCCCATACAGAGATGCCTTCAGCATGATCAAAGGACCCACCCACTTTAGGGGGTGAGGAAAGTCACAGAGATGGGCAGCGGCCCCACAATGAACCAGACCAACCATCTGCCAGGTATCTCGATCAAAAAAATGGGTGCACAAACTTTGGTCGGGAGAAACGCTCCCAACACCAGCAACCAGAACTACTAAACAAAGAAGGAACAAAGGCTAGGCACGGTGGCTCGTGCCTGTAAGCTTCAGCCTATGAAGCGGCTGGGGCTAGGGATCGCGGTTCGAGTCCCGCCTGGGGCCCGTAATGAGACCTAGTTCCAGAAAAATAGCTGGGCGTGGTGGCGTGCGCCTGTCATCCCAGCTACCTGGGAAGCTGAGGCTGGGGATTGCTTGAGTCTGTAGTACCCCGGGCAATGAGAGCCTGTGGTTTCCCGGGCAAAAACAGTGAGACCTAGTGGCCAGCAGCAAAAAGACACTTGGAAAATTAAGCACAGGCCACTGTGTCCCAGGAAACCACGTCCACACCGGACAAAATGACACTGCTACAGGAAAGAAAAGGAAGAACCCAAGGGGCTAAAAATTAAACAATAAATGGCAGTGAAAGAAGAGGTGGGACAGGGGAGGAACACCCAAAAGGAAAATGGAAACAAAACTTATTCAATAAAAATATATATTATTTTTAAAAAGACATGTATCTAAAGATATACACTAAGGGGTTATTAAACATATAATAGTGCAGCACTAGAAACAAATGTATATGAATTTGGAACCAGTAAAATAATTACGGTATATCCAACTAAAAGAACAGCTATGAAGAATGAAAAGGATCCTCTCTCACAACAGCTATTAGAAGGAAAACAACAGAATATTTTGGAAACAACAACAACAACAACAACAACAAATTCCACACCTTAAATGAGAAGGACAAATTTCTTTAAAAGTACAATTTAAGGGCCGGGCTTGGTGGTGCATGCCTGTAAGCGGCAGCCTAGGAAGCCGTGGCAGAAACCAGGGATCATGGTTCGAGTCCTGTTCGGGGCAATGAAGTGAGACCTAGTCCCAAAAAAATAGCTGGCATGGTGGCACATGCCTGTAATCCCAGCTACCTGGGAAGCTCAGGTTGGGGATTGCTTGAGTCTGTGGCAATGTGAGCCTGCGGTTCCACGGGCAAAAATAGCGAGACATAGTCCCTAGTCCCTAGTCTAAAAAAAAATTAAAAAAAAAAAAAATATATATATATACATATATATAATATATATATTATATATCACAACCAAGCAAAGAATCCCCAAAATGCAAGATGGCTTAATATTAAACAAAATCAACACCACTCACAAAATATAAATAGATTAAAGGGAGGAAGCCATAGAATACAAACCTTTCAGTAACTATACAAAAAAATATTTGACAAATGTACTATTTATTCATGATAAAACTCTCACCAAACTAGGGATATTAGGAAATATCCTCAGTCTACCATAGGGCATTTATATTTGAAAAGAAAAATCTGTGGCTAACATCACACTCATTATCTGAGACTAAACACACAGAATAAGGGAGAACATGACCTCTTTGGGGAACAGTGAGCTTTCATGGTACATCTGAAGGAAATGTCAAAAGAAGTTAGTAACTATTCATCAGAATTTTACAGCAATTAAAAATTTTACAAATAAGAATGTAATGTGCTGGGCATGGTAGCGCGGGCTTGTAAGCGACAGCTTATGGAGTCATCACAGGGTCTGGGGATTGCAGTTCGATTCCCGCCTGGGGCAACACAGCGAGACCCAGTCCCAAAAAAATAGTTGGGCGTGGTGGTGTTAGCTTGTAATTCTAGCTACCTGGGAAGCTGAGGCTGGGGACTACTTGAATTCATGATACCACAGGCAACGTGAACCTGCAGTTTCACAGGCAAAAATAGCGAGACCTAGTTTCAAAAAAAAGTAATGTGACTCGATTCATGATTTAGGCAAAACCCTTCACTTTGTAATCCTTACTCATTTTCTTCTTCATCTTGTCTTGCTTTTTTTGCGAGATGTTCATCTTCCAAGTCTGTTAGATCCTTAATTTCTTTCTCACTACTAATTATGCTAAATACTGAAAGAAAAAGAAAAGTACTATGAGCTAAAACAATTTTTCCATAACTTTATTAGTAATTCAACTTTATTATAAACACTAACACTTACCTTTTTCTACCTGAATCCTAAAAGCATTTCTTTTTCTTCGACCATAGTCTATACTGAAAAAAATAACAGGAAGTTCAGTATAACAGTTTCCACTAATATTTTTCCATTAAGTTTGATCTAACTGGTCCAGAAAAATCTGTATGAATGTTTAACTGTTACTGTAACAATAAAGCCATTTTCAATTTTTTTACTTTATATTTTTTTCTATTATATGTTTTCCAAATATTTTGCCTATTACTAGTCTTCTTATTTTGAAATTTCAAACCATTGAAAATCTGAAATACAGGCTGGGCACAGTGACCCGTGCCTGTAAGCTTCAGCCTATGAAGCAGCTGGGGCTAAGCATCACGGTTCGAGTCCCGTCTGGGGCCCCTAGCGAGACCTAGTTCCAAAAAAATATCTGGGCATGGTAGTACGCGCCTGTAATCCCAGCTACCTGGGAAGCTGAGGCTGGGGATTGCTTGAGTCTGTGGTACCCCAGGCAACAAGAACCTGTGGTTCCACGGGCAAAAATAGTGAGACCTAGTCTCAAAAAAGAAATATTGCCAGTTTGGCCTAAAGGGGACAGAGACAATGAAATAAGAAGGTTATTGGAATTCTGGGATTCTACAGATTATGTAAGCCTCTAGGACTTTATGGAAACAGGCCAGAAGAGCTATTCAGCTATGATTATGTGCTATCCTTTAAGAAGAAGGGGAAATGACTTGGAAAGAGGTTGACAGCCATCATTGTCCCAGGGAATGGTGCTGCCTCCTCCTAGGTTTCCAAAGGGTATTTGAGTGAGCCCAGTGGAAAGAGCATCACGCTTTGCCTTGCTCGGGAATCTTACTTGAGACTCATGACCCCTTTCTTCTTGCTGGTTTCTCCCTTCTGAAATAAGAATGTCTATCTTCTGCCTGTCGCACCCCAATGCACTCTGAAGCACATCATTTGTTGTCTGGTTTCACAGGTTCACAGCTGGATGAATGATACCCAGAGTCACACCCACACCTGATTCAAATACTATTTAGATGGAATTTTGAATTGAGAGCTTATATTGAAATAAATTGACACCTGCAGTTGCTGGGACAGAGTGAATGTTTTTGTAATCAAGAAGAATATCATTTTTGCAGAGCAAGAAGAAAAAGTATTATGAGCTAAACTATGTGTGTCCCTCCAAAACTTGAGAAGAGCTATCTCCCCATACTTCAGAATGTTGCTGGATTTGGACACAAGAGAGTGAAAGAGGTAACTAAGGTAAAATGAGATCATATGGGTGAGCCCTAATCCAACAGGGTTGGTATCTTTATAATTAGGATACAGATTAGGAAAGAGAAGAGACCATATAACACACAGGAAGGGGACAATCATCTGCAAGTCAAGAGAGAGACCTTAAAAGAAAACAAGGCTGCTAATGCCTTGGTCTTAGACTTTTAGCATCTAAAATTGTTAGGAATTAAATTTCTGTTTTTTAAGCCAACCAATATTTTATGGTAGCTCCAGCAAACTAATTTGCAGACTAAGAAGAAGAAATTAAAGACACTGAAACAAACTGTAGTATTAGCCATTCCCCTCAGTAACAAGAATGGCTCCTTGCATCTAACAGGTGTTTGATAAAAGTCTATAAATGAATTGAACTCTAAACTATGAACAGACTAATGCCAACAGTTATTAACAACAATCAGAAATTAAAACATGATGGAAACTTTTAAAATGGCAGGAAAAGAAAAGCAAGAATCTGAAAAGGGTATTTTTTTTTTTACCTGTACATTCTTTGTAAATCAGATGCTAAGATTCCCGTGTCCACATATTTGCCACATCTGTTACTGCTAAGATACTAAAACAGAAAATATAAAACGTGTAAAACACTCAATATTTCAAACTCAGTTATTTTAACAAATAAGAGACTGAGCTATCCAAACATATTAATCTTAATATAAATTCATTAATAAAGCACACCAAAAACACAGATTAAAAAATCACCATATAATTCTCTGGAATCAGAGAATTTAATTAATATTAGTAGTCACTATGACAATAGCTCTGAACATAGTGAATGAGAACCTATACTATGTTCTAGGTTTCCAAACACCTCTGACATAGCAATAAACTCATGAGGGCACTGAGAGACAATTTTGATTTAAGGGAACCAGTAATATTTGAACTTGTTACTGATATTATAGCAGGTACTAGGCCTGAGACATTCTATAGCTTCAACATTAAGTCACCTTTTGAAAATGCTCAATCTTTCCAAAACTGGGTATTCAGCACTGGGAAGCAAGAGGCCTGGGATCGCTTGAGCTCGCAGATTTGAGAGTACCCCAGGCAACACAGTGAGACTGGGTCTGGAAAAAAGCAGCCGAGTGTGGTAGCAGGCACCTGTAATCCCAGCTACCTGGGAGGCTGAGGCTGGGTTTTGCTTGAGTCTGCGGGATCAAGACGACCCTGGGCAACATAGCAAGATCTGGTCTCCAAAAAAATGCAAAAACAAAAACTGGGTATTCAGAAATACCATGCAATTACTAAGCTAACACCATGCAAAAATCAGTGCTGTGAGCATGATAATGTCAATCTGATTGCAAAGTATGAAAAGTTGCAATAAAGAGAAACAAATAATCCCATTAGGTAACTGTGATTATTTAAAATCAAAATAGCAATTTTCCCTTAATTTCTTATATTTTTTTCAGGTAACTACTAAATTTGGACTAAATACTTAAGTTGCCCCAGGTGTGGTGGCACATGCCTGTAATCCCAGTTATGTGGGAGACTAAGGCTGTGAATCATTGAGTCTGCGGGTTTGAGACAACCCTGGGTAACACAGTGAGACCTAGTCTCTTAAAAATATAAAAAAATATTAAAAATATAAATACTTAAGATGCTTGAACCTGACTACTTAATAAACAGAACTACTAGCAATACTTTAGATGTAGGAGTGGTATGGAAAAATTACTGCACATCTATTCCAGGCCCCTTTACACATAATCTCTAGTAATATTGAAAAATCCTATCAGGTAGGTATTAGTCTCCTTCTTTTAAAAAATAAGGACGTTTAAGTGAGGCATTAAATTGTATATTTATACAATGAAATATTATTCAGCAATCAAAAAAAGACAAATCTGATGTATTTGTGATGACATGGATGGACCTGGAAGGAATCATGTTAAGGGAAATAAGCCAGAAAGAAAAAGACAAATACCAGAGGTCTCACTTATTGGTGGGACACAGGGAAAACAAACAAAAGGTCAAGAAAAAGTCAAAACTAATAAGCTAATAACAAAAATAAAGCATATTGCTACGGAAGAGGAAGAAAGGAAGAAGAAATCAGGAATGGGATGAGTACAAAAAATCAAGATGGCAGTTCATGGATGATATGGTGGTGGAAGAACCCCAGATAGTGAAAAAAATAATTGGGGGGGGAGGAAGGCAAAAAAAAAACAACAACAGAAAATGCAGTGTGTAAATTACACACACACGCGTAAACAAAACAATTAAATTAAAAAATTTTTAAGCCGGGCACGGTGGCTTGTGCCTGTAAGCTTCAGCCTATGAAGCAGCAGGGGCTAGGGATTGCTTGAGTCTGTGGTACCCCGGGCCACTAGAGCCTGAGGTTCCATGGGTAAAAATTGCGAGACCTAGTCTCAAAAAAAGAAAAAAAATTTTAAAAGGTTGACTATTAGGCAGCAAATAAGTTACAAGTTCAAATTTCAAATGACTATCAATATTCATGTTTCAATACTTGCCAGATACCCCATCCAGGTTCCTCACATCACACAATTTCTTCTGAAGACTCCCTATCACTTAACAGTCTCTCCAGAGACACCTCCAAGGACGAGAGAATAGGTATCCAAACCTGGACTCTTTAGCTAATCTCCTTTCTCTCTAGACTCTTTAAGCATGTTACTTATTATAGCTAATTTTTCAGTTATACATACTGGCACATATGCCATACTATAGCAAATCAAAAAGTTCCTAGGTGTCAACGTAAAAAAAAAAACACCACTTTAACATGCTAAGTTGGGGTGGTGGGAGGGTATAATTTGTTACGCAACAATAGACAACCAAAATTCTTTTTTTGTGGAGGCTAGGTCTCTGTATTTTTGCCCGTGGAACCGTAGGCTCACGTTGTCCACGGTACCACGGACTCAAGTAATCCCCAGCCTGAGCTTCCCAGGTAGCTGGGATTACAGGCGTGCGCCACCATGCCCAGCTATTTTTTTTGGAACTAGGTCTTGCTACGGGCCCCAGGCGGGACTTGAACCGTGATCCCTGGCCCTGCCCACGGCTTCCTAGGCTGCCACCTAACAGGCATGCACCACCATGCCTGGCCCTCTTCCTTTTATTTTAAACTACAAAACCTACTGTTTTTATACTGAAAAAAAGTAAAAGCAAAGGAGGAAAGCTGATATCAAAGCTGAAGCACAGGTAAGTGTGGTGAGAACTGAGAAGTCATTAGAACCAGCCATCAGGAGTCACTGTTCAGAGACCTTAATAATAGAAATATAAACTGTGGGAATATCAGAGGAAGGGTAATTCAGAGTGAGTGAATTCAAGTGCAAAAAGGTCTTGTACATGGCATGTTTGAAAAAGCCATGTCAATAGGGCAGTGTAACAGGCAGAGCAAAAGCAAAGGATAAAAACGCAGACAGGATTGAGAATATATATATAAGGCTTTTTGGGTAGATCCAGTTATCAGAGTTCACTCGAGGGTTTTAAACAGGAACCTGGCAAGTTCCATTTTCCCTTTAAAAGAATTTAGGGGTTTGGAAGAGGGAGGAATAATAAAAGGGTTTTCCTGGCTGCTCAATGGGGACCAGATCTTACTTAAAAGCAGAATCTGAGAGATCAGTTAAGGAGCTTGTGCAGTAATCTAATGGAAAGATGATTTAGACTAGGATGGGGAAGATTAGGGGGTTTAGAATACATTTTGAACGTAAATGTATGAATGAGTGTTAAGGTTTTGGATCTTAATAATTAAAGAGATGGTGGCATTTTCTGAAATAGCCAATCTTGTCTACGGCCATACCACCCTGAACGTACCCGATCTCGTCTGAAATAGCCAATCTTAGTGTTTCTGAAACACTAAGAAATGACTGATTTGGAGAGAATATTAAAAGTTAGGTCTAGATACATTAAGATGAAGACATTTAAAAGGTGATGCTGTGTAGGCAGCTGGATAGATCAATCTGGAATTCAAGATAAAATCTGCAATGGAGATTTAAAATTATTAGGATCAATGAATATGTAGAAAGTAAAATTATTAGACTGGATGAGATTCACCTATAAAATGTTGACTGACAAGAGCATGGAAAAAAATAGGGTAAGAATACAAAGGTTCACTTCCAACATTTAGTGTTTGATAGGAAGAAAAAGATCTAAAGCAAAGATTATACAGCAAATCGCCAGTGAATTAACAAAGAAAAACAAGATTATAACCCTAAAATTGAATATGAAGAAAAACATATCCTTTCTTCTAAGATTATTTGCTGGCTGTGCCATTCCTTGAAAATTACCACACATGACTTTCTATTGGAGATTATGAAAATGAAAAAACTGGGTGGGGGCACAGTGGCACATGCCTTTAATCACAGCTTATGAAAAGAGGCTGAGACTAGGAGTCCGCAGGTTTGAGACCTGCCTGGGGCAACATAGCCAGACCTAGTCTCAAAAGAATAGCAGGGCATGGTGGTGCGTGCCTATAATCCTAGCTACCTGGGAGGCTGAGACAGGGGATTACTTGAGTCCGTGTTACCCCGGGCAACGTGAGTCTGCGGTTCCCCGGGCAAAAGAGACCTAGTCTCAAGAAAAAAAAGAGAAAATGAAAAAACTGGTCAAAGTGCCTACTACAAAGTCAGATTCATGTTACTGTTTTCAGTGAGTTACAATGAAACCCAAGTCCTCGAGAACAGAAATAAACCTATTATGTTTGGTTCCAAAACGTCTCGCACAACGCCGGCGTCTGAAGAACATTTTTGCTTTTTTGTTTTGAGACTAGGTCTCGCTATTTTTGCCCGTGGAACCGCAGGCTCCCACTGCCCGTGGTACCACAGACTCAAGCAATCCCCAGCCTCAGCTTCCCAGGTAGCTGGGATTACAGGCGCCCGCCACCACACCCAGCTATTTTTGGGGGACTAGGTCTCGCTACGTGGTCCCAGTGGGACTCGAACCGCGATCCCTGGCCCCGGCCGCGGCTTCCTAGGCTGCCGCTTACAGACATGAGCCACCATGCCCGGCCCCATTTTTGTTTTTACTTCACAAGATAGTAAGGCTATTTCCACACTTTGAGCCGTGGTGAGGTGGATCAGATCCAGCAAGGCCCACCAGACTGCACCCTCCCATAGTTCGGAGCTCCACCCTGAAGCTCCACCCAGCATCATCCGCAGAGGAATGGAACTGTCAACACAACCCTGCCCGAACCAGATTGAGTCGGGCTGCTAGTCGAGTTCCACCTGGGAGCCGCCCAAGAAATTGCCACGGCTCTCCTGGGCAGGAAGGGAGACCACTGTGCTTACAAAATACACACCTGGATGACTCGTTGCTTCAGCTTATTATCCACGAACCCTCCGGGTCTTGGCTTCATCGCTTCTCCCTAACCCGCTATACCACCTAGATCACGGCTCCACGTGATTCGGGGACCTCCTCGGGGCTGACCGCCGCAGTCGCCGGGCCAGCTGCACCCAAAATGCGCCTTGTTAGGCCTACCCCGCGCCGTTTCTCGTAAGAATTTTGTTACCGTGAGTTAGGAAAAAAACGAAGGAGACCTAGAAGATTTGAAAACATTAGAGAGTTTCTAGTCTTATTTTTCAGGATTGTCCAGGAGGCTTTGGAAGAAAAGGACCCTTTTGAATGTGTTCAACTTTATTGTTCAACCTAGGCGGACACTGGCGAAGAGGTTCCGGTGGGACCTGGGTCACTGATGTCTTAGTTCATTATGTTTGTGGTATTTGGGCACTTTCAGCCACACCCTGCTCGAATGCAAAGTTAATCTTTTTTTTTTTTTTTAATTCCCAAAAAGTTTTATTATAGTTGTTTGCAAGTCTGTAGTTTGTTACAAAAACACTTTGGAAATTGGAATTGATTTTACTTGAAGATTTTTACAAATTCATCTTTCAACACCTGGTAAATACTAATACTCAAAGAAATTCAATTAACTCTACCCAGTTTTTCTTTTTCTTATCCCTTGCTTCTTTCTTCCAAATTCTGAGTTTTCTTCTTGTTCATTTTAAAATATGTATTTTTTTAATTTTTCTTTTCTTTTCTTTTTTAAAACTAGGTCTCGCTATTTTTTGCCGGTGGAGCCGCAGGCTCACGTTGCCCAGGGTACCACAGACTCAAGCAATCCCCAGCCTCAGCTTCCCAGGTAGCTGGAACTACAGGCGTGCGCCACCACACCCAGCTATTTTTTTGGGGACTGGGGCTCCCTACGTGCCCCCGGCAGGACTCGAACCGCTAGCATCCCTGGTGCCGTCGCTTGCAGGCGTGTGCCACCATGCCCGGCCCTGGGAGACAACTATTAATAACAACTTTTCTTTAAGTTACCAGATATGGTTTCTTATTTAATCGTGTTTTCAGTATTCTTGGTCCAGGTTTGATTTGTGCATATAGTGTACAGAGGTCTGGAGAGGGAGGAGAGGAGATGGAAATAAGAGAAGGTCCTGAGATGTCTTTTTTTAAAAATTGAGGTAGAATTGACATACAACTTTGTATTTCTTTGATATATACACCAAAGTGGTTCATTTAATAGCTGTTGTATTGTGAATTGATCACAATAAATTAACATTTATTACCATACACATGGGTTAAAAAAATTGTGATGAAAACTTTCTTAATTGAATTTTTTAAAATTGACATGCAACACTATCTTAGTTGACATGCAACATTATTTTAGTAATATTTAGTACAACATTATTTTAGGTGTACAACATAGATTCAGCATTTACATACATGGCAAAATGATCATCACACTAACTCTATTTACTATTGTGATGAAAAGAAGCAACAGGCCCAAAATAGAGTTATTTATATCAAGATGTAATACCTAACCCTAATTGCAGTTTCAGCCTCCGGCAAAAGTGGAATTTTAAACCAATCAATCTGGGATTTCCTAGTCAGTCCTAGTGAGGCAAACTACAGGATAAGACCCCTACCACCTCTTGTATTTCATTTTTTTTTCTTTGAAAGGAGTTAGTTTATAAACAAAAACAGGAAAAAAAACTGCACAAGAACTAATTTACTTATATTTCATCTTTCTCATCTTCTTTTTCTTGTTTCGTTTTTTTTTTTTAGCCTTGACTCCCTTTTTGACTGCATCAAGCTTTTCTTTAGCAATATCCTTTAACAAACTTCTCTGTCAGCATAGCATCCCTCTCTTTTCACAAGGCCACTTGTCATCTACAGCAGTATTAGTCTACTTTTCTCCCAGTTTTTTTTGCAACATTACTAATGCACAGGCCAGGATGTTCTCCTTCAATTTTTGGGTAATACTGAGAATAGCACAAGTACAGTGGACAGCACAGTCAAGAAAAAGGCTAAAGGAAGCCCCTTGGGTGCACTTTGAATTTTGAATCTTTGGATTTCTTTATGTTCTGCCTTCAGGGGGAATATAAGTTTTCATCGTTCTACTGGAAGATAATGATAATAAAAAAACTAGACAGATATTACACAGCTTGTATTTTCACCGCTTTTCCTCTTGTTGGCAATGTTCCTCTCCTAGAAGGCATCTCTGAGATAAGGTCTTGGGTTTTCCAGACCTGGTAAGCACATATGTGCGCTTCATGATATTGTGTTGCTATAGATGTTTCTCCTGTCTCACCTGGATTAGTTCTTTTGATTGGCTATCTGCTGTGTCCAGCTCAGGTGTGTGGGCTGGATTTTTACCTGGTCCTTCACCCGTTTTATGGTGGGGTTTGTGTTATATGTGTTCATGCTCTCCTGAAGATTAGTTGGAGTGAGAGTGAAATGGAGGGACATTTACCCCACCCCCTCCCCTGCACTCTGGTACCTCCCCCTGCATGCTGGTACCTCCCTGCATGGGGGCAAGGCCCAGATGTCCATGCATGTGTTGTCCCAATCCCCCCTTGGGCTTGGGACCTGGGGGCAAATGCTTCGGCCAATCTTGGCTGCAGATGGCTGTCCCATGCAACAGCCATCCACTGGTGGATGGGGCTAAAACCCCATCTCTCCCCCCTCCTGGGCTCTCCAGACTTGGGGTGGGAGGCTTATCCTGAAGTCTTCTCCACTGTTGCTCCCTACTAACTAAGGGTGGAAGGGTGGGAGCCTAGGCCACACGGAGGCCTGTGGGCTGACCCGGCTACCCCTGGTAGTGTGCAGCTGGCCAGCACCCCACTGTACCCTCTGGACGAGAGTATGCCACCTGACTGAGGCCTCCCATCGAGGCACAGTGACCTGGATGGGGTAGATGTTTGTTTCTGATGATGTCACTATCAACTCAGACAAGTAAATTTTATTAGGGATGTAACCAATCAATTTTCCAAATTTCTAGAAATGCAGATGGAGTCAATTAACTGTTAATCATGGATAGAGAATAATAGACTACAGTTCTGTGAGTTAACAGTTAATCCTAGAGAGGGAATACAACGTACTGAGTTAACAGTCCTGAGGAGGAAATACAAAAGGGTGTGTAGAGTGTAACTCCACTTATTCCTAATTTTTAGTCTAGGGATATTTTCTGTTGCAAAATCAAGAAAATCAAACTATAATTCTGTAAATGTAGTCAGTGCCTAATGCCTTTAAAAACATAATTCTGTCAATGTCAGATCTACCACATAAGAGAACAGGTTGATGTGCCCAGCACCATGTACCTAGCAGCACAATATATAACTTGTCATAGGGTTAAAATCATGAAAGTTTGACCTGTAAAGTCACAAGAGATGTCACAAGAGATTTGTCCTCAGAAAGACTCAATACTTGGTTTAATGTTCTGCTTTTTCCAACTTGAAATTATTTTTTTGAGCAATTGGCTCCTTATAATTTTGGTCTGGACCTTGCAAAATATATACTCCATATGGACTTGAAATACTCTAGAATGCCAACTTCTCAAGGTCAAGGAATTTGGTTTGTAGGAAATAATTAAAAGTAAGTTAATAGATATCAATAATGGTATTCTTGAACATTTTCTGAGTAATAATTTTGAGTAATGATTACACTAAAGACAATTTTCCACTAATCCCAGTGGTCAGATTTACAGTACTTCCTGCAGTAACTGAATTGTCCTTCATTCTTTGATCATGCACCCCCACCTAGTGGTGGTGGCACATTTCACCTCTGGTTTTCATACCTTTGTTTAATTATGCTTGTTTAATTATGCTTCTTAAATTAGGGTGACCTGTGTTCCTACTTTATTCAAAACAGTCCCTATTTTGCCTTGCCTCTTGACTCAGCGTAGAATGGTATTTCCACTATACATATTGTTATAGTTTTTGTAGTTATCCCACAATTTTTGAATATTTTCATATTTTCAGTCTTTTTGCTTTCCAGCATTGGAAGTTTGATATAGCCTCCGGCTCAGAGTCTACCCTTAGTTATAACCAGTCTACTAATGAGCCTATGAAAACCTTTCTTTTTTGTGTGAAAACCTTTCTTAATTTTTTAGTTTTTTTTTAATCTCTAGCATTTTATTTGATTTTTTCCTGTAACGTCCATCTCTTTGCTTACATTAAGTCACCTGTTCATGCTTGTTGTCTGCTTTTTTCATTAGAGGCTTTAGCAAACTTCCCCCTGCTGGAAGCAAGAAGAGGGGTGTGTGTGTGTGTGTGTGTGTGTGTGTGTGTGTGTGTTTCTCTTCACCAGAAAAAATTTGGTAGGAATCCATGAGGTAATAGTCTTGAAAGTATGCCCCCTCACCCACTTTAAATATTTAGATTTGTCCAAATGAACCTGAAACTTTTTATTGATTACAGTTCAGGCTTTCCTTTTCTGGTGCTGGTTCCCTTGGAGGTTTTGAATTGTGAGTTTCTGCTCTGGTAAGTTGTGATTTCTTTCTGTATCCAACTCTCTACCCCTCCTGTTTATGGAGCTGCATTTTGTCTTGTGGCCTCACTTCTCCTATAGATTTAAGAAGAGCTGTAGATTTTTCAGTTTGACTTTTTGCTTTGTTAGGATCCAGTAGCAATTTCCAAGGTTTTTATATACCAGAAGGGAAATGGTAAAATTTGGGGGGAAAGAAAGAAATGGAAATATTTGTATTTGTATTTTTACTTAAGAAAAATTGCACCATATATCTTCTTTAATTCTTATTAATTCTCTCTTGCCTGTGCTCTCTCTATCACTTCTACCTCCCCCCACACATACCTTACTGTTTCTTAATCTGACTACTTCTCTCAAATTTTGCATTTTATATAGTTTTGACATTGCAGCCATGTTTTTTTCAGACATTTTATTTTATTTTCTAATTTTTTAATTTTGTAATTATTGTACAATATTGGTAATGTTTGTATGGTTGTATTGTACCCCTAACTCCCCACCCCACACCCTCTTTCCACCTTCCCCTCACTGGTCACTCTAACTCCTCTTGCTGCCAGTGTCCATGTTTGACACTCTGGTCTTTTCTTTTTTTTTGAAACTATGTCCATTTTTCCTGGGTGCATTTTTGTACTCCTGGACAGCAACAGATGAGGCTACTTGGATCTCCAGGAGTAGGTGAGGCAGATATTCGCTGAGTATGTCAGGAGCTTGTTGTAGGACAGACATGTGGTGGCTTCTCCAGGATCCTTTCTGGTATCTGTCACCTATTGCTGGTTCTGTGCCATACAGTTCTGATATCTGGGTTTGGGAATCCAACTCCCAGCCACTGGTGGTGAAGGCTTTCACTGCTGGGGCAGACTTTCCCAGGTCCAGCTCCTCTCTCTCCTGTTCGCAATTCTGCCAGGGGGCCACAGCCAATTGTGATGGCTTTCTTCCTCCATTGATTGATAAAGGGGGGAGCCTCTTCATGTTGTACATTACTGTGGACCTGGGGTCTGATTGCCCAGTGCCATAGATGATGTGGGTACCTGGGGTAGTCCTGATTCCGAGGACTCAGTGATCCCTGGCCTCAGCCTTCCAGCACTGGGATTACAGGCATGCACCACCATGCTCGGTTTGTTATTACTTCCTTTCCTCTGCATTATATCTGCAGCTGAAGAAACTGGACTTTTAATTTCTAGTGCAGGTCTGATTGAGGTGGAGTAAACCAGAGTGGAGAAACTGACAGAGGTGCCCAGCCCTATCCCCTGCCCACATGAAGGCAGGGGCTGGCTTCCCCAGCCTGAGATCCCTGGACCCAGAGTCCTTGAGACCCTGAGGTCCCAGTGGCATAGGACTCTCCCTTGCCACCCCCCCTCCCATCCCTGCTGGTGGGGGTGTGCTGGAGCTCTTCTCCAAGGGCCCATGCGGTTCAAAAAGTGCAGCCATGTTTTGAGTTTTCAAACAATGAGACAATGACTATCTTAATTAGAATTTATAATTCTAATTAAGCAAGATTATGATACCAGCTTTTTACTCAAGACAGAACAGCAGATAAAGACTAAGGAAGACTCTGTCCTTCTGTTCCAAGTGAAGGGGGATGTCTGTGAAGTGAAAGCTATGTTTTTAATAAAATCTGGACCATTTTTTTTTTTTTTGAGACGAGGTCTTGTTATTTTTGCCCGTGGAACCTCTGGCTCACGTTGCCCGGGGTACCACAGACTCAAGCAATCCCCAGCCTCAGCTTCCCAGGTAGCTGAGATTACAGGCATGCGCCACCATGCCCAGCTATTTTTTTGGAACTAAGTCTTGCTATGGGCCCCAGGTGGGACTCGAACCGTGATCCCTAGCCCCGGCCGCTTCATAGGCTGAAACTTACAGGCATGAGCCACCGTGCCCAGCCAAAATCTGGACCAATTTTAATAAAATCTCCGTCTGAAGTTAGTCTGAGTCATTCATTTGGCTAACAGTTATTAAACACCAGCTATTAACAGGATAGAAGATACTGAGAGTGGAAACTAATAAAATCTGTTACTAAGGTGTGGTTGACTAGCCACTAATGTGATTTCTTTGCTAGAGGATATACAAGGTTCAGTGATAGCATAGTGCAATGATAGCTGATTTATAAATAAGCTGTTAACCGTCCTTCTGTTTTAACCTATGAACTCTTTATGATCCTATAAGCCTATGCTATGTCAGGCAAATCCAGTTGGTTTTACCTTCATATTAATTCTCTATTCACATTCTTCTCTCCTAAGTGGTCTCCTTGAAGATAAGCTTATCCCTCTATTGTACATTGTGTACCATACAGGATACTTAAAAAATGCAAATTAGACAATATGTAAGTCTCTCCATTGGTGTATTACTGCATTAGAATTAAATTTAAACTCTGCTAGTATAGCACAAGGCCATATATATCACATTGGCCTTTTTTTCCTGTTCTTTAAACATGAGTTTAAACTAGTAATCAAGCACTTGCAATCACTGCTCCCCCATTCTGAAACACTAAGTATAAATCTGCATGTAGCTGTTGCTCAGATTCCAAATAAAATGTCAGTTCTTCAGCCTGAACTTCTGTGATCACTGTCTCAAAGTGCCCCCAAACTACTCTTCAAGCATTTATAGCTGCCTGTCTTTAGTGTGTGTGTGATCTACTCCACTGTTATGTAAAATATAAAAAATGTAGAGACTTCTCTCTCATTTTATATCCCTTTGCTGAAGTACTTGGGAATATTAGGAGCTCAGAAAATATTGGTTGAATGACTGATACAATTTGCTCATAAAGCTTATAATTCTTTAAATTATCTTTTTCCTGTATGTAGTTGCTTCCTAATTCTCTATTCCTTCCACTCTTCTTTCCTCCCCGTTCATTTCTTTTTCCTCATTTTTTATTGATTACACATATATTTTTTTTACATCATTGTATACCCTCTAGGTTCTCCCACCACCATGTTACCCATGAACTGTCATCTTGATCTCTCGTGCTCATCCCTCCCCTGATTTCACCCTCCTCCCCGTTCATTTCTGTATCTCACTCTTTGCCTATTGCAGTGGCGGAATCATATTTATTAAATGAATGGACTAAATGAATATTTGTTAATGGATAGATGAATAAAACAACTTATTCATTTTCCAAAGATCTTAAGTTCTAGAGTGGAAACATTGCTGTAATAAAAAATAAGACAGGTATTTTGAAACGCCCCCGGAGAAACTGAGATTGGGAAGGACCTGTCTTTATCTTTATGGCAGGAGTGTTGAGATTTGTTATATTTGTACTTTGAGTTGAAAATCTCTTTACCATTCTCAAATCAGGGTATCTAGTAGATCCGGTAGAGAATTAAAGCAAGTTTCGCACATGGCAAAGCAGTCTTACTGGCCTAGTAGATTACAAGCCTTCAGTAAACACTCATTGTCGGTTTCTGGAAATAATCACACTTAGGGTGGAAGCGGGGCGCACGACTCTGTGTATTAATACTAAAGAACTACATTTCCCAGTGAGCATCAGAATTCTGGCGGCACGGATTTTTTTAAAAAAATGAACTACAACTCCCGGCATACTGCGCCCGGACGAAATGGACTACACGCTTCAGCGAGCCGGGGTAAGGGCCTAACACGGCGGGGCGGGTCCCGGCCGAGGAGCTGTTTGAACTGTAAGAGAGGCGGCGGCAGTGGAAGAGGATGGAGGCGGTGGTGTTCGTGTTCTCTCTGCTCGACTGCTGCGTGCTCATCTTCCTCTCAGTGTACTTCGTATCCTTGTCTGAGGCTGTGGGAGCTGGCCCGGGGCCCGTCGCCTGAGGGACCGGGCTGCGGGTGGGCCCGCGTGGGGACCAGGGCAGGTGCGTGGGATCCGGCAGTCCGCGGCGGGCGCGGGGCGCAGCGACCCGGGGCGGGAGGAGGGCCCTCGCGGCCCTACTCACCACCCGGACCTGCTCGGGCCGCCCCAACTTGGAGCCGAAAGGGCCTTTTTCGGGAGGAACCCACCCGGCCTGAGCGCCGCCACTCACTCCAAGACACCCCAATAGCTGGAGCAGGCTTCAGGCCTCCTTTGTGGACCTCGGCAGAGAGGACTCGCCGTTTTCCTCCCGTTGGGCCCTCGAGAGACAGGGGTCGAGTGATGCGCGGGTCCTTCGGATGCTGGGGGTCCCTGGGCAGTCGCTCGTGGACAGTTAAGTGCGCGTAATGTGCCACCAATTGCCATTTTCGGGGCGACTCTTAACGCGCCCGCCCCTTTGTTCTCGCGGACATTGGAACTTGTAGGGAGTTTTCCTATACATTATTTGACTCATTTCAAAAAATTACAGTACTTCCTTTACGATGCCATCTTGTAATGAGTATTGGGGAGGATTTATTCACAAAACTATCTGCAAATGTTGTTTCGGTTGCCCCTGGAAGTTGCAGATTTGTAAATCAGTAACTATATTCGCGATTTAGTTTCCAGTCCTTTTTCAACTTCTAGAACTGCTGTTTCTGTCCATGTTTAAGACGTCATTATTTTATGTGGCCATTCATGTTACAGTATTGAAACTGTATCTCTAAGGCCAATAAATGGTTTTGCAATCTAGCAGGCTAGTAGCCGCGTGGGCTACAGCTCTACTTTGCTCTTGAGGGAGCAGCTAAGCTTATTCATTACTCAATGTTGGAATGCACAGTTCAGTTTTAAGGAAGTAAATTAAGTGATTACAACTATTAAAGAATTTTTAAAAAGTTTTCTTTCTTTGGAAGTCAATTCTGTCCCCTTATGCCTGAATTAAACTTCGTGTTTGCTACAGGATAGTTGTACAGAGTATGTTTTTAGTATGGCTTCATAATTTATTATGAATAGGCAGCCTGTTGTAGTGGAAGGGCACAACATTGGAATCTGGACTTCCTACTTAGCTAGTAATTTGCTATGCACATTACCTCACCTCTCCATGCCTCAGTTTTCTTATCTTTAAAATGGGGATGATGTTCAATTACCAGGTATGAGTGTACAATGAGAATAGGTCTTAAGCACCTAGCACAGTGTCTGCCCCATTGCAAATATTCAGTAAATATTGCTTTGCATCCATTCCCACTCCATACTCAAATGAGCAGCAGCTTTTACTTTATTTTTTAATTTTTCACACAAACTCATGGAATCTTTTGCATCAATTTGCAATCAATCAATTTGCAATCAATCAATTTGCAATCAATCAATTTTTAAATTTTCACACAAACTCATGGAATCTTTTGCATCAATTTGCTTCTATCCATTCTTCTATCCATCTTTGTTGATGCCTTTTCTTTAGAAATTGTTAATTTTTAAGAACAACTATCAAGGACCATTATCTGTTGTTTATTGTAGAGCACATTTTCTAAAATGATCTTTTATGAAATTTCCATTTATATTTAAAGCTATTATTTATAAAATCACTGCAATAAAACCACTTTCTAGCAATTTTTTTAACTGGTGATTTCTCATGAGGAGACCTCTTATTCTTTCAGGTTTGATGAACTAAAAGGGTAGTATTAATTATCCAAATTTTGATCTAATGTCTTGTGACATAAAGAACTGCTGCTGATGCTCAGAAAACTAAAACTTGGGTTTCTCTTCTTTTTGCAGCTTAAAAACTATTCTTTTTTTTTTTTTGAGACTTTTTTTTTTTATTTTTGCCTGTAGAACCGCAGGCTCACGTTGCCCGGGGTACCACAGACTCAATCCCTAGCCTCAGCTTCCACGTAGCTGGGATTACAGACTCACGCCACCACGCCCAGCTATATTTTTTTGGAACTAGGTCTCGCTACGTGCCCCCAGTGGGACTTGAACCACGATCCCTGGCTCCTGCCGAGCCTTCCTAGGCTGCTGCTTACAGGCATATACCACCATGCCCAGCCTCTTTTTTTTTAAAAAGAGGCTAGGTCTCGCTGTGTTGCCATAGGTTTTCTCAAACCCACAAACTCAGTGATTCCTAGCCTCAGCCTCCCTGGTAGCTGGGATTAGCCCCGGCTTAAGTATTCTTTATGACTTAAAATGGCCTTGACTTATCTCAATTTATATACATCTATAGGAAAAAGGTAGAATATTTGACTTAGACATTAAGGTACATTCAAGGTATTGTGATAAAATTTGTCATGACTGTATTTTGGGATAGTTGCACTAGTTTAGTATTAGAGTTGGGAAATGGAAAATGGTCAGGGTAGATGTGCTGTAGGGATAGAAGTTATACTGGACTTTTCACTGTGAACAAAACCTGCAGAGAAGGAAAGGAGTAGTTATTAAAAATCAAATACAGGCAAGAACGGAAGTATGGAGTCAGGTTATGTTTGTGTCGTTTCTGGATGATGGGGTTAAGACCACCTGGAGCACATGATTGAATAGTAGGATTAGATTAGATTTTGGAGGGTTTGAATATTAAGAGGACTTTCACTTTTATCCTGTAGGCTGGAGGGAGCTATTGTAGTATCTTAGGGAGATGAATCTGTAGAGTGGGTTGGAGACAGTGCCAATTGTAAGGCAAGAAATGATGGTGGCACATGCCTGTAAGCGGAAGCCTAGGAAGCTGTGGCCGGGGCCAGGGATCTCAGTTCGAGTCCCGCCGGGGCAGGTAGCAAGAACTAGTTTCAAAAAAATATAGCTGGGCATGGTGGTGCGTGCCTATAATCCCAGCTACGTGGGAAGCTGAGGCTGGAGATTGCTTGAGTATGTGGTACCCAGGGCAACGTGAGCCTGCAGGTCTACAAGCAAAAAATAACAAGACCTAGTCTCAAAAAAAAAAAAAAAAAAAAAAAAAAAAAAAAAAAAAAAAAAAAAAAAA
>PVHY01000707.1:81647-163144 GCA_004024945.1 Uropsilus gracilis | reverse complement strand
GGAGAAATTAAAGTGATACTAAAGAAAATTGATAGTACCTAGTAATAACTGATTATGAGATAAAAATTACATAAAAGCCGGGCAACGGTGGCTCGTGCTTGTAAGCTTCAGCCTGTGAAGCGGCAGGGGCTAGGGATCGCGGTTCGAGTCCCGCCTGGGGCACGTAGCGAGACCTAATTCCAAAAAAGAGCTGGGTGTGGTGGCGTGTGCCTGTCATCCCAGCTACCTGGGAAGCTGAGGCTGGGGATTGCTTGAGTCTGTGGTACCCCGGGCAACGAGAGCCTGCGGTTCCACAGGCAAAAATAGCAAGACCTAGTCTCAAAAAAACAAAAAAAAAATAACTTTGCATATTGTAAACCTGAGTAATTGATGCTTGTATCATTGACAATGAAACAAATTGAAGAGATAGCAATTTGTGGGGAAAGTGATAAATTTCACTTTAGCTATATTAAGTTGATAGGAGGAATATTTATATGGAAATATTTAAAATTTAGTTGAAAATGTTTTTCTTGCTTTATTGTACATTTTCTAACATAAAAGTAGGTAAGTTAGACTCCATGTTTCTATCATTCATTTTCAGTGACTTTTTTAATCATTTTTAAAATCTATTCCAATTATTGGGGACGAGGGGTGGAGTGGAGCATTTTAAAGTAAATCCCAGGCATTGTGTCACTCAGATGTACTTTTTGTGTCTATGGCCTTCAGATATTTATTTGTGAATTTCTATTTTGTATTAACTTTTTTTATTCTTAATATGGTGTAGAGTATGTTTATTAAGAAAAGTTTGAGAAATAGAGAAAAGTGTTAAGGAAAAGAAATCATCATCTGTAATCTAACTTTTTTTTTTTTTTGAGACTATTACCCATGGGTAATAGTTGCCCGGGATACCATGGACTCAAGCAATCCCCAGCCTCAGTTTCCCAGGTAGCTGGGATTACAGGTGCATGCCACCATGTCCAGCTATATATTTTTTGGAACTAGGTCTTGCTACATTGCCCCAAGCGGGACTCGAACTGTGATCCCTGGCCCCACCGTGGCTTTCTAGGCTGCCGCTTACAGTCATGTGCCACTGTGCCTGGCCTGTAATCTAACTTTTCATACAACTACTCTAATACGCCATATTTGTTTGTTTGTTTGTTTTTTGTTTTTTGAGACTAGGTCTCACTATTTTTGCCTGTGGAACCACAGGCTCTTGTTGCCCGGGGTACCACAGATGCAAGCAATCCCCAACCTCAGCTTCCCAGGTAGCTGGGATTACAGGTGCGTGCCACCACGCCCAGCTATTTTTTTGGAACTAGGTCTCGCTACGCGCCCCAGGTGGGACTCGAACCGCGATCCCTAGCCCCAGTCGCTTCATAGGCTGAAGCTTACAGGCATGAGCCACCATGCCCGGCCTTAATATGCTGTATTTATAGTTTGTATCCTGTTTTTGTTTTCCGTATCTTTAAAGATATTTTATGGATATATCACAAAATACTACTTTTCTACTTTTGCAAAAGCACAAGATTTAAATAGTTTTTATAGGTCTTAGTTTCCTGTATAGTCACTGTTTTACATATGAAGAACTCAGACTAAAGTTGTGATCTGGCTGAAATTAGAATTGAACATAATGAAAGGATTAATTTGTGAAAAATTATTTGTCGAAAAAACGTAGAGAAAACAAGTTGCCTAGCGAGTAAACTTTAAGGAAGATAACTACATTTTTTTCCCAAAAGTCAAATCTGATTTTGTATAATTGGGATTGTCTTCTGAAACTTAAAAGCACTTAGTTGCTATAAAAGAAGTCTAATAATTCCTTATCTTGATTATCAGATAATTACGCTCTCTGATTTAGAATGTGATTTCATTAATGCTAGATCTTGTTGCTCGAAATTAAACAAGGTAAGATACTTTTTTCATTTTCTGAAATTAATGCAGTTCTCCATTTTCCCGTATTAGAGATCATTATGCATAATCTGCATATGTATGTTTTACTTTAGAGTGCATGTTGTTTGATATTCATTGGGGTATTGGTAGAACTACTGTATTTTGCATTCTTTTCTTTTCCTTTCTTTTATTTATTTATTTTCTGTTGTTGAGACTAGGTCTCACTATGTTGTCCAGGGTAGTCGGAAACCTGCAGACTCAAGTGATCTCTATTCTTAGCCTCCCAAGGCTGTTTTTTGAGACTAGGTCTCACTATGTTGCCTGGGGTAGTTTTGAACCTGTGGACTCTAGTGATTCCTAGCCTTGGCCTCCTGAGGCTATGATTAAAGGTGCATGCCACTGCACCTGGCCTTTGCATTATTTTAGGTCATGAAACTATACTAGAAGTCCTAACATAAAATTTTGTTTCTTTCTGCTTCTGTGTCCTTCATGGACATTACTACTCAAAGTAGTAATGCTCCTACTTATGGAAGAAAAGTTCAGTCTGTTTTTTGTTGAATGAAAGAAGACCTTCTTTTTGTGACTTGCTGAGAGATGGAATTAATTAATTGACTTGTTTAATTTTTCTACCCTTAGTCTAGAACTTATATTGGCAAAGGTACTCTAAATTTTAGAGCTTGTGTAGCTACAGGGAAACCAGTTGATCCTGATTCATTTTATGAGATGAGCAAACAGACAGAACAGCTTTCTGGATTAAAGTTCATATAAAAACACAGTGCTGAGAGGTGCGTTTGCTTTGACCTAAAAATGACTCCCATGATTTCTCACATGTTCAATCTACTCAACATTTCTCTGGATGGTGAAGAAAGGAACATGAAGATTTCTAGGAAACAATGTAGCTATGTCGCCTATTGTGTCCTCAGCCCTCCCACTCCCCACTCTTATTAGAATGTAGAATGATAGACATATATATATATATTTTTTTTTTAATTTATTTTTTCAGATTGAATTTTTTTTTTTTTTTTTTTGAGACGACGTCTCGCTTTGTTGCCCTGGGAACCTCAGGCTCATGTTGCCCGGGGTATCACTGGACTCAAGCTATCCTCAGCCTCAGCTCCCAGCTAGGATTACAGGCACTCGCCACCATGCCCAGCTATTTTTTGAGACTAGATCTGGTCTCAAACCCTGGGACTGGTCTCAAACCCCCAGGTGGGTCTTGAACCTGCAGACTCAAGCAGTTCCTAGCTTCGACCTCACTTCTGCAATTAAAGGCACATGCCACTGTGCCTGGCTGAATGTATTTTTTTTCCTAATTTATTTTTTTATGGGAAGAAAACAAGTTACAGATAGGTATACATATTACAATACCATAATTACAAAATTATAAACCATGCAAGATAATATATTATTTACTCATATGTGTAATTTAAAAAGTTTCAAATACCACAGGAATGGTAAACATCAAATCCAGTGTACTGATTATTATTTCTGGGAATATATAATGGGGAATAGGATAGAAGAGATGTCCACAGAGAATGTCAACTATCTCTGTAATGACTGATTTTTTTAAATTTAATTTTTTAAAATTTTGTGTGTGTGTGTGTATGTGTGTGTGTATACATGTATTACATGATTGTGTACCCCAGGCTTTCCCATTTTCCTAACATCTGTTACCCATTCTGCCCTTTTGTGCCCTCTGCCTCCCCCACCTTCTTCCCTCTCCTCCTCTCTTGCTCCATTGTATCTCTCTTTTTCTTTTTGGCTTATTTCTGCTAATATAAGTCCTTCTAGTTCCATTCATGTTGCTGCAAATGACATGTTTGTCATCCTTGATTGATGCATAATATTCCATCATGTACATGTACCACATTTTTTTCAGCTATTCATCGGTTTTGGGGCATTTGGTTTGTTTCCATAACTTGGCAATTGTAAACAGAGTTACGATAAACATGCTCATACAGGTGTCCTTTTGAATTAGTGTCTTCATGTCCTCTGGGTAGATTCCCAGTAATGAGATTGCTGGGTTGAATAGTTAATTCCACTTTGAATTGTTTGAGGGTCCTCCACACACAGTCTTCCACAGTGGCTAGACCAGCTTGTGCTCCCACCACCGTCTGGATGTATTTTTTAATTATTTCTTGCTTACGCAATAGTGGGTGAATATTTTGGGGACTTCTATAATCTAAATACAAAGAAAAGATTGCTATTTTTTTCTACTGAGAAAATTACTCCAATGTGAACTTAAATAAAAAATTTAATATTGATATTTATTTTTGTACAACTTGTAGACAACTTAAGGGAAAGATACTCTTAAAACTTAACAGTGAAAGGCAGCAGTTATTTTTGAGTTTTATTTTTATTTATTTATTTTTTGAGACTAGGTCTCACTATTTTTGCCCATGGAACCGCAGGCTCACGTTGCCCGGGGTACCACAGACTCAAGCAATCCCCAGCCTCAGCTTCCCAGGTAGCTGGGATTACAGGCGCGCACCACCACGCCCAGCTATTTTTTTGGAACTAGATCTTGCTACAGGCCCCAGGCGGGACTCAAACCGCGATCCCTAGCCCCTGCCGCTTCATAGACTGAAGCTTACAGGCATGAGCCACCATGCCGGGCCCTATTTCTGCGTTTTAGAGATAACTGATTCAATACTTGAGCTGTTGAATTTTTTTGGTATTTAAATCCATATTTCTTTCTCTATACATTTGATCTGCTATTTCTTGATATCAACTTGAAATACCACCCTGAACGCGCCCGATCTCGTCTGATATCAACTTGAAATGTTATCTATTAGGGTGGGCATGGTGGTGTATGCCTGTAAGCGGCAACCTAGGAAGCTGCGGCGGGGCCTGGGGATCACGGTTCGAGTACCGCTTGGGGCAATACAGCAAGACCTAGTTCCAAAAAAAAAAAAAAAAAAAGAAATACTATCTATTGATTTTTGACTTAATATGATGAATTCAATTCTTAGGTACCACTTTCCCTAAACATCTCTTGTCTTCTTTTTTTTTTTTTTTTTGGGAGACTAGGTCTTGCTATTTTTGCCCAGGGTACCACAGACTCAAGCAATCCCCAGCCTCAGCTTCCCAGGTAGCTGGGATTACAGGCGCATGCCACCTAGCCCAGCTATTTTTTTGGAACTAGTCTCATTACGGGACTCGAACTGCAATCCCTAAGCTCCGGCCGCTTCATAGGTTGAAGCTTACAGGCACGAGCCACCGTGCCTGGTCCTCTTCTATTTTTCTTTTTTGGGTTAATTTGATACAGTATTTAATCATTAGGTTAAATCAGTGTTTCCATCATTATGATGTATTTTTACAAGACAATTTTTTTGGCTAAGCCTCATAGCAGTGATCATATTTTCCTTTTTTTGTTTTTCTAGGTAGCTGTATCTTTCACAGTGTTAGTAATTGCTGCATTTCCCTTTTTTTTTTGTCACAGGGGACCACCTGCATTTCTTAGTTCCTTGATTTTCTATGTACTTGTTAGAGATGTTTCAGATATATTGTTGAAGCTCTTCTTACACTTTACAAACATTAAAATGCTCTATCAGTATTTTCCAAATGAATTCCTCCTCACATATTTCTGGACTCTGGACTCATTGCTCTCTAGATTTATTTCATAATCTTGTGACTCCTGTTATATATCCCCTGATTCTTGGAACTCATGTCTTCCTTTTATTGACTTTTATTGTCTATAGACATACAGGTTAGATAAGATTTTTAGATGGGCATGGTGGCGTGCGCTGGGAGGCAAGAGGACAGGGATCACTTGAGTTCACGGGTTTGAGACTACCCCGGGCAACACAGCGAGACCTGGTTCTCGAAAAAAGCAGCTGGGCACAGTGACAGGCGCCTGTAATCCCAGCTGCCTGGGAGGCTGAGGCTGGGGATTGCTTGAGTTTGCGTGATTGGGACTACCCGGGGCAACATAGCAAGACCTAGTCTCAAAAAAAAACAAAACACAGTTTCTAAAATCTAAATGCAAGAGACTCGAGGCCTCTGCGTCAGGTTTTATATTACATTGCTCTGCCACTAAGTAGCTGTGTGACCATAGACAAATTACTTATCCTCTCTGAGTTTTGTTTTCCTCATTTTTGCAAATAGGGAATACTAGTTTCTGGCTCCATAAATATTAACTATTAGACTGGGCATGGTGGCGCATGCCTGTAAGCGGCAGCCTAGGAAACCACAACTGGGGGGGCAGGTAGCGAGACATAGTTCCAAAAAAATATAGCTGGGCATGGTGGCATGCACCTGTAATCCCAGCTACCTGGGCAGCTGAGGCTGGGGACTGCTTGAGTCTGTGGTACCCTGGGCAACGTGAGCCTGCAGTTCCACGGGCAAAAATAGTGAGACCTAGTCTCAATAAATAAATAAATTAAATAAATACTTCATGAAAAGAAAAATCTCTATAGGAGAGGAAGACAATTGTTGACTTGGAATGAGAATATTACACATTATTCTCTCAAAGAGAACACAGATAAGGATATTGGGTGCCATAAAACCAGTAGGCTGGGATTCTGTATTCCAGTTCATTATATCTGTTTAACTTTGAACTGTTACTGTAAGGTATAAAGTACTTTGTGGGAGGGTATGGTTGGATGTGTAATTTTTCCCACAGGATTGTGAGTATTGGAAAGTATGTCAGATTGATACTCTAACTTGAAAGGTAGCATATATGTGGATATAAACCAGCTCAAATCAAAGAATTTAGCACAGATAGTGGAAATAAAGTAAATAAGTTAATTTTCCCCTCTTTGTCATTCAGAACCGCTGAGACAATATTTCTGAACCTTTGCTTAGAATAAAATGTAATTAAAATTAAAGTGCTTTATTTTTAAGCTGTTTCCTCATTCAGTTTCATGGTATAAGCAGTTAAGGCAGTATGCATATATGGCACAGATAAGTTTAAAAGTAATTTTGAAGCACTAGTATGTACATTTCCTGTGTGTTCATTGATTTACCTTCAAATAACATGTAGAACAGAGTGAACCCAGCAGTGAAGTTTAATACTGTATTCTTCCCTTGCAGTGGGTAATTCCAGAATTAATTGGTCATACCATTGTTACTGTGTTAATGCTCATTTCATTGCACTGGTTCATCTTCCTTCTCAACCTGCCTATTGCCACTTGGAATATATATCGGTGAGTATGATTGGTTTACTGTTTTATGCCAGGACATTTTACAGAAAATACTAGTTGTTTTTTTTTTTTTTTTTGAGACTATATCTAGCTATTTTTTGCCCGTGGAACCGCAGGCTCACGTTGCCTGGGGTACCACAGACTCAAGCAATCCCCAGCCTCAGCTTCCCAGGTAGCTGGGATTATAGGCACATGAACCCACACCCAGCTATTTTTTTGGGACTAGGTCTTGCTGTGTTGCCCTGAACTGCGATCCCTGGCCCCAACCATGGGTTCCTAGGCTGCTACCTACAGGCATGCACCACCATGCGGGCCAGAAAATACTAGTATGTTAATAACCTTCTTTTCTATAATATAATATATCAGTCACAAGTCACAACAGACTGCTTCATTAAATCAACAAAAATTCTTGTTTACTTCGGTATTCTGGCAAGTCGCAGTTTGCATGGCTCAGTCTTATAGTAAAAACAAATTTACTTGTATACGTAGTTTAAAAACTAAGTAACCTGTTAAATTATTTTTGAGGTATAATTTGACATAAAGCATATTTATTTCTAAAAATATGGTTCGTTGTGATGTCTAGAGACATAATTTTTTTTCATTGTCTTGAATATCTTTTTACTTGAAGAATTAGTAAAAGCCTTAGAATATAAGGTGCTTGTTATTTATATCTGCAGTTTATAATGAGTGCATACTTGGAATGCACCAAAGAAAATTTCATTTTCAAGTCTTCATTTTAGGTAACATCAAAATTTTGACTTCATAAATTTAGGAAGCTTGATTAAACATGCCTCAATAAACATATTAATTGTATGTAAATTTATACTTTGACTATTAAACATTGCATATTTTCTTGTGAGTAACTGTGGAGTAGTATTGACAAATCTGGGATTATTTTTATGTTAACTAAAGTTATAGTTGTAGGATTTTAAAGTTAGGAGGAGATGGATTACTGTAGACTGGAACAGTTTCAAATAGGTAGTGGTGTCTTGAGGTGGGCCTTCGATGTGGATACTGTTTGTTAGAGAAGAGGAGGGAAACAATTCACTGAACTGTGAAGGATAAGGGAGGGGTAAAAGAGAAGGCTTGAGCAAATATGCAAGTCATATTTTAAAACTAGGTTGAAGTCATGTAGATGAGGGAGCAGTAAAAAACAAAGCTAGAAATGTTGGAAGAGGTCACTTTCACAATCTTTAATGCTGATCTAAAGAGTTTATATATAAGTACTAGTGGCATAAAATTTACTCACTTAAAGGGACTATTCAACATATTCTTAGTATATTTATACATTTAAACAATACCACAATCTATTTAGTATACTTTCTTTATCCAGAAAGAAGCCCTGTGTCTGTTAGCAGTCACTCCAACTCCTTCCCTGTTTCCAGCATTTTGGATAGATACATTTTCATACTATATACTATATATATATATTTACATATATATTTTATATATACATTACATATTTTATAGGTGATCTTTTATGACTGGCTTTCCACTTAGCATACTTTTTCAAGGTTCATTTTTGTTGGGGTATGTATCAGTACTTCATTGTTTTCATTGCTGAATAATATTCCATTATATAGATAAACTTATATTTTGTTTATTTATATGTAGTTGATAAGCGTTTGATTTATTTCCACCTATTGACTCTGGCTCTAATTCGCTCATGAACATTCATGTGTAAGTTTTGTTTGGATGAATTTTTTTATTTCTCCTAGGAGTGCAAAGATAACCATGCTTAATCTTTAGAAAAACTATTAGAGTATTCAAAAGCAGATGCATATTTAACATTTCCATCAATTTTTTTTTCATTCCCATCACTTACGCATGAGGGTTCCAATTTTTCCACATCTTTGGAAGGCAGCTATGCTCACCACTATACCACCAACACCTCTAAATTTTTCCACATCTTTGCCAACACTTGTTATATGTCTTTTAAATTTTTTATTTTATCATGAAATGGTATGTTAGTGTGGCTTAGATTTAAATTTTTCTAATGATGATAGTAAATATGCTTATTTTTAATCAACCTTTTATATATTGACTCTGCTTATTTGTTTTTGAGTGGCTAAGTTGACATGAAATTATACTTTGGGAAGATTTTTCTGAATCCCTTGTACTGTATTGACTGAATGAAGAAGTAGGCAGGGGTATAGAAATCAATTCAGACACTGGGATGAGGTAAGGGTACAGGGTAGAGTGCTGGAACAGGGTTGTGATTGTGGGAATGAAAAAGACACACCTATAAAGGGAAGAATGCACTAGAGTTTGAATTACAGGCTGTGAAAGATGAGGAAGTAAGAAGTCCTTAACAAACAGGAAAAGTTTTATGACCATGAAGAAAATAGTGACATTTCCTTCTTTTTTTTTTTTTTTTTTTTGAGACTAAGTCTCGCAATTTTTGCCCATGGAACTGCAGGCTCACATTGGCTGGGGTACCACAGATTCAAGCAATCCCTAGCCTCAGCTTCCCAGGATTACAGGCGCACACCACCATACCCAGCTATTTTTTGGGACTAGGTCTCACTGTGTTGTCCTGAGCGGGACTCGAACCGCGATTTCTGGCCCCAGCCGTTTTATAGGCTGAAGCTTACAGGCATGAACCACCGTGCCTGGCTGAAAATAGTGACATTTTTATAAGATGACCTAAAATGTAGGTAAGGTTTTTGACACTTTTTGAATTGAGCGGTTACCCAGGTAGTTAGTCTTAAATACCCCATATTTAGCAGTAGATAGGTAAAAGAATTTTGGGGAGAACTAAAAAATTTGTGGACCTCAGGTATCTGCAGTTCACAAAAGTGAGAAACTAGTGTGTGACGAGAGAGGAACTTACAATGAGACAAAAACAGGAAAAAGGAAAAGGTCATAAATAGTGCTAGTTACGACTTGTGCCTGTACAGTTTGTATTTTGAAACCCAGACAGTTAAACTCATTGGTCCTCTCAAAGTGACCTGATTATCTTACTTGTAAAAGGAATCCTATTGGGAAGATTATCATATGTAGCTTATATACACAGTGATAGATAGCAACTACTAAATGTCTTATGCTATCTGAAGAGTCCCAAAGAAGCCATAGTATGCTGCATATATTTAAGATTAAAAAAATAGTCTGTGAGAACAGAGGTGAATTGGTCTAGATTTGGAATGAGGTACATTTTTATGAAGATTTTTATCTTCTTTTATTATTTGTACCTCTTCCTGTTCCTCTTATGGTGATACTCTGCTACTATAAAAAGTACATTTCTTACTTGTCACAGTAAGTGACAAGTCTTACTTGTCACAGTATTAATTTGTTATATTTTACATTTAATCTTTATTTTTTTCCTAAGAGTTATGTAAAGTTAGACGTTGCGCTTGAGTCTTAATTATTCATTGACCGTTGTAATTGAAAAGTGGTATATTTTACCACAGCAGTTTCTAGTCTTTTTTTTTTCTTTTTTTTTTTTGAGACTAGTTCTTGCTATTTTTGCCCGTGGAACCGCAGGCTCTCGTTGCCCAGGGTACCACAGACTCAAGCAATCCCCAGCCTCAGCTTCCCAGGTATCTGGGATGACAGGCACGTGCCACCACACCCAGCTATTTTTTTGGAACTAGGTCTCGCTACGGGCCCCAGGCAGGACTCGAACCGCAATCCCTAGCCCGGGCCACATCATAGGCTGAAGCTTACAGGCACGAGCCACCGTGCCTGGCCCTATTATGTCATTTTTGTTCCATCATATTTAAATTGATTTTTGGAGATGTAGATTGAAACATCATTTGATTAACAGGACTATAAAAAATGAGAATTCTGTGTTCAACATAGAAACTCTATTGTAAAAAAGGCCAGGCACGGTGGTTCGTGCCTGTAAGCTTCAGTCTATGAAGCAGTTGGAGCTAGGGATCGCGGTTCGAGTCCCACCTGGGGCCTCGAGAGTAGCAAGGATAGGGTAGTGAGACCTAGTTCCAAAAAAATAACTGGGTGTGGTGGCACGCGCCTGTAATCCCAGCTACCTGGGAAGCTGAGGCTGGGGGTTGCTTGAGTCTGTGGTTCCCTGCGCAACAAGAGCCTGCGGTTCCACGGGCAAAAATAGCGAGACCTAGTCTCAAAAAAAAAAAAAAAAAAAAAAAAAAAAAAAAAAAAAAAAAAAAAAAAAAAGAAACTATTGTAAAAACAAGAAACTCTTGTCATGTGTGAAATGGAAATCAAGTGTGACACTATCCTTCCTTATACAGATGTTGTGAATATGAAAGAAATAACACTAATTACATTAACTTTTTAGATAAAGACATTTCAAAGAATTTAATAAAAATTGTTTTGGTTTTACAGTTCTCTTAGCTTGTATGCAGTGGGAAACGACTGTAGGTCTGACCAGCTAAGTAGTTTTCTACAGAAGGTGGTTAAAAGTATCTCTGCCTAAAATAGTCTTTCAGTAGAATGTTACTGTATTTGTTTCAGGGGATAGGAAATTATACTGAAAGTTAGCACTACTGTATCTTCCAAAGGAAGGCTTAAATAGCCCATGATATCCTCAAAACACTGTCCATATTTGGTCTAAATAGTTATGCTGATTTGATTTTCCTTCTAATGTGTGTTTATCCTTTAATTTTTCAGGTTCATTATGGTGCCCAGTGGTAACATGGGAGTGTTTGATCCAACAGAAATACACAATCGAGGGCAGCTGAAATCACACATGAAAGAAGCCATGATCAAGCTTGGTTTCCACTTGCTTTGTTTCTTCATGTATCTTTATTGGTGAGTTTATAGTCCTGTGACATACTCAGCATGCCATGTCTCCTTTTAATGAATATGATATTATGTAGCATATAGGCTTTTATGTTGACATTGCAGAACATTTGGAATATATGAATATCTTGTGACTATACTTTTTTTTATATATGCCATTATATCACCATTCTCTCTGACCTATAATATTGAAATACCTTGTGGTATTAGATATTCCTTAGCTGTTATGCTTAAAACTGTCTTTGCTATTCTTTTCCTGCCCTAGTATCCAGCTATGAGGTCTCACTGCTTGTTATAAGCATTAATATAAGTACCTTCAAAGACTGGACCACTCATGGGTCTCCAGGGCATCAGACCACTGGCAGCAGCTCTCAACAGCTTATATCCAACGTGGGCTGATCTTTTCTGGCAGTAAGGAATTTAGGTGTGATGCCTATTCTCCAGCATGCTAAGTGTCTGTTGCGGTAAAATTACATTGATCTTCCAGTTATAACAAGTAAGAATTAATTTGAAGGAAGCTGTCAGACACTGGAAGCCTTGTGTAGTTTTGTTTTAAACTTAAATTTATTACTTTATGTTTTAAAAATGAACATGCCTCCTTTTCCTTTACCTGTGATAGACCTATAGAGTAGAGCCAAAAAGGAAAAAATACTGTCGTGTACATATGTTTTCATTCTCCCCACCCCTCCAGGTTTCATGGTTTGGAGAGCAAACTAGAGTGGCTGTTCCCTGGGTGTCAGTAACAGGAACATCTTAAGACAATACTATGGATACAGCCAATGTAGTACTAGTTACACTCTTGGGTAACAAATGTTGGTTCAGAGAACCTGAAGTGTTAGAGTTAAAAATGCACAAGAGTTTATTAGTTTTTAGTTGTTATTTAAAGCAGTGGGAAGATAGGATTTTAAAGACTAGTGATTAGGAGAATAAGAAAGCAGTTTGAGGCACATTTAAGGTAGTTGTAACTAGGTTGTATTTGTAAGTTTTTTTGGTTTTTTTTTGAGACGAGGTCTCGATATTTTTGCCCATGGAACTGCAGGCTCACGTTGCCTGGGGTACCACGAACTCAAGCAATCCCCAGCCTCAGCTTCCCAGGTAGCTGGGATTATAGGCACGTGCCACCACACCCAGCTATTTTTTTGGAACTAGGTCTCACTACATTGCCCCGAGTGGGACTTGAACCATGACCCCCGGTTCCTGCTGCGGTTTCCTAGGCTGCCACTTACAGGCACACACCACCATGCCCGACCTTTTGTTTGTTTGTTTGTTTGTTTGTTTGTTTTTGGAGACTAGGTCTCGCTATTTTTGCCCATGGAACCGCAGTATCACGTTGCCTGGGGTACCACAGACTCAAGCAATCCTCAGCCTCAGCTTCCCAGGTAGCTGGGGTTACAGGTGCGCACCACCACGCCCAGCTATTTTTTGGGACTAGGTCTTACTGTGTTGCCCCAAGCGGGACTCGAACCGCAATCCCTAGTCCTAGCTGCTTTGTAGGCTGAAGCTTACAGGCACAAGCCAATGTGCCTGGCTTGTTTTTGTTTTTTGAGACTAGGTCTCACTATGTTGCCTAGGGAACCAAAGATTCTTCTTGCCCAGGATACCTAGGACTCAAGTGATCCCTAGCCTTAGCCTCCCAAGTAGCTGGGATTACAGGCACACAGCACCACGCCCGGGCGGGTCTCGAACCCACAAACTCAAGCCATCTCAGCCTCCCGTCCTAGGCTTGGGATTAAAGCGGTTCACTATCGCAGCCTCCTTGTTGTTGTAAGGTTCTTTACAATTAAATAAAAGATAGATAACCCACGTGGCTGAGTATCAGCATTTCTCATTGGCTGCATGGTTTCTTATTCTTCCTTTCCTCTCCACCCCTCCTTCTCAGTTTGTCATTTTAGCCACATTGCAATTACCTTACCCCCTGGCATCAGCTTGGCTCAAGGGACCAGAATGAAAAACTAGTCAGAAGATGTCCTTGTGACACTTTTTCCTTAGCTTTTGGCTTTATTTAAAAGTGTTTTTGGCCAGGCACGGTGGCGCTTGCCTGTAAGCAGCAGCCTAGGAAGCCATGGCAGGGACGAGGGATCACAGTTCAAGTCCCGCTCGGGGCAGCATAGCGAGACCTAGTTCCAAAACAATAGCTGGGCGTGGTGGTGTGCGCCTGTAATTCCAGCTACCTGGGAAGCTGAAGCTGGGGATTGCTTGAGTCTGTGGTACCCCGGGCAACATGAGCCTGTGGTTCCACAGGCAAAAATAGCAAGACCTATACTCAAAATAAATAAATAATTTTTTTTAAAGTGTTTTAACTGGGCGTGGTGGTGCGTGCCTGTAATCCCAACTACTTGGGAGGCTGAGGCTAAGGATCACTTTTGAGTCTGCGGGTTTGAGACAACCATGGGCAATATAGCAAGACCTAGTAAAAAAAAAAAGTTACCAAATAATCAGATTTTTAATACAGGGATTTTGTGCTGCTCCTGTTCATACCACCTGTTACAACTCGCATGGTGCCTTGCACATAGCAGATAGTCAGCATTTTTTTTTTTTTTTTTTTTTTTTTTTTTTTTTTTTTTTTTTTTTTTTTTTTTTTTTTTTTTTTTTTTTTTTGAAACTAGGTCTTGCTATTTTTGCCCGTGGAACTGCAGGCTCATGTTGCCCGTGGTACCACAGGCTCAAGCAATCCCCAGCCTCAGCTTCCCAGCTAACTAGGATTATAGGCATGTGCCACCACGCCCAGCTATTTTTTGGAACTAAGTCTAGCTATGTGGGTCTCGAACCACAATCCCTGTTCCAAACTGTGACTCCATAGGCTCTTGCTTACAGACATGTGCCACCATACCGAGCACTGGTCAACATTTTTTAAATAAAATTGGGAAAATGCACATCTATCTAGATATTGGTGGAATCTGTACCTTTTGTAGTATTGTGGTTATGTACCAGCCTGGTGGAATCTGGACTCTTCACTGTGTACCTGGGGAAAGGGAGGGCCAGAATTTCTTTGTTAGAGAATAGAATAGTAATAGTACCTACCCTATGGGATTGTGATGTGAAATAAGTGAGATTATGTAAGGCACTTGAGTTTGTACTACCTGTAGTAAACTTGTAAATCTTAGAAAAATATTAGTTCTTATCATTAATTTGTGCTGGCACTGAGTACTTAATATAAATTTGGACAACCAGTCACTTATACTGTGATCTGCCTTCACTTATACCATTAGTCATTGTAAGGCTATTTCTGTGTGGTTTAGTTATTTGAGCTCAGCAGAGCAGGCTGATTCTAGTAAAAGGACATGATTGAGTGACTGCTGTGTGTCAGATACTGTATAAAAGCACTGCAAGTGAAACAGCATAAAGTTCCTATGAGAAGCAGAAGGGTCTGGTAATTGCAGTACTTGGATGTTATCCTGGATTATGAAGGTGATGCCTGAATCCTGTTGTCATCTTGCTGGAGCTCACAGCTCAGTGGGGGAAACCAACATGTGGGGTGAAGCAAGTAGGGAGACTGCAAGCTGTGGAACGAGGCCTTCCACCTGCTTTGGGTTAGGAGATGGCTTCCCAGAGGAGGTGCTTAAAGCTCAAGCTCACGTGACGCCTAAGTAGGAGTTTACTAGGATGAGCCTGATGGGCTGGGAAAAAGGGGCTTTATGCCTATAGACAGCAACTTAGAGAATTAAAGTTTTTATGGGTGTGGCTTGTTTTTTCTAAACTGTAGCTTAACACTAGTTTTATTTTAGTAAAAAAATTATTTTAGTAATACTCTTTGCCCCCTCCCAAAGCCCAGTTACTTAATTTTAGTGAAAAAATTAGGACATTGAGAGGCTAATGTAGATATTCTTTACTTTAAGTTTAAATGATTGTCCTTTTCTCAAATGAGTTCCTTATTAAATCTTAGGGATACAAGTCTGTGTACAGACCAGACTTTGTAGTAACGTTCCTAAGAAAATAATAATATCATTAATTTCTTCTCTCCACAGTATGATTTTAGCTTTGATAAATGACTGAAGCTGGAGAAGCCATTGTTGAAGTCAGCCTACACTACAGTGGACAGTTGAGGAGCCAGAGATACTTCAATCACCCTGAGAACCATGATCATATATCAGTATATTTTTCCTCTTCGAACAAAAAAGTATTTTTACTGTATTTTTATCATATAAAGTATTTAAAAAACATGAATTGAGTTTTTGTAGATTTCTGGTTCTCAACTTTACCTAGAACCAAACATGTGAAAGTATTTTTCATCATCTGTATTTGAAGGTAGTTATTTGTATGTAGGTACAGGACTGCCATTCCAATTTTGCATGCCAAGAAAATAAAGGGAAACTTTAATAGATGAGCACAGCTACTCATCAAGTCTACGGAAAAGCCAGAATACAAAACAAAACTGATAATCTGGACAAAAGAAGAAAGTAAATGACTCTTCTGCCTATTTTGTGGCAACTTCATATATTCAATATGGTTTAATGATTTATGGAACTGTAGCAAAAAAATTTTTCATAAGAATGATAACAAAAGTGACATTTCAAAAGAACCTATATTTCTTTGCAGAATCTGTGAAACCCTATATACCATTTGCCAGGTACAGTATAATTTGAATTGCTTATAGAAAGGAAAATAAATGCAGAAAGCAA
This sequence comes from Uropsilus gracilis, assembly GCA_004024945.1. Lineage (NCBI taxonomy): Eukaryota > Metazoa > Chordata > Mammalia > Eulipotyphla > Talpidae > Uropsilus > Uropsilus gracilis. The sequence continues at coordinate 146,793 of PVHY01000707.1, read as the reverse complement.
AATTTTATCAAGTGCTTTCATTTAAAAGCTACTTCTTCCAAAAAACCCTCAAACCCATACATTCTCACTCATTTTTGCTAGGCCTTGTTTTTATATTATGAATGATCCGATTATATTTGATCTCTGTGCTATATTTCTTAATGGGTTTGGAGATGATTTGGTAGAAGATGCTCATCAGATTCGAAGCGGGACTAGCCGGCAATTTAGTGTCAATGAATTGAGCCTGTAAATGCTCTGCGTGGTGCCAGTGAACTGTAATGCTGCCATCCTGCTGCACTGAGCACTTTGTGCATCGAGTTGCCCAGTACAAGCCATTTTATAGACATAGCAATATCCAAGCAAACTCTGTTTCTTGCAGCTATGCTTGTAAACCTCTTCATTTCTGTTTGCGGGCTGAAGTAAACCTGGCAGTTTACGCTCAGTACTAGTTTGTGCTTTAATGTTATCTTTATGTGTTGGCATTTATGCCAAACCTGACTTTATTTGATGGCAGAGTGCAAAGGAGTTACTTACTCTCTTGAGATAGAATTGGGTGGCTAACCAAGACTTATGGTCCCCAATATATCAGGTGGACTAAGCTGAATTCCCCCTACAGGTAAGACCTACATTGGGAGTAGTACCTTGGCCACAGACAAAGGTAGACAAAGTAAACTTGGTTCTGTTGGCCTCCTTGGGGTCTCAGAAAGTATTCCTTGTGGTTATCTTGTAGTTCTTTGAGCGAAGCCAGGAAACTTTAACACAAAGTTGTACACAAACTGTAAACAAAGTTGTTTTGCTTGTATCTCTTTATTTTCCTTTCAAGCCACCTTCTGTTTGAAAACATCCCTTCACTCTCCCTAACTTCCAGTGCCTCTGAATGTTCTTCTGCTCAAGCTTTTAAAGTGATGAATCCATTGAAGAACTTAAATCCTTAGAACTTTTTGAAAAGACTTTTTGTTTTAGTGTTAGTAACCAAAATAGAAACCCAGGTAGTTGACAGAACCTCTGGCTATTTGTACACTCTTAGGTATAGATTGTTGAGGCTGAGCAAATCAGAAAGGGACCTTGTTTATAACAAAACAAATATTTCTAAAACATTAACTATGATTAACACGATCATCTTTCTTATATTTCTTGTCTGTAAGTCAGGAAGGGAGGGTAACTCTAGTTCTTTTGTTTTTATTTTATTTTTTAGGAGTTCTATTAAAGATAAAAGGGGAAAGCACTGACTTTAAAAGCTGTTAAGATGCTAAAGATTAGTTATCTATGCTTTTCATTGACTGAAGAGTTGCAGAGGATCTTAGAGGTTATTTGGTTTAATTTCATCTTAAAGACAGAGAACTGAGGCCTAGAGGTTACATCTGGAATTCTGATAGTTGGTCTAGTACTCTTCCCTTAGCACTGCTCTTCCCTGTACCTCCAGTGATGGCAGCGGCCCAGCTGGTGCGGACTATCTTAGGGTGCTCCTGTGTGCAAAGTGCTTGTATCTGTGTCATCTGTGTCATGCCTTGTCCTTCCTTCCTATTAGTGGCAGCAGGTAACCCTTGCTAGTTGCTGGGAATCTCAGTTGAGAATGCTGAGAAAGCAAGATCTAACAGGCAACCTGGTTCCTCAAAGCCTGCTGGTTCCCCTCAGCTGCCTTTTCATGCCATACATGACAATGGATTAAGAGTCCAAATCTGCCTGCTCTGATCTGGTCTTCCTTTGAAGTTGAGAGCTACGAAAGCTTCCAATGGAATTTTATCTCTTGTTCCACTTACCAGTTTCTCTCTGGTAATAGTTATTTGTATGCAATTAATCTCTCCTAGAAGACTGTATGTCCCTGGAGAGGAATCTACTCTCTTTATTCATATTTGTGTCTTCCTGTTACTCCTGGCACTTAGCACAGTGCCTTGCACTCAAAACAAATGTTGAATGAACAAGTAAATCTGATTGTATTGCTCCATTGCTCTTTCAGCAAAAAGTCTAGCTGGTATACTTTATACCAGAGAAGAAGCAATGGCACAACATAATGAAAGTCCACCATTCTTTCCCTCGAGGCAGTCACATTATGAAGTGTTCCAAGACATCTTAAACTGCTATATTTGGTGCATCTGAGACTTGTGAAATCAGTTTTACTTGTCAGAAAAAGATAGGGTGAAAAACATGTACTAGGTGTAATTGTCCCTAAAATGAAAATAAACTTGTTCTAATACATAGGAAATAGGCAAGGTAGAAAAGTGAAAAAATTGTCCTTATTTCTCCACCTGAGTTTCTGTACTTGAAACCAAATATACTATTTTGCTATGTAGTGTAACAAAGATTGAAATATTTTTGGTGATTTCAACTGTTCAAAGAATGGGCTATTCTGGCTTTCTGAGGGTTTGTCAGTGAAGCCTTTTGATTTTAAGCCATACTTTTTATGAAATACTAAAAGGTAGTAGCCAAGTCTTTTGTTAACTAAATTTAATCTAATGATGGTCATTCAGAGCCTTATGATTATCTTTTGTGAACTGAATTAATCAAAATAATAACCACTGTCAGACCTATAAATGTCAAGGTTGTTCATTGAGCTAACTTGGAACTGAGCTCAAGTTGCTCTTAGAATAAATTCCTTTATTAAAAACTGCTTTTGCTTTCAATTACTTTTCTCTAAAGCTGGGTGGGGAAGGTGAATGGGTGGGTGGTCACAACCAGCTAGCTGAGCATTCAGAGGTTTGACTATATGTGGTTTGCTACCTTCATTATGGAGCAAGCCTGGTTTCATGTGTATCAGCTCCCATTAAACATTAGAACCTCATCAACATGTGAGTCAATTTAACAAACACTAACATTCCTGTTTTCCTGTGGCGCCATTTATGTCAAGAGGGCATATAATCAGATTCTAACTTATACTCTACACCATTATTCTCCAGCTCGCTTTCCTGGTTCCCTTTAAGCACCCTGTCTTTATCAGGACCCCCATTTTGTTGTTGACCCAGTGGACTTCATCTTACATCTATTTAAGTTCCATACATTCTTGGGGCAAGAGACTGCCACTTGAATATGGAAGGAGCGTGAATTTGTCTATTTTTGCAGTTTAATTCATCAAAATTGATAATCTCTGAAGGAGAGTATATGCTGTAGAATCAGATGAAAACATTTCCATCTAGAGCCTGATCTTATCATGTGGTCTCACCCACAGCCTATGTTGCAGACTAGATGCACAGTGGGTGAAAGTTGAACCTGATGACTCAAGTAAAAGCAACATGTTTATTTTCACTGCATCTGCTCTACCAGAAAGAGCAAGGCAAGGCTGCTCCTCTGGTTTGGCTCTATATGAAGACACTAACTTTTTGGAAGAAAAGAACAGGATAAACCCTTCTTGATAATAATCTAGCCTACAGTGACAGTAATCAAACACTGTTATTTTGTCCATAAAACAATTCCTTCTTTTCGCAGCCCTGCTTTGAAGCAATACCAGACAAACATTACATTGGTAATAATTTTGTACATATCTTTATTAGAAGCCTTCTTAAAACACATAATATAGCATCAATGTCATAGTTATTCCTTAGCACTAAATATCCAGATGGTGCTCAAATTTTGCCCATTGTCTCAAGTTTTGCAATTGTTCACACTGGGATCCAAATAAAGAGTAGACTTCTACCTCTGTGCAATTTGTTGAAGAAACTGGGTCATTTGACCTAGTAATCAAGACATCTAATATTCTGGATTTTACTGATTGTATCCTTTATTAATTTTCAAATCACTCTTATGAACAACTCATCTGTGGTTTCATCATGTACATTTCCATACATTACAATGCTGTTTTGGTAAGATACTGTCAGATATTTGAAATTGAAAGCACTAAGTTTTCACAGATTTGTATTAAGTGACACACCAAGTGATGTCTATTCAGGTCTGATGACTTAAAGACCCATGGCCTTAACCACTATAAATTAATTTTTTAACTTTTTTAGAGACTAGGTCTCGCTATGTTGCTCGGGATAGTCGGGAACCCATGGACTCAAATGATATCTAGTCTCGCCTCCTAGGTAGCTGGGAGTATAGGGGCGCGCCACCATGCCTGGCTATTTTTTAGAGACTAGGTCTCGCTATGTTGCCCAGAGTAGTCCCATTCACGTGGACTCAACCAATCCCTGGCCTCAGCCTCCCAGCTCTGGGATTAAGTGCCACCATGCCCAGCAGCCACTATTGTTTATAAAACAATTGTTTATAAATGAACAATGAATTGTTTATAAAACAATTCAAAGATATTTAAATTAATCGTGTTTTTCTCTATAAAACAGTGAAATGATGTGAAATTTATATATAAATTTAAAAAAATAAAGCTAAAACTGTGAATATGTTACCTTTATGGTTGAGACTCCTGATATAATACAAATGTGTCATTTCTATGTATGAAGCAGGTAACTAGAATCAGTAAAATGGGCTTATAGAGTAAATAAGTCTTCAGGGTTTTTGATCTGCCATTAGCCTCTGTGAGCGGCACCTGTGGTATTGTGTGCTCCCCATGTTTGTACACATGTAGATCCAGAGGGTGTGCCCATGTGTGAGTAGGGCACACCTGGGTCTAGGAGGTGGAAATAAAAGGACTGTCACTTGGGAGGAGGGGCAGGAGAAAGGAGAACAGGAGAAATTTAAGTGACTGTAAGTTTGCTCTTCCTTATCAAAAATTCTACAAAGATAATTCCAAGGGCTCCAAATTCTTAACCTGCTACAGCTGATGACCTACCTGGACTGGGATGGTGGCACTACAGATGGGATGGTGGCCCATGAACTCTTCACCTATTTTTGACAAATTTTGACAAAAATTTGTTTTTTGAGATTAGGTCTCACTTTTTGCCCATGGAACCGCAGGCTCACATTGCCCCGGGGGAAAGATAAAAGACCTGCATCTAGCGGTCCCTCCCCATGTGGCAGGGGCAGGTACCTGAGTAACCCTAAAAATGAAGGTGGAATTTAGGGTGAAACCATTACTTCTTGGTAAAAGGGTGAGGGTGGAGTGTATGGGTGCTCTTGAAATGTGGCCTTGAGCTGTGATGCGAGTGTGGAGTCCCAATCCGTGGGTCCATGGTGAACCTCATATAGCTAAAAGGTGGCCCCTCTCATGGACCCTAACAGTCGGTTTATAACTTCCCATCAATGCTAAAGGCACCTGAAATCCCCAAGACGGAAGTGGCCTGATGGTCTGAGATGGTTCTCATTCCGATTGCCTGCTTTCACTTTGACCTATAGATGACCACTCAACTTGGAATAAAATTGTCAAGGTTTAAGCTGGGTCAATGTTCCTTTTTTACCAGATTCTTGGCCCCATGGGTTCGGTTGCCTCTGGGAGATATCTCGGAACCTTGTAGGAAAGTCGAGTCTCCTCCAGATAAGCGGTTTGAGTGGCTACTAGGAGGGTCAGCAGTACCCCACATCCAATTCATGCTCCTAGAGTCGAGTGAGGTGAAAAATCATTCTCTCCCTTCCCAGCCAATGCACCAATTAATGCAAGCAGGCAATCAGGGAACGAGGACACCAGGGGTGGAAAAAAGCAAGTTTATTTATTTATTTTTTTGGGTTTTTTGAGACTAGGTCTTGCTATTTTTGCCCGTCGAACCACAGGCTCACGTTGCCCGGGGTGCCACAGACTCAAGCAATCCCCAGCCTCAGCTTCCCAGGTAGCTGGGATTACAGGCGTGCGCCACCACACCCAGCTATTTTTTGGGACTAGGTCTCACTGTGTTGCCCCGAGTGGGACTCGAACCGTGATCCCTAGCCCGGCCACTTCATAGGCTGAAGCTTACAGGCATGAGCCACTGTGCCCGGCTAGAAGCAACTTTATTAATGCTGGTACTGACTCAGCGGATCCATATCCACAGGTGGAGTGCCCCTCACAGGGAGTTAAGGGTTCACATACACTTTACATGCTCTGGTGTTCCGGATGGACCATCAATGGTGGTAGTACAATACCTGACGTGGCAAAGAGAGAATGAGGAAGACTCATGGAGAAACTGGACTGCATACCCGTAAACTGAGTCAGTCAGTCATGGGTTCCTTACCTAACACCTAGGCTCTATTTAGGTGACTGTGCCTCAGCAGTTTTATCATGCTTCACCTGATCTTCATGCTTCAAAAGGAAGTTTGTATATTGTAGTAGTTAAAAGCATAAATCCAGAGACACCTGGGTTTGACTCCCTGTTGATTTAAATCTACTTCCCTTACCTGTAAAACAGGAATTAGAATATCTGTCCCATAAAACTACCTTGAGAATTAAATAAGAATGGATATAAAGTGGTTCACCTGTAGTGACTGGCCTACAGTATACTGGATATACAGGTATCTAATATCTCTTCCTATTATTACTCAATGACCAAATAGGTGTGTGTAATTAGTGTTGTAGCTAATCTTTAATACTCTTTGCCTCTTGGTTTAGTTGCTGAATGTAGATCTTGTGAATCTCAAAAAAAAAAAAAAAAAAAACAACACTGATGAGTAGATTGGTGCCAACAAATTTACCTTGATAGGAGGGTGGTTTAGAAATCTTAAAAAACATCCAGTTGAATCTCACATGTCCTGCACTTATAGGTTAAAAGCATACACTTTTTAACAGAAAGGATTTTGAATCCCAGTGCTATCAACTGTATTACAATTCTCTAAACCTGAGTTTATCGCCTGAAAAAAAGCGAGGGCTATTTGGCTATCTAGAAACTTAAATAATAATGTGCCTGGTGGCCGGGCACGGTGGCTCGTGCTTGTAAGCTTCAGCCTATGAAGCGGCAGGGGCTAGGGATCGCGGTTCGAGTCCCGCCTGGGGCCCGTATAGTGAGACCTAGTTCCAAAAAATAGCTGGGTGTGGTGGCGCATGCCTGTAATCCCAGCTACCTGGGAAGCTGAGGCTGGGGATTGCTTGAGTCTGTGGCACCCCGGGCAACGAGAGCCTGCGGTTCCATGGGCAAAAATAGCAAGACCCAGTTTCCAAAAAAAAAAAAAAAAGTGCCTGGTACCTATTGACTGTGTTTACCAAGAGGAAGTCTAGAGAGAAAAAGGAAATTGAAACCAAATCAGGGCCAGGCATAGTGGCACCTGCCTGTGACAGCCTAGGAAGCTGCGGCGGGGACCAGGGATTGTGGATCGAGTCCCGCTCAGGGCAACATAGCGAGACCTAGTTCCAAAAAAATAGCTGGGCGTGGTGGCACGTGCCTGTAATCCCAGCTACCTGGGAGTCTGAGGCTGGGGATTGCTTGAGTCTGTGGTACCCCGGGCAAGGTGAGCCTGCGGTTCCACAGGCAAAAATAGCTTGACCTAGTCTCAAACAAACAAATCAATTGCTTAGTATCAGTTCCTGTGGATAAGGAAACAAACTTACTGACTTACTGTTTATGGAAATCCATTAATGGGGCAAATCCCTACTTAAAAATATCTTCCTGGGCAGGTATCTGAAGTGTTCATCTATTTTCCTTTTTGAACGGTAGCTCTAAGATCCAAAATATTATTTTATTGTTACTTACCCTGTTTTTTCCTTTCTTGGGATACTTTGTGTTCTATACAAAATAAATGCATGTTTTTCTTAAGTTCTTAGAAAGATTTTTTTTTTTTGGTTATTGATAATAAAATTAAGACCACTTTTATCAATTCAAAAGCCACAAATATATTTTTCAGTAGGGGGAATAAGCAAATATTCAGCATTTGGAAACTAGTTGGAATTCAACTCCCAACTCTCAACTATAGTCAACACAAAGGCCAAAAGAACTCTGGAGGAGGATTTAAGTGAAGAATATTTAGCCTAGTCATTAACTCCAGATGGGGTCTATCACCAGTTTCACTTAAGATATTTTCCTGACACTATGAAAGTCTTAAGTCATGTATGAGGGATTTCAGCTGCATCAATTTAACAGTGAACAAAGTCACTAATCTTCATGTTTGAAAATCAAAACTTGATCGCAAATGTGTCTTTCCCTATAATGTATTTAGTAAATGGTGCTGGGAAAATTAAAGGTAACATAAAAAAATGAAGTTGGATAACTTGCAAACTACAAACACCCAAGTGGATTAAAGATTTAGATATAAACCTGGCATCAATAAAATACATAGAAGATGGACAATATATTCCACGATATTAATGACAAAGATATTTTTAGTAACTTGATCCCTATGGTAAGGGAAAAAACAAAAACAAGCGGAATTACCTCAAGTTAAAAAGCTTTTATGCAGTGAAAGAAAATACAGAATGATTTGAATGACACCCTATTGAGGGGGGAGAGGGGGAGAACACCCTATTGAGTAGAAGAAAATATATAATTGCTAAGGGATTAATATCTAAGATAAATGAAAAGCTCACACAACTCAACAGCAAAAAAAACCCCAACTCAATTAATAAACGAGTAGATATAAACAGATAATGCATCAAAGAGGGTATTGGAAGGCAAGAGACATGAAACACTGTTGCTTCCAATAAAATATGCACATTAAATCCATAATAAGATACCATTTCACATCCATGAGAATGGTTTATATTACAAAAAACCTCCAACAAGTATTGGGGAGAATATGAAGAAAGAATAATCCTGTTATATAAATACACTGTTGGTGGAAATGTGAATTGGTGCAGTCATATGGAAAGAGATCTGGATTTACCTTAAAAAACTAAAAATAACCGGGCACGGTGGCTTGTGCCTGTAAACTTCAGCCTATGAAGCGGCCGGGGCCAGGGATTGCGGTTCGAGTCCCACCTGGGGCCCGTAGCGAGACCTAGTTCCAAAAAAATAGCTGGGCGTGGTGGCATGCGCCTGTAATCCCAGCTACCTGGGAAGCTGAGGCTGGGGATGGCTTGAGTCCGTGGTACCCTGGGCAATGAGAGCCTGCGGTTCCACGGGCAAAAATAGCGAGACCTAGTCTCAAAAACAAACAAACAAAAAACCCCAAAAAACTAAAAATAGAAATACCATACAACCTAGCAGTTCCATTCTTGGGCATCTACTCAAGAATATGAACCATCAGCATAAAAATCCCTGTTTCACAACATTCATAGCAGCATTATTTACAATTGTTAGAGAAGCAGCCTAAATGTCAACAATTGGAATGTAAGAATTAAGTGTAGTCATTTTCAACAAAATGGAGGGGTTTGGGGGATTTATGGGTAGCAAGTCAGAACAATAAAATACTGGACATTTACACAGATGATTTAATCATGTAAACATTTTTTTAAAAAGTGAATAAGCCGGGTGTGATGATGCACACCTGTAATCCCAGCTACCTGGGAGGCTGAGGCTAGGGATCACTTGAGTCCATGAGTTTGAGACAACCCTGTGCAACTAGGTGAGGCCTGGTCTCAAAATAAATAAAATAAAAAATTAAAATTAAACAAGCGAATATAAGGATAAAGACAAAATGTGGTTTCTTACATTAGAGGTAATTGCATGCTGATTTAATATTTTGTAAACTACATGGATACATACTACCTCATAGATAACAAGCTCACTTTAAGCACCCTAATCAAGTTTGAGAGAGAAAAGCCTACTACCACAAAATCAATGGCAAACACTTAAGATTCTTAGTAGTGACAGGATGATGGAATCATTTTTGTTCAATCCTCAACCATTGTTTTCTTGAAAAATGTCAAGAAACCATTAAATGAACTAAACCAAAGATACCCCCCACACACCATTTTTTTGTCTAAGTGATAGAACAAGTAGAAGAATTTCTCCCTTCTCTTGTCTGCTGCCTCATCCTGAGGCTTTGAAATGATGTTCAAAGTAGTTAGTACTGTGGAAACACCACTTTCCTTGGACACATTAATGGATCTGCTGTCCTAAGGAAACTCACCGTTTAGCTGGCTGCCAAAGGCTAATTTTTCACATTTGAATTTTCTTTTACCATACAGATCTGCACTTTTGTAATTAAAACTTTATTTTTTTGAAACTAGGTCTCACTATGTTGCCCTGGATAGTCAGGAACCCAAAGACTCAAGTGGTCCCTAGCCTCTGCCTCCGAGGATGGGATTATAGGCCACCATGCCCAGCTAAGTAAATAAAACTTTAAAGTCCAGGGCCGAGCACAGTGGCTCGTGTCTAAGCTGCAGCCTATGAAGTGGTCGGGGCTAGGGATCATGGTTTGAGTCCCGCCTGGGGCCAGTAGCGGGACCTAGTTTCAAAAAAATAGCTGGGTGTGGCGGCGTGCGCCCGTAATCCCAGCTACCTGGGAAGCTGAGGCTGAGGATTGCTTGAGTCTGTGGTACCCCGGACAACGAGAGCCTGCGGTTCCACGAGCAAAAATAGCGAGACCTAGTCTCAAAAAACAAAAACAAAAACAAAAAAACAGACACCAAAAAAAAAAAACCCCCAAAAACAAAACAACAACAACAAAAAAAACACTTTAAAGTCCACTTCTTAATTACCCCATGAGGCAAATGGCTTTCTTTTCCTTTTTTCATATACTGTAGGTATATTTACACTGAATGCTTTCTCCAAGGAGTTCTTTAGTAAATTACATACTCATTATGAAACAAAGTCATTGAGGAACCACTGACATCCTTGCTAGAGTTTTGACAGCATAGGATTTCCTCCCACCACCGCCTAAGCCTAAACACCACAGTCCACCCCCACAGTTCACTGTGCTCTTCCTCTACCCCATCTTCACTCTTCTCTACTCTCCCCTTCTGAAAGCTGCAGATCAATATTCAGTTTTCAAGGGTTGGTTTTAAGGTTTAATTTAAAATTGGAAATATATTTTCTCTACTAAACAATGTATCCATGTCTAAATGTTCAAGGTCTAAGGGAGTAATTTTTTTTTCTTTTTTAACAAAACAGGGCATGATTCCTTTAAAATGTGAAGGAATCCTTAGACCCTCAAGCTATTTCAAGTTAATCCATGATTACCTAACATTTAAGGACACTGCAACAAACCAAGCAGTGCTTCCTTTATGCCACTTAAAAAAAACAGGTAATCGTCATATGAAAATCAAATCCAGAAAATCAACTATTTTAGATGGAATGGTACCATTTAAACACTCAAATTAATGGAATTTAGATTTAACACAGCAAAAATGTTATTCATTCTGTTTATTGGATTGAAAGGGAATACAAATGATTTAAGTGCTATGCACGGACACGGAAAAAGTATTAAAAAAATCGCAGTAAGCAAATCAAAGTTAATGTTTCAATTGAACAAAATTTTAAAGACATTTTATACTACACATTTAAAAAATAAAAGTTAACAAAGGGTGTTTTGTAAATAATTAGTAGAACAAGTGAAAATAAATATCAAGAGACCTGAAGTTTTTTATGCTTTAATGAAATAATAAAGCAAAGAAATTTAAACTACTAAATATAATCTGAGACATTTTAAAAAAACCCAAAATTTAAGAACACAATCCTCTCAATATTTAATCAGTCCATAGCAAATAGTTATTACATCCAAAAGTTCTAACTGTTAACTAGTTCCACCACAATGCCATGTAAATCTCAACAATTTAGAACTCTTGAGACCAGTAAGTTCTTTTCTTGATCTCTACAGCTTGGTTTGTAAGTACATACATGCTTTTGTGGATCTATTCCCCTGGCGCTATACACACACTTTTTCATGGAGCCAATAACATTTTTCCATTTGTGCCTAAAAATGTTACAATTCAGTTTTAGCACATTGACCCTGATAATGAAAATGTTTAAGTTAAAGATGGGGACACAATTTCAATCTTATAAAAATATACCAGTTATTAACCAAACCTTAAATTCAGAGAGAGCGCTTCACACATGCGCAAGACTTTTAGTAAAATTGACAAGAACCTAGAAAAGCTGTTTCCAGGACATTTTATGAATTAAGCACTCTCTCTCCCACACAGACACACAACACCCACACGCACACATTTTTATATTGTTTTGTTAAATCCAGGTCATCTGGATTAAGTAGACAAGGGATAGGTTATTTTTATGGTTTTGTTTTTCCAACTAAAGGGGAGCTACTGTAACAGTAGCTTAACACTGAAAATTTTCAATTAAATTTTTCACTGTTTTTAGAAAGTGTCTAAGTGTAGATGCAAATTCACCTCTTCTTTTAAAGTTAGCAGTTTACATTAAATCAGATGTGGATTTTAAAATGGAGTATTTTAGGAGCAACCCAAAAAGAGAGTTGCTAAGTTCAAATGAGAATTAAAGTAGAACTAAATCAAGGTATTTATACATTTTAGAGATGGGACCAAAAGGATATTAAGAAAAATGTCTTCTTTCCTCCCCTATCAAAAGCAGTCATTCTTCTGCTGTGAAAGAAACTGACATGGGTATTTCCCTTTCAAGAGATGTAGGATACATTTACCACTGTGAGCAGAGGTGATTAGGTCAGTTCTTGTGTGCAGGAACCAATATCCTAAAAAAGAAAATTTCAAGATGGGGAAGGGAGGGAAAGAAGGATTTTCTATTAATGTCACGGAATGCCACTGGAGAAAAACACTCCTAAAAATTAAGATCACCATGTTACTATTTGTGGGACTTAAGAACAGATCAAGGAAGATAGTACTTTTCCCCCTTTCAACTAGAGTTCTTAAAGTTCAGGAATCCCTTTTTATTCCCCCACCCTTTTATTCCCCCACCCTACTCATTCCCCAGGAGAATGAGTCAAGTTTTAGGGGTATTTGCAAATAAAATTTCCTGTTTAAACTACTTACCTGGTTTAATATAACTCATTTACCTGGCCAGTAAGAGTAACAGAAATGTAATTGGGTATGAGTGCTAACAAAACACAAAAATCAAAACTGAGGCTTTATCATTCTTCTTAACCAATTGCCCACCACTCTAATTCTTTGTCACCAAGCCCACACCAGTTTTGGTAATCCCCAAAATGCAACATTGTACTACTAGCAACCACTTATTTGGAGGAAAAAGACATTTAATTTCATACTTGCTCTAGCCCTTAATCAATGATTAATAACAAAAAACATTTTTAAGCACATGGAAATAAACCTACTAACCTGAATTTTGGAGCCAAAATTCTCCACTCTATTTTGATCTATGTGCAAAAAGTATTGGTACTTTTCAATTTATACATTTGTTAGTATCTTGCAGCTGGCTTGATAGTATTCTCTCTTAAGCCTATGTAGAAACTACAGCACTATCAGAAGTTTTCAGCTAATAGCTATAGATCAGACCATCCTGCTATCAGGTTCTTTTGTACCATATAATCCTAGGTTTCTTTCCCATTTACTCCACCTTTCTAGCATACTCGCTGCATGACAAATGCATGAAATAGACGTTTATAGCAAATTGGCACAGCAAAGTACCAGTATGTATATAGGAAGCTGCCAGTTAGGACAGACCTGGAAAACAAACTCACCTAGCTGCTATAGAAACCTTTGCATAGTTGTTACTCCATTTTAATGGAGTTATGTTCTTGTAAAATGTGCCTGCTTTTACTCCACTTTTTTAAAGTGTTTTTAATTGTACTTCAGAAGCACTCGGAAAACTCAGATCTAGGGGGTGGCTGGATAAAACATAGTAGAATCTGAGTGCCAAATTGCCCCTGAGTGGGCACAAATCTCAGAAAATGTTACAAATGTACCTTGGCACACTGTAACCAAATCTGTAAACAGCTGTGGAGTTTCTATGCCCACATTTTATCAGTGATGTTTCTGTAGACTGGGGTGTATTAATGGCTTTAGGGTATACATGAATCACTTAAAATATGATTTTAACTGTACTGAGGTAAAGAGAAGTTGCCACTTAATTATATACAGTTACCAATGAAGATTTTTATTCAAGCTTAAAGTAAAAAGTAATTTTAGTTAAGAAAAATGAAGTACCAGATAAAGTGTGACATAAAATGAACTCAGAAGTATCAAAACAGGAATTCCTGATTCTGTAAGTGGTGGTCTCTGCAAAATGGAGCTTAAAGAAATCTTTTACATACCAATTTGATAAAATAATCTGCTGACCACTGTCATTTTCTCTTACAATGAGTTACTGGGAGAATCTATGCTATTTTAAGGCCAATTGTGTTTTTCTTTCTTCTCCCTTTCACTGACTTTCCCATCTCTCCTTACAGTCATCCCCTACCCACATGTCCCAATGGAAGTATTCCTGACATCCAAGCCTTTTCTCTTTTTTGTGGATCTTCAAGGAGTCTGCTCATGACAATACATTACAGATTTGGCTGGGCCTAAGCAGAGTACAAGGCTTTCTTCACCAGAATATGTTGGGGGTATTCCCACTCCTCTTCCCATCATAATAGCTGTGGTCACTATAATTATCCCTAACTGAAAAAAGGGAGGAAATTTCAAAGGAGACTTAGTATGTCATACTTAGCTGTTATGGGATTTTAAAAGCACAAAGTGAATACCAGACTCTTGGCTTATTTTTAAATGTGAAATTCTTAAAAGTGCTTTTCCAAGAAGGAAACCTTTCCTTAAACTCAAAGAGGAAGGGAGGAAGGAAAGACTATCCACAGCACCAGTTTAGAATGAGGTTCAGTATGGCAATATCTGAAAAACTGAGGAGTAGTTTTTAAATTTATGTATCCCTAAATGTCAAAATAGTAAGGGCAATTAAGAGAAATGACTATGAGGATCTAAACCCAGTTTAAATGTTTGTTACCTGCTGAATTCTTCTAATAAGCTCAATTATACTATAAACTTCCAAAGTGATTATATCTGCTGATGCCTACTCTTGCTAGATCACAAATGATTTCCCGGGTTGAGAACAACTTGGAACAAGCTTGTTGACAATCTAAACAGACTACTGATCTCTCATGTTATTTTAAAATTTGTTTTTTTAATTTTTAATTTCTTCAAGATCAGGTACTGATGTTTCTTCAGGAATATAACATAAAGGGGGTAACCTTCTAAGGATTACTCTGAATTTCCTGTGTAATGTCCTTCCAAGCACTGTTTCTGATCATGTCTCCTGTGGTATTCCGGAAGAGCATCAGTTATATACTGCATATCTAAGTCATAGAGGAAACTGTTTTTAAGCTGGTTTAAATTCCAAATGTATACAAATGAAGTCACTTTAATCCTATAAATACTTCTTAATTTATTTTTAAAAAATTGTGCTGTTAACCCTTTTACGGGGCAACAAGCTATGTGAAAAGTACAAAACTTTTTGTCAAATGTAATATTGAGAGTGCTTTTGACATAGTTCACTGGTTTATATCATCTGGATCAGTATATACTGCGCAACGGGCAAGGCTAGAATCCATGAACCAAGCTGCAAAGATCTCAAGCTAAATAAGGCGGAAAGACTTGGAGAAACAAAAGAAGGAAATTCTTTCCTATCCAATGTATACTCTTCAGACTAATGCACTCTTTCTATCAAGCCTTCTAAACTGTTAAATAAAGTTTTCCAAACAAGCATTTAAACTTCATTACACAGAAGAGCAACAAGAATGGTATCCCGCCAGACAAAAGGCAGGAGGGAAAAAAATATATATACTGAGTTCAATGGGTAAGCCTGAATGTAGCACAGTTCTTCACAACCGATGGGGGGATAATTCAACATGGTGTCCAACAACGTTCTAACGACGTGCTTCATCTCAACTGGTTACTATGAAGCAAGGTGTAAATGTTTGGCCCCAATCGGGCTTCAGAAATGGTTCTTTTTTCATGACGAGCATGTCTGTCCAGCTATCAATCATGTTTGTTTGCACCAAATCCCAAGCCATTAAAATACGACTAATTTAAGTTAAACAGAAGTCGTCTGCTCCAAATTCGCCATCAACTATCCATGCTACTGCATTCCTCTGAGTGAAGACAAGATGAAATGTATATTGGGAAGGAAGAGGAAAAAGAAGGGGGGGGGGAGAAAAAAAATTGAGTTAGAAAGTTTTAAAATCAACATGCTATTACAAAACACAGTAAGATTAAAAGAAACCAAATCAAACTGAACTTTTAATACTTTCATCATAATCAAGTGAAATAATGTGTCAACATCAAGTCTTAGGTTATATATATTACAGTCTAAACTCACGACTATTTCAAATGGTGGGGAATCCAACTGAGTAATCAAACTGGAATTGCATATTTTTTAAATGAACCTTGAAACAGTTACGCAGAACAGAAAAATCTTTTTGATAGTTTACAACAGAGAAAGATCTGGCAATCCAAAGCAATTGAACTGTGCAGTGTAACTATATTTTTCTCAGTTTCAAACTCTGTGGTATCACTTTATTCTTTTATAGAAGAATGGGGCATGAGCATATATATGTAACAGTTTTATTGATATAACTCGTACACTTTGAATTAAAGGATTCATAAATATCACAGTGAATTTTAGAATGTCATCACCCATTCAAGACCTTTCAAGCAGTCATATACAAATCTCCATCCCCTAGCACTGAAAAACCACTACGAGTACATTTTCTGTCTTTATCATTTGCCAACTTAATATAAATGGAATCACAGTATGTGCCCTTTTGTTTCTGGCTTCTTTCACTTAGTATATAAAGAATCATCTACATATTTTAGTATTTAGTATTTGTAAAAGTTGTAAAAAATATGTGTATGTGTATAGATATATACACACACATCATGGAACTTCGTTAATAATAGGAGATGAGCAAACTTTCTTTTTTGAAATGGAATTGTTTGAACACAATTTTTTTTTTAGACAAAATATTTTTGTTTAAGTAACAGTATCTTAAGGTGTTTTGATGTTTGAAGGATATTTCCTTTAGCCTCATGTATATTTTTAAAAATTTCTAATACAGATTATTACTTTAATTAGGAAAAAAAAGTTTTTCAGTGTAGAAAAACACCCCAGAAGATAACTGTATATAATTTTATTTACATAGAAGTCTAGAAAATGCAGTTAATTTGTTGTCTCAGAAAGCACATCAGGGGGCTGGGGCTATGGTAGGTGGTAGGGATTTACGGCTAAGGAATAAGAGGGAAAAAAATCCCTTTATTTGGATTATGATAGTTACAAAAATATAAACATTTGTTAAAACTCTTTAAACTGTACATTTAAAATGTGCCGACTTTAGTGTAAGCATATTAACCTCAACAAAGTTAATTAAAAAACAAAAACAACAGTCAACAACCCTGCACAAAAGGTATATAACCACATATAGAATTATACAGAAGCTGTTTCCCCATTTTATGGTTGTGCCTATGTTGCCAAAACACAATGGATAAGCTGATGAATTGGACCAGATACTCACTACAGTGAGTATCCAACTGTATTATTTAAATTTACCAAACATATTATCAAAAGTATGTCTAAAGTAAATTCACTTACAACACAAATTTGCTACTGGAAGTATATTTTTCAATTTCCTCAAGTCAAATGTGTTTATTTAAAGAACTTGAAAATGATGAATAAGAAGGATATATATATATATATATGTAATTATAGTTGCAGATCTATAAAGCAACTTATCTTAAAAAGTGGGCCTTGAAACCTAATATGCCAAGAAGAGTAGGTAAAGATTTCTGGTTTTAGCTACTTCCTAGAGGAATGCTGAAATATCATGTAGTAATCTACAAACATTAAAAGGTTTTTCAGGATTTTAAGGAACTCAACGGTAGTTCTCAAAATATTTTGAATCATGCAGTCTTCATGCTTTTTACTCTCATTAGCAGTATATCCTCTCCTATTATAAGAGCTGGCCGAGTGTTTCTAAGTTTGTACCACAAAGACAAAAAAAAAAGTACAGAGAATATATTTTCTCAAATCCAACCCTGAAACTCTTCTCCACTGAGAGTAACTGAGAAGTTAGTCATCTTTTCTACCACAATATGTAGGTGCGACATACTATGCATGAAAAATCTGCACTTGATCTTAGCCAAAAGGCCAAGAAGTGATGCATGAAAAATCTGTTTATTGGCCAGCTGGGCACGGTGCCTGTAAGCTTCAGTCTATGAAGCGGCTGGGGCTAGGGATTGTGGTTCGAGTCCCACTTGGGGCAACGTAGCAAGACCTAGTCCCCCCAAAAATAGCTGGGCATGGTGGCGTGCACCTATAATCCCAGCTACTTGGGAAGCTGAGGCTGGGGATTACTTGAGTCTGTCGTATCCAGGGCAACATGAGCCTGTGGTTCCACAGGCAAAAATAGTGAGACCTAGTCTCAGGAAAAAAAAAAAATCTGTTTATCTACTTGAGGTAAATGATCTCCTAAGCAAATTAAAATTTGTTCTATTTGGAAAAAAAAAAAAGACATATTTGCAAAAATTGAAAAAAAAAAAAAAAACCCAACTAATTTACATAAAATTCCTCTTATCTCTTAACTGTTAATCTTTTGATTTTGGACTTCTTTACCCCTAAGTATTTCACAGTTGTGGGAACACCTTTCAAAACTAGATTTGGAGATGTGGCAGCACTCAAGAAATCAGTTAGGCTTGCCATGCTTCTTAAGAGGGCTATGAAGGGTTTTTTGTGTTTTTTGTTTTTTTTTTTGAGACTAGGCCCCAGCCGCGGCTTCCTAGGCTGCCGCTTACAGGCATGTGCCAACATGCTCAGTCATTATGAAGGTTCTGAGTTAGATAGTGTACATAAAGGGCCTAGCATGCTGCTTTGGAATACAAGTAACATGAAAAATTTTAGTTTTATTCTAGTATACACTACATAGCTGTTAATAGATGATCATTTTCAGTAAAATCCACAATCAAGATCGTTCTCAAATTTCATATACTGGCTAGCTTTCATGTACCAAAAATATAAAATGCTTTGTTTGTGATATTTTCTGTAAGATTTTGATATGTAAGGTGGCACATGCCAGGTTATGACACACACCTCTGATGCCAAAAATAAAATAAACTGAAAAAAGAAAAAAACATACAAAACCTCTATCTTTGTATCTTAGATTACTTAAAAGCCTTCTGTGGAGTGAGATTGTGTGTATGATTTCTTCCCCTCACCCCTCCCTTTTAAAGGAGGAAAATCCCACAATTTGTAAAGTATTATTTAAAAATGTGGCAACTTTATAATAAGAAAGGCAATTATTCATCTGAAGAAAACTTAGGAATGTTATATATTGGTGTTACCTTCAATATTCTGGTGGTCTATAAAAGGTGCTGGTCCCCATATTCTAACAGTGCCATCATCTGAGGCGCTGGCCATCATGGATGGGATCTGTGGGTTCCAGCTCACACAGTTTACTGTACGTGTATGCCCCGTCAGCTCCGCAATGGGCAGTTCACTACGTTTGTGCCAGATGTAAACCTTATGATCTGAATAAAGAGTAATTCAGAGAAAGGTTAGGGAGTTGTTACAAATTAACAAAATTAACTGATTTTAAATTTATCATTCATTACAGATAGAACATGATTTGATTATTAGAACTTACAGAGAGCAAATATAAATGCATAGTGTAACAATTACCTTGTGAAAAACCATCTTTATAAGATAAACCATTTTCCCTGTTAAAGGTGATTAGAACTCATCAAATTACCAGGAAATCTATATGAGCTATTCTATAAGATATGAGTAAAGTACAATTAATCAAGGTCTAGGAATGGGAATGAATCTAAATAGAGATGAAAAATTTAATCTTCATCACCATTATGAGGTGGGTACTGTGTTTTACCCTCTTTTATGGACAGTGACTGAAGGACTGTGAGATTCAGCAAGCAACATGCTCAAGGGTAACACTAATAAATGGTGACATTAGGCTTCAAATCCAGATGGTTTTGCTCGAGCTTACTAGTGAGTCTAAACCACTGTCCCATATCTACATTCTAATATGTATAGACTCTTAAAGTGTCCTAAGTGATCACAAACACCAAATCCTTCTACCACTTAATATCTTTATGATAAACTAATCTTAAACCAAGAAACCGAACAGCATTCATTTCAGAATACAAGCTATAGCCAGAGGACCAGAATCATATTGTCGCTCTACCACTGACTAGTTGGGCAAATTACCCACTCTTTTCAACATTCATCTGCATCTGAGAATTTTTATTTATCTCACCATGTTATAAGGATCAGTGTGTATATGCAAAAATGCTTTAAATTGACTAGCACATAGTAAACACTATATATTACTGTAAACTAAATATAGAAAAAGTGTTCACTCCAACAGTTTGTCAGTCAACATGGAAACTTTCAGTGGGTGCTCTGCAAACTGAGAAAATTTAGTGTGGTGAAAAGGTAATTAATTTGTGATGAGAGAACATACTTTGGTTTCAAAAGTTCTAGTAAATACAAAAGGTAGGGACTACACCTGAACACTGTGAAGCAAAAGCTAAAAGGCACTCACTGTAGAACTCAATTTATCTTTCCTGCAACATAACTGTTGTTTAACCAATACTTTCTGTTTTTAAGACTAGGTCTTGCTACTTTTGCCTGTGGAACTGCAGACTCACGTTGCCCGGGGTACCACAGACTCAAGCAATGCCCAGCCTCAGCTTCCCAGGTAGCTGGGATTACAGGAGCGTGCCACCATGCCCAGCTATTTTTTTGGGACTAGGTCTCATGACATGCCCCCAGCAGGACTCAAACTGTAATCCCTGGCTCCGGCTACGGATTCCTAGGCTGCCACCTACAGGCATATGCCACTAGGCCTGGCCCTCAAGCAATACTTTTTAATAACTTTTTACCTTGTATAAAATGAAATTAGCACCAAAAGAAAAATAAGCTGTTTCCCCCCAATCTGAAAAACTATAAAGGAGAAAGACTACAGGCTTGAAAAAGTGTGAATGGAACTGAAATCTGTATTAGAGGAAAAAAGCTTTTGTGATAACATATAAAGGAGGGTATTTGATGAAGGGGCAGCAAAAAATTAGATTTGTAATTCAAGATCAGAGTGACAGGCTTTATGATCAAGCTTTGCTTGTTGTATAAACCTAGGGAATCCAGTATTTACACAGAGGTAAGAAATTAAGTTTCAAGCTAATAACCAGACTAAAGAACACAACTTGGGGGTGGGGGAAGATGGGAGGGATTTGTCAGGGAGGGAATGTGGTGGGTGATCCCCCTGGAACACAAAGATGTGAAACATACATATAAACTAATTAATTAAAAAAATTAATAGTTTTATATTGCCAGTGCAGTGAAAATGCTTGAGTTGATGGCATAATTGTTTTTGGGAACAGGTTTCCTAATTAGTATATTTTATACTGGCATTCACGTATTTGGAAATTGGGAGAATATCTGGAATACATTCCTTGCAAATGATGGCAAATGGACTACTGTGGTCATCTTGGCAGATAATATATTCACTATATCCAATTGGAGTTCATATGTTTCTAAATCACCAGTCACAAGTACACCTACCTCTTCTTAGCTATGTTTCATTGTTAGCCCTAAATATTATGTGATTTAATGTATTATTTATTGGGCTTAAATCTAAAGTTACTCTGGGCTTAAAAAAAATCTGCATCACTGAAGATAATGGTAGTCATGCATATTTTTAAGTACTTCTAGGGTAAAGGAGGTAAGGAGGTGGGGTGGGATTGTGAGGCATATATAAGAGGAGAAAAGTAACTATCAGAAGCAGAACTTAATAGAACAAGGGGAAGAGAGATTAGAGTAGAAAGAAGGCTTTCAGCATGTTTAGCCCACATGAAATTAGAAACCAATGGAGACTGACTAGAGGAGCACAACATGATCAAACAAATTAAAAAAAGACTGTTTTGATTGCAAAGAAGTAAACACACAATTTGCTACCTAACAAATCCATTCTTTGAATTTTATGTGACAGTTTTTTTTTGGGGAAGACTAGATAAATCAGCATGCTTATTGTTGAAATCATTCAAAATGTGTGCTTTTTTTTTTTTTTTTGGAGACTAGGTCTCGCTATCTTTGCCCATGGAACCGCAAGGTCATGCTGTCTGTGGTACCATGGACTCAAGCAATCCCCAGTCTCAGCTTCCCAGGTAGTTAGGATTACAGGCCATGTGCCACCATGCCCAGCTATATTTTTGGAACTAGGTCTCACTATGTTGTTCCGAGTGGGACATGAACTGAGATTACCAGTCCAGGTCATGCTCCATTGGCTGGCGCTTACAGGCACACACCTGTGCCCAGCTTAATGCGTGTTTTTATCCTAATCCTTAAACACACCTTACACACAAAGTAAAAACTCATGTCATTTCATGGTCCTATTATCAACTGATATCCATTTTTCTGGTAAAGACATAATAGTAAAATCTTATACAGTGACTAGAACACTACCAATGTTTACCAATATAATCCAGTTCCTTAATCTATTTTGTAAAACTTGATTATTTTAAAAAGTTAAATACCGTGCTATTATAAGACCTAGATAGTACAGCAGGGGACTCAAAAAAAATGTGTTAAGTGAAAATTTGCAATTGTCTATTTGTTCCCATCAAGTTAAAAAATACACTGACTTTTAATATTGCCTAATTTATGCCTACACATTTATTTTATTTTTATATTTATTTATTTTTTAGAGACTAGGTCTCACTATGTTGCCTGGGGTAGTCCCCATCCCAGACTCAAGCGATCCCCAGCCTCAGACTCCCAGATAGCTGGGATTACAGGTGCCCGCCACTGCGCCTGGATTATGCTTGCACATTCAAACATTTGTATTTTATATTAGACTACTTCAGGCACATGCCTGCCTGAAATACTGATGTTGTTAGATAGGATACATTTATTCAAAGAGGTAGCAGAGACAGTTTGTAGCTTCAGTTTTTCTGAAACCATAAGGATTATCAAGCTGAATTATTCTCTTTGGACATTAAAGAAACTGATGATCTAACTATTGTCAATTCTATTGAAGGTCAGGTCAAACATCATCATTAACCCTGGCTTTGAGCTATCACTTCTAACTTCTGAAAATCATCAGTCTCCTGAAAAAACAAGTCAACATATGAAAGTTTATGCTTTAGCTAAATTTTCACTTGATACAAGAACCAAACCCACCTTTCACAAAGCCAGAACAGGCACTATTGACTTATGACAATAAGAATTCAAGTCATTCTAAAAAAGGTGCACAGCTGGGTGTGGTAGTGTGCACCCATAATCCCCGTTACTTGGGAGGCTGAGGCTAGGAATCATTTGAGTCCACAGGTTTGAGACTACCCTGTGCAACATAGTGAGACCTAACCTCAAATTAAAAAAAAAAGGAAGCCAGGCATGGTGGCATGCACCTGTAATAATCCCAGCTACCTGGGAGACGGAGGCTAGGGATCACTTGAGTCCGCAGGTTTGGGACTACCCTGGGCAACATAGTGAGACCTAGTCTCTTTAAAAAAAACAAAACAAAACAAAAAAACGGTGCACAGAAATAGAACATTTTCCAATTGAATATCTGGAATTTGCTTGGAGACATGACTACTTTCACAAATTGACATGATCATAGAACTTTAAACCTTTTATTTACCTTAACATAAGTGAACTAAGAGTGACACAATTTACCTTCACTGCCACTAGCGATGAAGTCTTCATTATGGCCTCCAAAACATGAGTGAATTGTATAAAACCCTTGCGTAACACCTTGATACTTTCTTACTAAAACTCGGTCCTGCAAGTCCCATAAATGAACTCCCTGTAAGCAAAAAAAGAACTTGTCATTTACATTATTAAATGTAAAAACATTTAATAACATTATTAAATGTAAAAACATTTAATAATCTGTGAACATCTCCTTGACCTGATAAATCAGTTTTCTTTCCTATTTATGGAAAATGCCATCCTAATAAACTTATGGTTGATTCCACACACTTAAGAATCAAGCATATGGAGGAAAATTTAAGAATTAGACTATCTGCTTACACACATATATCATGTTCACGTAGATATGTTAAGATATATGAAAAATCAGTTTGAACTTGGCTAAATATTTTTTGAGAATTACATAAATAAACTTACCTGAGTTGCTACATTTAACAAAGCTAAACGGCCATTCTTTGAAATAGTAAAAGACATAATGGGATGATCTTCTTGTACTCTGTAACCAGAAAATAATTTTTTGTCAAAAGCAACATATAAAATATCAAAACATTCACACTATCAAAACTGAAAATGTTCCTGCTGAAATACAATTTTGTCCATAATCACTATTACACACTATAACCAATAAAAAACTGAATAAATGCTAACTAAGCACCATCTGACCATCAGTTCAATTATTCAAAAGTCAAACCAAAATTAAAAACATAAAACTCTTCTAAAAGCAAGTTTCACCACACATTTTTAATATAAATCAGATAACTATTTAATGGATATGAAAAATAATTACATGTTCCTATCTGTAAGGTCCTCGAAGTTATATCCCCGAATGCGCTGGTGTGTATCTGATGCCAGAACAGTCTTCCCGTCACTCAAGCACCAAAGGCATTGCACTCTCACTCCTTCCCAGGAGTCAAGGAGATTACCATCTAAATCCTGAGCAAGAAAATCACTATGAACAGTGCTGATAAAGTAAAAAACTGAAAGAATCTTCTAGAGATACACTTTTGCAATAAATTTGTTTTATCTTGAGATGGATTCTCAACCTAATTGTTCCATTAATTGACATTTGTTAAAGACTCAAACAGTGCTTTAAGATTCACTCTACTGGAATCTGTGCTGTAAAATTCAGAAACCATGATACACAAAAACTTCACTAAATTTGTAACATTCTCTACATAATAAAGCTTTTAGGATCATTATCTTAGTGATGGCTCAAAGTCCAAGAAGGCATTCCCATTTCCATTTTACAGATAAAGAGTCCTATCAAATCCTTCATCCTGAAAGTTTAAGTGCTTTAAGGGATGGTAGAAAAATACGTGATTACTCTGCACCCAGGGAATTCTAGTCATGTTTAGATGAGTATATGAGTCTGAGAGTCAATTTTATCAAAGAAATCAGTAATTTGTAACAACTAGATCAAAGTCTTTATAGGATAACTGACTTAAGCAACAGTGAATTTTTTTTTCAAGACTAGGCTTCACTATTTTTGCCCATGGAACTGCACTCACGTTGCCCGGGGTACCACAGACTCAAGCAATCCCCAGCCTCAGCTTCCCAGGAAGCTGGGATTACAGGCACGTGCCACCACACCCAGCTATTTTTTGGGACTAGGTGTTGCTGTGTTGCCCTGAGTGGGACTCGAACCGTGATCCCTAGCCCCAGCCGCTTCACAGGCTGAAGCTTACAAGCATGCGCCACCGTGCCTGGCTTACAGTGAAATAATTTGATGGGAATTATTAGCTTGTTTTAATTTTAGTATTAAAAATAAATCTGGAAGTGCCTATGGGAACCATAGTAGGCAATAATATATGAGACATGGACTCTAGATAGACAGGTAATGAGACTGGATTTGTATTACAATATATGGTATATATGGCTTTGTAAGAATTTTTTTAACCAATTATTTGCTTTTATCACTCTAGCAATCCAAGATTAACAGGTGAGGTATTGATCAAAAGACACCCAAATAAGACTGTAAAGTTTTACAATAGCATTCATTACTTTATTCCTCAAATATTTAAAAAGACAGTGTACTTCTTGACATTCAGAAATGTCATAAAATTTTTTGATATAAAAAATTCAAATAGCCAAAAACTTAATCTAAATATTTAATCTTTCATTATACACGCAGAAATTTGTTTATAGGAAACAAAATATTTAATAAAATAATTTTAAATGTTTTATTGAACTATTACAAAAGATGGCAAGTGGACACTCAAATGATGTATTTTATAAAAAGTATTAACTGAATTCTTTAAATAAAACTAAATTTGTTTTTAAGCATGTTAATTAACATTTGGAAGTGAACACTAAATACTTACGCATTGATAAAATTGCCCACGCTGACCTCCAGTTACAAAACGTTTCCCATCTGGATTCCAAGCCACACTTGTTAAGCTGTCCTCATGAGACTGGCTCATTTTTGTCCTTAGCTCTCCTGTCTACAAAGAAATAAAACGACAGATAAGAACCCCAAAATACCCCCCCACAAAGGGAATGTGTTAAAATAAAAACAAACAATAATTGGGACATTTGGCTAGCTTGGTATTTCTACTTAGAGAAACAGTCCCTCTGATAAAACTGTAACACTCAGAAGAGAAATTAAGGGCTTGAATGATGGCTGGCATTGTTTCTAAAGGAGAGACAGGCAATACAAGGCAATAGAATGCATGAAAATGAATGTTTATTGTTTTCTGTTAACCATCCCCCAAACTACTATGTAATTATTTTCTAATCAAGATGAAAATACTTCCTGCCTATTCCTTCTGAGTTTCCACTTCTCCTCAGTCCATAGTTCCTTATAAATTCTATTCTAAAACTGCAGTTAATGCAACTAAAGAGAGATTTCTCTTTTTTTGGAGACTAAGTCTTGCTATGTTGCCTGGGGTAGTCCCGATCCTGCAGACTCAAGAGATTCCCAGGCTCAGCCTCCCAGGAAGCTGGGATTACAGGCTCCCACCACCATGCCCAGCTGCCTTTTTAAAGACCAGGTCTTGCTATGTTGTCTGGGATAGTCTTGAACCCGCAAACTCAAGGGATCACTGGCCTCTTGCCTCTCAACACTTGGATTACAGGCACACGCCACCATGCCTGGCATCAATTAACGATTTCTTCCTTCCCCTTTTTTTTGAGACTAGGTCTCGCTATTTTTGCCCATGGAACTGCAGTCTCACATTGCCTAGGGGTACCACAGACTCATGCAATCCCCAACCTCAGCTTCCCAGGTAGCTGGGATTACAGGAGCGCATTACAAGGCCCAGCTATTTTGGGGGGACTAGATCTCGCTACATGCCTGCGGGGGACTCAAACCACAATCCTGGCCCCTGCCGTGGCTTCCTAGGCTGCCACCTACAGGCATGCGCCACCATACCCGGCCAGCTATTTCTTAAGAATATGATTAATGCGTAGAAAAACTGTCTTTAAATTAGGTCAAGGTGTAATAGTCTAAATTCTGTTAAACTTCATATTTAAGATGTTCAAAATATAGTAGGGAAAGGCCGGGCACAGTGGCTCATGCCTATAAACTTCAGCCTATGAAGCAGCTGGGGCTAGGGATTGCGGTTCGAGTCCCGCCTGGGGATCGTAAGCAAGACCTAGTTCCAAAAAAAAAAAAATATCTGGGCGTGGTGGTGCGCACCTGTAATCCCAGCTACCTGGGAAGCTGAGGCTGGGGACTGCTTGAGTCTGTAGTACCCCGGGCAATGAGAGCCTGCGGTTCACAGTCAAAAATAGCGAGACCTAGTCTCAAAAAAAAAAAAAAAAGAAAATAAAGTAGGGAAGATGAGAAAAGAGAAATAAGAGGTTTTTTTTTTTTTTTTTTTTGAGACTAGGTCTTGCTATTTTTGCCTGTGGAACCACAGGCTCTTGTTGCCCAGGGTACCACAGACTCAAGCAATCCCCAGCCTCAGCTTCCCAGGTAGCTGGGATGACAGGCGCGCGCCACCACGCCCAGCTATTTTTTTGGAACTAGGTCTTGCTACAGCCCCAGGCGGGACTCGAACCGCGATCCCTAGCCCCGGCCGCTTCATAGGCTGAAGCTTACAAGCACGAGCCACCGTGCCCGGCTGAAATAAGAGTTTTTTAAAAAATTGTAACTTCATTTCAATTTAAAGCAACAATAGAAATATTTTTAAAAAATTTAATGTACCATTCTAAAGCATTCCCAGATAAGCAAGAATATTTAGTGGCTACAATCCTCAAATACACTGTTATTTTTTCTAAGTTATTTAACTTAGAATGTAGACACATACCATTTAACCTAGTCTTGATTCCACTTTGTTCACTGATTACAAACAGGATCTGAGAGATAAGATCTGCCCTTGGTATAATAAAAAGTATATGGGCATAATTTTCCTGTGAGAAATGGGTAATCAAAAAAAAAAAAAAGTGAAAACAAAGTGTATGATCAGGAAATGGGGCCAAATAGTAAAAGCAAAAGGTGTATAGAAAACCAGGTGTATTTCCTTTACAATTACAAAAAAAATTTTTTTTGAATCACCTATTTTAAAGCCTTCTATATTATTCTCTACATTCATCTATACATCTTTTTTTTGTTATTAATAGTGAAAATAAAAGTTCAGAAGTGCAAATACACATGCAGCTGTTAAATTCTTGGCATTTTCTATTCATAACCATGTTAAAACACTACATTCTGAAGCCAGAAACGTTTTTTTCTCCTTTTACGTTCCAGACTAGTGAATATATGAGGCTATTAATTAGGAACTTGCCTGAAAACATAATGGAACAATTTGAAAACTGACTGTAAAGATCACCCTTTTACAATGAATCTACAAAGTAATAAACAGTGAAACAGGTCAACTAGAGAAAGGAAAATGATCCAGAAATTCAAAATTGACTCAAAGGGGGACTACGTAGACACTGTAAGTCAAGAGTCTCTATTATAAAATTACAAATATACATACTTTTTTCCTTGGGGGGGGGAGAGAAAAACATGATTTTGCCTTTTAGATCAAATTCACTTATTATTACTTGAACCATTTCTGTGCACTTTTATTTTCACTTTCTTAGCAAAAGTCAATGAATTTACAGACTCTCAGATTTAAAAACCTATTCTATCAGAACATATACTTTCATCACCCCTAACCATAGTCTAGATTTTCCTTTCCCTAGAGGTCAGGATAGTAAGAAACATAACCTAACCAGTCACATAAGGAAGCCGAAAAAAAATTTTTTTTAAATAGAAACTAGGTTTCCAAAAACAGTAGGAAAAGAAATGAACTTAATGCTGAGTTTCTAAATGGGACCCTGGATAAAGATCAATTTTTAATTACAAACAGTACGAAAGTCTTTAATCTAAGTGCTGAAAACATTTTCTGAATGACCTACTAAATCCAGACTATAATGTTAACTATAGGTAAGGAGATGGTGCAATTTTCAGTGGAATGGAAATTTTTGTTTACTGCATGTGAAAGGTAAGTTCCATGTACAATTCTGAAACTATGAAACATCTGTGAAATCTCTGTACTATTTGCCACAGCAAATAGTACAAATTTCAGAGTACAAAGTACAATATTCCGAAAGTATTTACTAACCAATCTTTCAAAAACTCTATTAAGAGAGAAACCAAACAAAGGGTCAAAGACAAACTTTAAGGCAACCACTGAAAATAGATCTGACTTAAGTCTGAGGTATGTGGGGTGGGAGAAATGAAGAGAGCACAAAGGACTATAGTAGAAATCTAAGGGAACTTTGGTTTTGGGGAGTTACAGTGAACACGAACACACCAGAGATGAGAAATCCTATATGGCCAAAATAATAACACGAATGTAAAACAATGGTATGTCATTGAAGTATTTTTTTTTAATATATGAACTATTATGTTTAGCATAATTAAATTTATAAATAGGGACACGTGGGTTCCATTTTAATACTTATCTTTTATAAAAAAGACACATATAATGGTAATTTAGGTTGAATTGTTCTTGCCTGTGGTTTAAAAACAAATTGATTATGACTGTGTAGTATGATTAAACTTTACTTAAGGCTAAAACAAAGTGGAACTTTCTTACTTGTACATTCCAAAGCCAAAGCTCAGAGCAGTCATCTGGGCCACAAGCAACAAGGTAGTTGTCATCTGGACTCCATGCAATATAAGAAACACCATAAGCATGTCCTTCTAATGTTTTAAGCAGTTTTAGCAGGTGTGTATCCTAGGGATGGGAAATAGGCAATTCTATTAATTCTTATGCCTAAAGTTACTGATTTTCTTTTTTCTGGCACAAGAACTTAAATAGCTGCAATGTATGAACAAGTTTTCAGATTTCACCAGTTTTTTTCCCAACTGAAGTTTTAACAGCTTGCTTCATATACTCATTCATACTGCAACATTTATTAGGCATCTATTATAGAGTGTGTATGCTATGAAAATATAAGGATGACATAGACTTTATACTTGGAAGTCTTTTAAGAAAACTGCGAACAGGTATAAAATGAGTTGGTGCTTATTTTTTTAAGATAGCTTTACTGAGATAATTTTATACACCATAAATTCATCTCTTAAATATATACAATTCAATGTTTTTAGTCAGAGTGTTGCATGACCATTAACACTATCTAATTTTAGAACATTTTTATCACCCCAATAAGAAACCCCATACTCATGAGCAACTACTCTCCCTTCCCCTCCAATCGCTGGGAACTACTTTTTGATAGATTTGTCTATGCTGGACATTACTTTTTTTACTTTGAGACTAGGTCTCACTATGTTGCCCGGGGAACCACAGACTCTCGTTGCCTAAGGTACCCAGGGTTCAAGTGATCCCCAGGCTCAGCCTCACAGGTAGCTGGGATTACAGGCGCACCAAGCTATTTTTTGAGACTAGGTCTTGCTATGTTGCCCTGGGCAGGTCTTGAAGCCGCGGACTCAAGCAATTCCCAGTCTCAGCCTCCTGTCCTAGGTTTGGGATTAAAGCCGTGCACCACCACGGCCAGCTGAACATTACTTTTGAACTGGCTTATTTCACTCAGCATGTTACTCAGAGTTCATCCCCGCAGTATTTTATTCTTTCTTATCACTGAACAATAGTCCATTTTATGAATATATCATAGTGTTTATCCACTCACCTGTTAATATTATGGGTTGTTCCCATCTTTTGCTATTATAAATAATGCTGCTATAGCTATATGACTATGTACTTTTTGCGCAGACTTAAAGCTTCTATTTTTAGTGGATATGTATCTGTGTATATATACATGAATTATATATACACATATATGTACCATAAATATATACACACATGGAATTTCTGTTACACTAACTGTTTAACATTTTGAAGAACTGTCAAATGGTTTTTCAAGTGGCTGCACCATTTTACATTCTCAAGCAGAGCTGTTACATTAAACACTAATATTTACAAACAGTATTCACAAACAGTATCTCATTTAGTTCTCATAAATTTAAAAGGTAGGTATTATTCCCCTCTCCCGTATTATAGGGGTTATGGAAGTTTCAAAAGTTTATAAACTTGCCTCTGTTTATAGTTTGGGAGTGGGCAGAAGTGGGCTTAGAGGATTTGAATCTGGGTTGCCTGGCTCTACAGACCACACTCCTGAGTTGTGCAGGATAAACTTTAGAGTGCAAACATGGAAATGACAAGTGATGCTGCTTGAAAAGTTGCTACCTTTATTTCAGGTGAAGGAGTTACATCTTACCTTGTGAATGAGCCACTTTAGACTTTTGGTTTTATGAAAACTCTCATATCAATGTGGAAGATAAATCAGAATGAAGAGATAAAAGATAAGGATATCTATAATGAACTTAACACAACAGCCATTGTTAAGACAAGAAATAAGGACCTAAATTAACATGGTCAGGACTGAAAGAGGGAAGATCAAATTATACTTGGGACATAAAACATGACAAAATGAGACAAGGTATATGCAAATGCAAACTCTGGGTTTCTGTGATGGAAGTGACAAGGAATTGAAGGAGTATTTGGTTAAAGGCTGAAAAAAGCAGTAAGTTTTTAAATGAATCTGGAATTATTTTGTTTGCTCTAGGTTGTGAATATTCCCACCCATCCCACCGGAAACATCACTGAGAAATGGATCGTGCTTATCGTATTTTGTTCTTCATTGCACCTCAAGTTTATCACTTATTCAGATACCTAGTCCAGATTGCTATTGTTTGGCAAAATTAAATAATTTACAATGCAACTACTTTTTTTTTTTTTTGAGACTAGGTCTCGCTATTTTTGCTGATGGAACCGCAGGCTCTCGTTGCCTGGGGTACCACAGACTCAAGCAATGCCCAGCCTCAGCTTCCCAGGTAGCTGAGATTACAGGAGCGCGCCACCATGCCCAGCTATTTTTTTGGAACTAGGTCTCACTACAGGCCCCATGCGGAACTCAAACCGTGATCCCTAGCCCCGGCCACTTCATAGGCTGAACCTTACAGGCACAAGCCACCGTGCCCGGCTCAATGCAACTACTTCTGGTTTTTCTCTGGAAGTATAGTAGGATATTTGTATTAACACAAATTATCATTAGGTCAAAATGTTTTGCATAATTTAATAAGCCTTTACGGATTAGTTTAAGATCTTCCAAAGATAAAATTTCATTCAGAGCAGTTGCTCAGATCTACATAAAGATTTGTCTCTAAACTGATACTATTTTTTTACATTTATTGTGATGACACTTCTTTCAAAGTATTTATGCACATTATGTTTCAAAGTATTATGCACATTAATAAAAACTCACTCTATAAAAAGAAAGTTGAAAATAAATGAGGATAATTTATTTTCACTAGAACAGTGTCTATACTAACCTATTCAAGTGACAATATCATGTTTATAGACTACTTAATTACAGTGATTTTGGGGGTTAGGAGAGATAAGGAATTTTTTTTTTTTTGGTAAAGGTGAGAAAATCAGTTAAGGGAAACTAGGTATTGGAGTCACATGAGTTTAAATTATCAGGTTTTCTATGTATTCTTTTTATCCCTATTCATTTAGTATACACACACACACTCACTCCAGAAAAACCACACATTTCTTTATAAGTTTTCAAGTATTTGCCATAATAAAATAGTATCATAGCAAACTCTAAAACTCTGTATCTCAGATTGGGATGTAAATATTAACTCAGTATTTTATAAGCTAATTAGGTCACAAAACCCTTTGCAGGTGTAAGATCTGTTAACATTATGCATATTCAGTATTCTGGCAAAAAACACTCTGGAAAACATTGGCTTAAAAGTCAACTCTTAAGCAAAGCATACAGGATTCTCTCTTATCTGGCTGTAACTTATTTCATTAACCTCATCTCTCAGTATACAAAGTATCTTTCCCAATACCACTTAAATGTCTTCCTGATGCCATGTTTTCTTTCACCCAAGAGCCAGTCCTAACTAGTCATATCTAAATGTTAACTCCTCTTTCTTCATAGTAAGACTTATTTTTCCTTGCTTTTTAGTTCCAGTAGGGTCTCCTTTGACTTTTTGTACCACCCATTATTGAACAAGTGTACTATATTATCATATGCTCAATTCTGTCTCTAGCAAAAGGTATGGTACACAGTAGGTGCTAAACAAAAAGAATGCTTATACACTGCTGCTAGAAAAAATATTTAAGCATGCTTTTTAATAGTGTTTTCTTTTCAGCCATCTTGCAAATAACTCACTGTAACACAGCTATTCTTCAAGTGGTATTCAAACCTATTGTTAGATCCTAAACTGTTTCTCTAGCCATTTCTCTACCCCACCTTGTCTTAAGTCATCCTAGTTTTCTTATTTGAGAGAAGGGAGGGCAAGGAAAAGTCTCTTTCTCCCTAGAATGCCTATCTCCTATATTTCCTGTGTTGTGCATAAAAGGCTCAAATGAGGTACTCCCACCAATGAAACTCCTTTGAGTTTTCATAATACTTTACACATACACATATTTCATTTCCCTACTTAAACTATACAGTCCTTTCATAGGGATTCTTAACTGAGATCAACAAGGAGTCACAGAAAGTTAGAAATAGGGATCCTTGAGATTTAAAAATAGGCAGAAAAATGCAAGTCTCATTTTTACTAATCAGGTGTGAAATTCAGCACTGCCTTCAAACTTGAGTGCAGATTATTATCATTAACAAAATACTATTTCTATTAGGAAACATTATGTGACATATTAGATATACTAATATACTTTATTTGCTATCAGGTAGTATTAAGTGATCATGATAACAGAAACCTGAAGTACTTTCACAGCATATTATAGCTGTTACAGGTTATCTTGAAATATCTGTGCCCATGACTTCAAAATTCTGGTAGCTGTTACATCTACTACTAGAATCTGTCATTTGATTTGCATAAATATGCAACATATTCTTATGTTCTGTTTCTACTCTATTTTGTTAACTAATTTCCAATATGACTGGTTTTTCTTAGCAATTAATATATACTACATACTTGTGCTTTGGTATAAGCATCTAAATACATTATTCTGAAGAGATGTCACCAGACTGCTAAAGAAGTACATGGTACCAAAAAAAAAAAAAAAGAAAGATAAGAAAAATCAAGAATGCCTGCTTTAAGGCAAAAAATAGTTCTTACTGACTCATTATCTGTAACACAGTGCAGGTGCATAGGAAGTGATGTATATTCTAAATCTAATTATTCTTTCAAAAACTACTTCTCTCTATGACTTCTGTTCTGTATTTTTTAATATAAGGGTCTAAAACTTTTGGACTAATATATCCTAATTCTTAAAGTTTAAATTTAAGTAAATTTAAATAAGATTTATTACTTCATGACTCCTAAACTAAATGTATGACTTAACCTATTTGGTATCATGTACTTTGACTGCTTAATAAATGTTCAAAGACAAATCTGATTTGAGAATTTAGAATTTTACATTTGATCTTAGCCAAAAGGCTGAGAAGCAATGAAAATTTAGAATTTTAAATTCAGAACGCAACTTTTTCTTATTTATCACTGTCAGATTGGGATAGGGCAGAAGGGTGTTTAACACAAGTTTTACAAATTGTACAACACAATGAAAGGTTTGAGGCAAAATGTCAATGAGTCTTATAACTTATGACAAAAAAGACATTGCATTAATTTATAAACCAAGTATTAACAAGATACAAATTGGTAGTAGGTGGTCTGAAGTAAAGTATTCCTGAATTTGAGTCAGTCTCCATTTACTTGCTGTGAGAGCCTGGCTATTTAACGTCTAACTCAGTTTCTTCATCTGAAAACAGGAATTGTTAGTATCTCTCAGAGATATTGAGTATTAGATTAGTAAACACACACACAGGTTTAAAATAAACATGACCACAAAACACTGAACAAGTTTGATATTTACACAGACAACACAGAAAGAGGTAGACAAAGGTAACAAAAATGTCCTTGAAAAAGATTACTTTTTATACACACATGGTTTAAGAATACTTAATCAATTAAATTAAAAACTAACTTTTGTTGTAATCTAAACATTCACTAGAGTACATACCGGATCAACCTGCCATATGATAACTGTTGTGTCTTTTGATCCCGTTGCTAGTTTAGTGCCATCATTAGAGAATTTACAGAACCATACTTCATTACAATGCTCGGTAAGTATCTGCTGAGTATAACATGGGAACTGCCTCCTACAACAAAGAAGTTCACAAATAATTATTCAAACTATATTAGAATAACAATAAAAAATGTTAAACATCTGTGGAGATCAAAATTTTAAATCTTTTTTTTTTGAGACTAGGTCTTGTTAGAAACTTTAAATCTTAAGAATCAGACTCAGATGAAAAAGATGTGGTATATATACACAATGGAATACTACACATCAATTAAAAATGACAAATTCGATGATTATTTTGGTAACATGGATATACCTAGAAGAAATCATATGGGCAGAAACAAGTCAGAAGGAAAAAGACAGAAACCAAATGGTTTCACTAATATATGGACAGCCAAACGAAAGCACACAACTGGGGGGGAGGGCAAATGGAGTGGCCAGGGAGGGGAAGTGGTGGGCGATGCCCAGGGATCACAATGATGTAAAAATATATATATGTAAATTATTTAAATTAAAAAAAAAACTCATATTGGTATGCTGAAAATGAAAATGCAACATCAGTCAAGGTAATCTAGGGAAAACTGTAAAATCTAATGTGCTTCAATTTACAACCCATTCTTTCCTTCCTCTTCTTAAGTAGCCATTCATAGAAATTTTTTGTCTGATTAACAGAAGAGATAATCAGTTTTCATATTTAAGTGGGCTAGAATCTGTCTGTTGTAGAAGAAATAATGTACATTTTTATTTACAGAAAAGCAACTTGGCCTAACAAAAGAATAAACACTGCAGTCTGTGTCATGTGCTTTAATGTCTTTGGCAATTCATGTAACTCCTATGTCTCTTCACACCCTCATTTATATAATGGATTAATATGTAACTGGTATGGTTCTTAGGGTTCAGGTAAGAATTCCAGAAATGCAACAGATATTCAAAAGCAGTTCCTAATACTTCTGGGGAAGTAACAATGAAGAGTTAAGAATTAGGGCAGTAGGGTCTGACAACCTTAGGTTTAAATTGTGGTTAAATCACTTATTAATTTTA
Source organism: Uropsilus gracilis (assembly GCA_004024945.1). Taxonomy (NCBI): domain Eukaryota; kingdom Metazoa; phylum Chordata; class Mammalia; order Eulipotyphla; family Talpidae; genus Uropsilus; species Uropsilus gracilis. The sequence goes on along the minus strand of PVHY01000707.1, from coordinate 110,945 downwards.
TTATTGGGACATAGTTACTCTATTTACTCTTCCTAATCTCAGTATTTCCAATCATAAAGTTAACAGCACTTGCCTTGCAGAATACCTTATAGAAAGATGAAATAAATGAATATGAAACATTTAGCCTGAGTTTGATGTTTATATGCTAAGGGCAAAGAATGCTGATTTATAATTAACTTTACCAAGTTTAAGAAGAAATTATCCCAAGAACAGCTATTATCATTAAGCATTCACTTTTAAAATCCAGTCTTAACCATTTTCTAATCTCTGTATCAACACTGTCTCACATTAGAATTTTCTATGCTAATGTAAACATTACATACCTGTATTGTCCAATCTTTACCCTAACCACCTGCAGCTATTGTGCACTTGAAATGTGGCTAATATATACTACTACTTAATATTTTAATTTATTTACATTTAAATCCAAATGGTCACATGTAGATAACAGCTAGTGTTTGGAGAGGATGACATTATATATTTTCTACATTATAAGAAAGCTATCCGAACTGAAACATAATACCAGTTGACATTAGGTATTTACTAGACGCAAAACACTGCAACATATTTTATATAAAGTATTGCTAATTCTAAAAACTACCTTGGGAAGTATTTCCATTTTCATGAAGCTCAAAGAGAGCAAATAACATCAGATATGGCGAACTGATAAATTTAGCTAAGATTTAAATTTCTCCAGGGTCAATTTTCTTTCAAAATATTATTTTAAAATAGATACTTCTGGATAAAATTCCATCAAGTACTTTCAATATCAAAAATATTCCCCTATTATGTTTAATAACAGTGATGTCATTTCAGTGAGGAAAACTTTTTATGAACACTTCATATAAAATACAATTCAAAATGGCTAAAATTGATCATGAACGAAAAGACAAATCTAAAGTTGGACAAGCAAAGTATCTTTTTTTTTCCTTTTTTGAGACTAGGTCTCACTATTTTTGCCTGTGGAACCGCAGGCTCACGTTGCCCAGGGTACCACAGACTGAAGCAATCCCCAGCCTTAGCTTCCATGTAACTGGGATTACAGGCATGTGCTGGCATGTGTCACCACGCCCAGCTTTTTTTTTTTTTGGAACTAGGTCTTGCTATGTTGCCCTGGGTGGGACTTGAACCGCGATCCCCAGTCTCAGCCACACTCCATAGGCTGTCACTTATAGGCACGCACCACCGTGCCGGATTGCAAAATATCTTTAAGGAACACCAGAATCACAATCAAAATAATAGGGCACAAATTGTCCAGTAAACTAACAGTTGTTTCTGAATGTCTACTAAATGGTAATTACATTATTTATTTTTATTTTTTTAAGAGACTAGGTCTTGCTGTGTTGCCCGGGGTAGTCCCGAACCCACGAATTCAAGTGATTCCTAGCCTCAGCCTCCCAGATAGTTGGGAGGCACGTGTCACCACGTGTCCCAGGCACGTGTCACCACGCCCAGCTATTTTTTTGAGACTAGGTCTTGCTATGTTGTCCAGGGTAGTCTCGAAACTGCAGACACAAGCGATCCCTGGCCTCAGACTCCCAGGGCTGGGGGTTACAGGTTTGCACCACCACGCCTGGCTTTTTATAAAGTGGTAATTAAATTATTTTAGCATGATCTAAACAATTCTTTTCAAAGACTAAGTCCCCTAGCTTGTTGTTGGTTTTAAAATAAATTTTAATTTAAGATGGTGTTAAGAAATACCATTATCTTCTCAAATGAGAGTGTATTAAATGCAGAATTTTAATAAAACAGAATCTTAAAATTTTAAGTTTCTTAAATATTCTATAGTTAACTAGCTAGTAAAAAATGAAAAACTTATAAAATTACCTGTTGAAATATCCTTCCATTAGTTGTAGTGAAAATCTTCCACAAAATTACTTTAAAAAATATCACTGTTCCTTTCTGGTAAATTTAGCCAAAAATATAATACATAGTAAAACAGCTGGGCACGATGGCACGTGCCTGTAAGTGGCAGCCTAGGAAGCCACAGCTGGGGCCAAGGATTGCAGTTTGAGTTCTGCCAGGGGCAGGTAGCAAGACCTAGTCCCAAAAAAATAGCTGGGCGTGGTGGCACGTGCCTATAATCCCAGCTACCTGGGAATCTGAGGCTGGGGACTGCTTTAGTCTGTGGTACCCCGGGCAATGTGAGCCTGTGGTTCCATGGGCAAAAATAGCGAGACCTGATCTCAAACAAAAAACAAAACAAACAAAAAACAAAAATTTTTGTTTCAGTGCTGATCAATATTTTAAACCAAAATAGTTCATAATTTAGTCTCTAAGAATGGCTGGTATTTAGATTCCAATGTTTAGATTAATTTCTGAAAATATTTTCTAATTTCAGTGCTAAAATCTACTTTAAAAAAGCAAGTAAAAAGGCAGGCAATTAAAAAGAAAAACCACATATACAACCCTTTTTTTGAAGACCTTAGTTGGGTAGGAATATTAGGAATTAAATAAAATTCAGATTTTGCTTTTATACTTCAGCAATAAAGGACATAACTTAATTTCAAGACTGAGTATAAAAACTTAATGCCTGAATTCTCACCTTGATGACTTTAAAATCTGCCCTGAAATAAAGTAAAATGTCAAGGCTGACTTCTGGTTTTCTGGCTTAGGAAAACTGGGTGGATAGTAGTCTTTTACTGAAGATAGGGAACTCAAGAGGAAAAGCAAATTTTGCAGGGATAAATTAAGAGGAAAGTTCTATCTTTGACACATTATACTTATTTATTTAGAGACTAGGTCTTGCTATATTTTTGCCTGTGGAACTGCAGGCTCACTTTATCTGGAGTACCACAGACTCAAGTGATCCCCAGCCTCAGCTTCCAGGTAGCTGGGATTACAGACGCGCGCCACCACACTTAGCTATTTTTTTGTTTTGGAACTAGGTCTCACTACATTGCCCGAGCGGGACCCAAACCGCGATCCCTGGTCCCTGCCGCTTCCTAGGCTGCCGCTTACAAGCATGCGCCACCACACTCAGCTGTATTTAAAGTACTTCCGCACACTCAATTTTTGCACTAAGGTTTTCGTACTTGATTACAGCAGAAACTAATTTGGGGCATAATTAAAATGACTATTACATCCAGAAAAATTCACCAAATAGTCTTTGGCATCCCCAAATAATATCATTTATAAGTCCCTAAAAGCCAAACTTTTTCCAGTTTCAGTTCTCAGGGAGTGGTTATTATATAAAGATATAAAATTTCTCTTCATTTTTAACTTTAGTAGTTCTAACTTGTGAAAAAATGCTACCCCAGACATGAGTCATTTATAACTCTAGGAAAAAACTCTAAAAAGGAAGTATTTAAATAAAGTTCATACTTAAATCTGTAAAATGTTACCCAACATTTCAGATACATAAAATTTTCTTCTTACCTACTACAAACATGATCTATTAGCAGAGACACAGAATCTAGGTTATTATCAAGTTTGGTATTGTGATATAGGCACCGATCCCTTTGTAGTTCCACCGCCTGCCGCAGAAGGGTCTGTAAACGCCGTGGGGGAAGCATCACTGATGGTGGTAAATAGGCTTTAATAGAAGATATTTTTAAAAGAGAAATAAAAAACAAAAATTAAAAAACTAAAACAACATAAATTTTTATTTAAGACATTTGCTCATATCTATGTCCCTACCCTAATGATGTCACATTGAAAATAGCAGTTCATAGTAAAAAGAGTAAATTTTAGGTTCCACCAAATTGCTTTCAATGCCAAGAATATCATAATTATTTAGTTTCATTTATTAATTTTTTTTTTTTTTGAGACTAGGTCTCGCTATTTTTGCCCATGGAACCTCAGGCTCACGTTGCCCGGGGTACCACGGACTCAACCAATCCCCAGCCTCAGCTTCCCAGATAGCTGGGATTACAGGCGTGCACCACCACACCCAGCTATTTTTTTTGGAACTAGGTCTCACTATGTTGCCCTGAGTGGGACTCAAACCGCGATCCCTGGTCCCCACCACGGTTTCGTAGGCTGTCACTTACAGGCACGAGCCACTATGCCTGGCCCCTAATAATTTAGGGAGTAAGTGGTGTTTTGATATTGATACCAATCTGTTCTAATCCCTCAATGCCTTATACCCAAACTATCACGTGGGTTGATGATCTTTGGATCTCCACTCCCACCTCAACATAAAATACGAAACATAAGGAATAACATGACTTAACAAGAGAGGGAAAGACCTTCTGTATAAAAATGCAGCTTTAATAAAATTTCTGCTCTAATTTGGAAGTTATACAATATATCGGGGGAGGGGTGTAAAATAAAATAATTTACCAATAAGATATTTATTTATTTATTTATTTATTTATTTTGAGACTAGGTCTTGCTATTTTTGCCCGTGGAACAGCAGGCTCTCGTTGCCCGGGGTACCACAGACTCAAGCGATCCCCAGCCTCAGCTTCCCAGGTAGCTGGGATTACAGGCATGCACCACCACGCCCAGTTATTTTTTTATTTTTTTGGAACTAGGTCTCGCTACGGGCCCCAGGCGGGGCTCGAACTGTGATCCCTAGCCCCGGCCGCTTCATAGGCTGAAGCTTACAAGCACGAGCCACCGTGCCCGGCCTCCAATAAGATATTTAAAACACTGGTTGCTTAAAGCTGTGGCTTACATATATTTTTTTCCCTCTAACCACAACACTTCTCCCCAAACAAAATCTTAAAAGGAGCATTACCACATAAACAAATGAAAAGGGAACTTGCTAAGACCAGCATCCTCTTCTCACTGGTTCCTGGGGTCAACTTCAGACTCCAGGGCAAAGTTTGATAATCTTTGGTTTGAAGTGTCTCTTAATAGAGTCTCCCTTTCCATTATATCAACACTGAGTAAGAGTATATCTAGATAGACGTTTTCCTAAATGATTCAGTTATCTACTCAAATCTAACAAAAACAAAACAAAACCTATAAACCAGAAACATCAAAATTAAAACTTACTCTGAAGTTTATCTAATAGTTTGGAACGGGAAGCTGTTCCTTTGCCTTCCCACTCTGCTTTTGCACGTAGGTCTTCTGCATGGCTACACATCAGATACCTAAAAACAAGACAGAGAAACCATTAACCACCAAGCCCTTTTCTTTGGATTAAACAATAACTAAAAAATACTGATTACACTTTGGATATCTAGTTCTTACTAAGAAACATCTATTAAGAAGAAATTTCTACAGTGGATCCAAATTCATTGACACAAACTGATGGGTATAATGAATATAGCAATGATAGTTAAATATGCTGAGGTTTATTGTTATATGTTGCTCTTCTTGTGTGCCAGGCTCTGTTATAAGTACTCAATATACAAGCTGGGCGTGGTGGTGTGCGTCTTTAATCTCAGCCTTGGGAGGCTGAGGCTAGGAATTTCTTCTGCGGGTTTAAGACTACCCCAGGCAATATAGTGAGACCTAGTCTCAAAAAACAGCAGGTGTGGTGGTGTGTACCTGTAATCCCAGCTATCTGGGGATTGCTTGAGTCAGCGGGATCGGGACTACCCTGGGCAACATAGCAAGATCTAGTCTCAATTTTAAAAAAAAGTACTCAATTTATACTACTTTATTCATAGTAATTCTTTATGAAGTAAACACTCTTATGCCATCCTTTGAAAGGTTTGAGATCCCAAAGCAAAAATTCTGTTGTTTTTTTTTTTTTTTTTTTTTATTTACTGTATGTGCTGAAGGAGGCATAAATGCTGAAGTTCATGGATTCTGGAGAACACATCAGGGCCCCCTGCTGAAAGTGTAACCTGACCTGATTCTGGCTGTTCTCAAAGGGACAGGCTTTAAAAGTTAAAGTGATAGCCAATATTCAAACATAGACATTAGACCTGGAAGTAGTTTTACTACTTTGTCTGATACTCTGCCAGACAAATATTTCAAAAATCTTTCATTTTATTTGAGCATGAACACTTCCTTTTCTTTTCTTCTTCTTTTTTTTTTTTTTAAGAGACTAGATGTAAATGTTGCCTGGGGTAATCTTGAACTTGCGGACTCAAGTGATTCCTAGCCTTAGTCTCCCAAGAAGCTGGGATTATAGATGCAAGCCACCATGCCCGGCTATAAGTGCCTAAATAATTATTTAATTAATTATTTGATAGTTTCATATCCAACAGAACTACTTGCTTCCTTAGTAGCTGGCATATAAAGTAATGCCTTGGCTAATAGAAATTTTTTCCAATAGCAATGGCAATCAGACTGAGAACATTCTATATGAAGCTAAATATTGTGAAAAAGGTTTCCAAAAATTTTTTGGTGAGCAGTTTATTATATAACTGAGAAAAATTCTTAAATTTTGCAAATTCAAAAGATTTGTATTTCTGCCCTTTTGAAAATGCACATTAAACTTTAGGTTTCAAATCAACAGTCGTTTATGAGAACTCACAGAATATAACTCAAAGGACACTGCACTGAAAGGAACAAACCCTAGGCTCTTCTATTAACTTTGTATCTTGTCATTTCTGAGCCATTTCTTTATGTGAAAAATTCAAAGTATAAACTTGAAGTTTGGAATGAAGTCTTGGAATAAAACGATAAAATTAAATGTTATATTCTTTAGTAGAACAGAAAGTTTCATCATGAGAACAGTAATAAGGTAACACAAAAAACATATGTATCAAGAGGTAATCTGAACAAGATATTTGTCAGTTCAATATTAAAATACCCAGCAGAATTTATTATTTCAAGATACAGTGGTGGGTAAAAACCAATGATTTAGGGGTCAAATCATATCAGGCTTTGAATCTTGGCTCTCACTTATTAGCTACATTTGGGTTGGTACTTAACTTCTCTGAGGCTCAATTATCTTATTTGCAAAGACCTTGAAATGAGCCCTATACCTCTGTGGGTTCATTTTTTTTTATATCTGAAAACTCATTATGCATCAGATACAAGCTGGGAACAGATCATATAGTGAAAAATACTATGAAAAGAAAAAATAGGGATGCAACAGAGAATAAATGCCTAGAGGATGACCTCAGATGAGGAAATCTGGATTTGAAGCTGAGCAACAAGCAGCAAGCTATGCAAAGATTAGGGGAAGAACATTCAAAATAAAGAGAACAGTAGTACAAATGCCTCATGGTTAGGCAAGTTAGGGAACAGAAACAATACTAGCATCATGAGAAAAAAAGAATAAGGGAAAGGATTCAGGAAAGGATGATGGACCTTGTGGGTTTATGCAGAGATTCTAGATATAAAGTTTACTGGAAAGCCAGTAGGAAGTTTTAAGAAAGGGAGAGAATTGACTTAATTGCATGGTTTGTTTATCTGGACGCTGTTAAGGAAGCAAGGATGAAGGTAACATAACTTATTAAGAAACTACTGTAACATTCTAGGAGAGATTATAGTTTAACTAGGAAAGAAATTGTAGAGATGGAAAGAAAGACAATTTGGGGACATTCTGGAGTAAGGCTAGTATATATGAAAGTTAAAGATCAAAAAAACAAACAAAAACAAATGCAAGAATGAGGCCCAAGTTTTTTGTTTGAGAACTGGAGAACGAAAGGATGAACATGTTTCTGGGGGTGGAGTAGGAGGACAGACAAATGGAATAAAGAATTCTGTTTAACATAACTCTGAGACATCTATTAGATATCCAAATGGAAACTGACAAGTAGGTTAAAAGACATATACAGTGGAAGTTCAGATGAAAGGGAAACTTAAGAGGCACTGGCATGGAGACAGTATTAGAAAGTACACTACACAGAGACAAGAACATCTATTAAGATTATATGCAAAGAAGAGAGGGAAGTCTAGAATCAAGACTTTGGGTACTTTAACATTTAAAGGATTGACACAGGAATAAAATGAGATAATACACATGAAATACTTAGTAAGGACCTGGTACATAATAAGTACACATTAAAAAAGGATATATGTACCTATTCTGGAAACTAGACTGCTTAGATTTTACAGAAGATTATGAAATGGCAGTTCACTGGCAAAAAATTTTCATTTCTTCTCTCTTTCACCCACTTAAATATCTATTTTAATATGGAAAATTTCCTAGGATGACAAAAATAATTGTATACATACAAGTAAACATTTCCAGAAATATACTATTTAAGAATTTCACAATAATCAGATGCTGGAAAAAAATGTGAAAAAAAAATGTAACTTTGGGATGGTAACCTTGATAAAAAATAACAGCACCTTATGCAAACTGGAGTCTAAGAACTAAGCTCACTTACCCACTGAGAACATGAATGCGTTCTGTATTGTATTTCAGTGGGGTCAATTCACAGCGTAGAACTTGAAGTGCCTCCAGGACCTTGCCATCCTCCAGGTATTCCAGGTACTTCTGCTGCAGCAGCAAAAACTTCATCCTCTGACATGACAGAAAGCAGCAGTCAGAGGAAAAAGTTGATGGAAGTTTCAGAAAATGTTTGTGCCTAAACAGAACAGTAGAAACCATTCTACTATGCCCTTTGAAAATAACTTTTATAAAGCTTTTAAGATGACTCAAAATATTTTGGTTTAATAGAGTCATAGATTAAATGTGACTTTGTTCAATTCCACATCTTAATAAAACTGCTATGAACAAATAATCTCAAATTAGGTAAGATTATTAATGACCAAAGTATCAAAATAGAAAAAAATTCTGTCCTCAAGTCATTAAACTAGAATTTTATTTCTTGTATGAAAACTTAAATCTAGTCCAAGTATTATAAATTTCCTTTTTAAAATGCCAGACTTTTATAACAGTGCATTTAGAGTTTTATGCAACAATATTTGAAAGGAGTAGAGAAAAAGTTAATGGAAAGAGTATTTAAAAGCCACATTGTGAAAGATGGATTAAGTAGCCCAGAAAACAGAACTAGAGCCATGGGATATAAGTGACACAGTGTCAGGTTTTGGCTTATTAAGAGTAAGAGCTGCCCAACAAATGCTACAAATGTTGATGTGTCTCCTATGGCTAAAGAGGACAAGTGTGTTTGATGGACTCACTCTCCCAAGAACCCTATAGAAATGTCTACAACAGAAGACTGAATGCAAACACCTTTAGAAAGTTTCTCTATTTGTATCTGTGTACAGGTAACAATCTGAGCACTGATGCATGTAATTATGAAGCTGACAGTATCAGCTCTACCCCCCCCAAAAAGGAACATTTCCAGTGCACTGTGAAGTACTTCCGTGTTTAAGTGTACTTGGGTTTAGTACTATTAAATGTTTCTTTACTGTTTTACTTTTAGCTGGAGAAGGTGAACATCACACTCTTAACAGCTTTTTTGCTGAAGAAAAAAAGAAGCCATGAATATCAAATTTGGAATTTCTTTTAAACCTGAGACCTAATTAAGAACTGTTGCTTAAGAGGAACTCCTTTATCTCATTATCTTCTTTTCAATGCTTGAGCAAGTCAACTGAAGTAAGCAGGAAAGTTAGTAGATCGGAAATATTAGGCATATTTGAAGACTTCCTAGGAATATGGTGGCAAAGACTTCTAATTCACTTCAAAAGTTAAAAAAATACCACTATCAAACATAATGTGGAAAAGGTATCATTTCTTTATATACTTAAAGAATATAATGATCTGCTCTAAAGACTTTCTATTAGGGAATATTTAGAAGAAAAGCATACTCTATAAACTTATGAAAATGATTTTTAGAGAAAGTAAATAAAAATAAAGCCTCTCACATAAATTAGGCATATATTTTAATACATCTTTTATATGGTATATAACTTGTGTTTGGTAATGATCTAATTTTTATACCTATAGCTAAAGTACAATAAAATTCAAATTATGAGATAAACTATAAATCCAGAAATATTACACGTAACAATTTTTACACACACACACACAGACTAAAACAATCTAAAAATCAAAGGATTTTATATTAGAAGTTATTCTGGATATTCTCATCATTTTATCTTCTGAAAAACAAAACAAAACAAAACAAAAACTTCAACTCTTTAGTAAAGAGTGTATGTATTTCCATTTATCAATATACTGTTAAAAGTTTTTCATCTAATGATTTTGAGTTTAAACTTGGGAATTAGGCAGAATTTTTCTCATTTAAATGCCACATGGAACTAGCCAGCACATGTCTACAATTTATTCAATAAATTTCTTAGTAATTGAGAACCTTAGGGAAATTGTTTTTTAAAAACTCAGGACAAGTTTTTTATTTTTTTGGGGAATATCAATCAGTAAGACATATGTACAACCCTACCCCTCCATTCCAATGTGTGTAGGGACAGTGGTCCATACTATTTCCCCCTATTTTCCCACCAAGATCCTGCTAGAACATGCTACTTTCTTTTAATGGGGGAAGAGCAGGAAAAAAGAAGGCAGCAATGTAAAACTTTGAGAAAAGACAATATAAACACGTATTTCTACATATACAGGGAATGCTGTAAAAGTAGAGCAAGATAATTTGAGTCATTTTGTCTAGACTAAGACAAACACCCTCAAACAGATTTCAGTCCTGTCCATAAGCATGGTCACTAACATGTTTCTGGCAAAAATAAGTAGAAATGTGACTGAGGAAATATTTATTCTAAAAATCAGTTCAAATGTTTGACACATATAGAATGAAATGTAAACAATACAAAACTGAAGTTTCTCCAAATGTAAAGCACAAAAATGTAAATGCTAAGGAATTAAACATCTTCAATAAATGTTATTTACTGAAAGTTTTTAAAAAACAGGCAAAAGTGAAGTCTGTTGAAGTAGGGACAGGGAGAATGCTTTTTTAAAAAGAGATCATGGGCACCTTAAATGAAGAAAAAGAATCAGGTGGGGAAAATAACGTCCTCTGAAATATTATTTCTGATCTCTATATCATCCTACCCAATATTTGGAATGTTTTATTCCTGTCCCTTTTAATTAAAAAGAATATTAAAAAAAACCCCATAAGTTATGATATACAGGAAGTCTGGTTATCAAGGGCAGCCTTCTAACTTAGAGGTTCTAACTTTGGAAAAGGGTTATGACCAAGTCCTATCAATTAAATCATGACTCAGAGAAAGAGGAAATGAATTATATTTAAACCAAGGCTCTCAAAACTCCCCATCTGACTTTAAAAATACGAATTTTTGTACCTAATACTTAAACACTTGTTAAGCTTATATTTAATATATAGCAATCAAACGTTTTAGACTTATAAAAGTTTTGTTATTCATCTACAAATACCGGCTCAAGTTCTCCCAGACATGGCTAAGGACAGCTGAACACAAATGAAAAAAGTTCAGCTTTCAGAAAATTCAAATCTAGTATTCATAACATTATTTGACTGGAAACCATTTAAAAACACAGGGTTGCGGTTAAAATTTAGATCAATAAAAGCATCCAGTTTTAAAAAGTAAAACATAATTTAAGTCTACTAGAGTAAGTCAGTTAAAATAACTGTACCGAAAAAAACCAAAACAACTCTAATAGTTTTCTTGCAAGGTATTATTAGGAACTTATGCATGCTTACATTAGATTATCTTCTAGAGAAAAGTGGGAGGAGGGGAGAGGAGTAAATGTAAAGACAATTAGAAAAAATAATAACTTTAAAAATGCTAAACTGAATCTTTGAAAGCAACTGATTCATCAATGCTTAAAGTGAGATAAAATTGGAACTTCTTATATAAATACCTAAATAGTTTGATGGAATGAGGCTCAGCCAGGGATTTAATCTTCATCTTTTATTAGATGCTAGAGTGTTCTATAGCCTGAACAGGCTGTAAAAAGAAAGGATTCCTCCTGATTATCTACAGTTACCTTTCTTCAGTTTACATGCTGTTTCTATGGAAGGTTTCTAATGATAATCATGATCTAAACTGAATACAGAAATCTCAAATTACTATTTAAAAAAAAGGGAAAGTGAGCCTATAAAAGCTTTTACTACTAAAGTATAGATAAAATTTGGGTGCTAAAAAAAAAAAAGAAAAAAAAAAACTCTCCAATAAAGCACATTTATTTAAAAACAGACCTTGGGCAGGTTCCTTACTGTCATCAAACAAGTAGTGCTATCTTATACATTAGGAAAAGAACCCCAATTCTTCTTTGGGCCATTTAATGTCTTTATTTTAGGGTCAATTTCCAGTCCGTTTGAGTTAACAGTTTCTGAAAAACTCTCTGGTGAAAATAGATTTAAGTGCTTTTCTAAATTCAAATATTACTGGAAATTTGCAGTCATTTTGAATATAGATGTTTAGCTATTTGAACTTCCATGTTTTCATTTTAAAAACTTACAATGGAATTGAATTCCATGAGTTAACTAATTATCAATTATCTGATTCAATAGTAACTTAACAATTTTTGTTTTTACTGAAAGAATAAAATAAACTAGATCATCATTTTAATTGAACCCATATTTGTTGACACTTGTTTGTACCATTAATTCATCTGATGTCTATTCTCTAGGATATTAATATAAAATTATATTAAGAACTTAAAAACTCTTTGGTAACAGGGTTCCAAAAGAAAACCTTTTCCTCCCCAAAACAAAAACAGGAGGCTCTATTAGGTTTACAAACAATGACAGAAAGATTGTTTGACCCAATTAAAAATAAATCAAAATGTAACACTCATTTACTAATATTTAACAAACAGCCTGTTTCTCTACTTCACTTCCTATTCTCCTTCTTTCCCTCCCCCACCAGACAGGAAGTTGCTTTTGACAACAAATGAATCAGCTAGAAGTTAAAAAAGCCAGCAGCCAGGAGCCATTCTTCATGGTTTCCAATCACAAACATCAGAAAAAACTTATCTCTTCTTTCTCAACAACATCTACGAAGAAGTAAAACCTATCTCTAAAAGATTCATTAAGATTTGAAAGAGGCTGACTATTTAAACAACTAAATCGATCTTGTGGGGGAAATAAGGTCAGTAAACAGAGCTCAGCAGTCAAATTTGCATAAAAACTCTACCAAAATGATACATATTATACAAACTTTGACACTGTCAATTCACACAATTGGAATGCAAGAATGGACAATGGTGAGCACACCAGAGTTGGTTAGAATTAACTACAATTTCAAGATTAATGTATCATCAATTGAAGGTTACATGGATATACATACATTTTGTTTACTAACATTCAGTGTTTTAAAGTATAACTTATCTTTGATTCTATAAACATCAAGCTCTTATTAATAGAACTGAAAGCATGGAGTTTTTGATCTAATTTGTACAAGCTTAATGCGCAAAATAGTTTCAAAGCATACATTTGTTATAATTTTAAAATAACTCAGACTTTAAAATATCACAAACTCATTCTAGTTTACAAAACTAAATAGATGAACCTGCACTATTTCTCAGTCTTATCTTTAAGAGAGGCAGAAGCCCAGAGTTATCAATAACCTACTAAAATAAGCATAAATGTGAAACTAAGAACAAAAGTGTATTTACCACAATTATTCCCAACAACGTTTGAGAGATTTCAAGTGCGCCTCTTACCACAATAGCATGAGGAGAATGCACTAAAGGCTTTAGTTCATTCAGGTCATTTTCTGCCTGCAAAAATTGGTATAAAAGAAAAACAGAAATGTCACAAAATGCACATCAAATATATAATTTTAGCAGTAGTCACACAGCTCTATATGCCCTACTTTACCTTATCCCAGTCTCCTTCCATGACATGATTTCGGAATTTGGTAGCAGAAGGATGTTCTAAACGACATCCTGACTCTTGCATGAGGAGATCAACAGTCTGGCTGCAGGAGAGATACAGTGTAAAAAAGACCTGACCAACTTTAGGGTTTTACTCTTCCAAATAAATTAATGTCTATGAAAACAGTTGCAAAAGTTTTTAAGAAACCTCATGATGAAGGAAAAAAAAAAAGCTTTAATGTGCTTGGCTAAACAAACATGGTTTTAAAGCTGCCACCTTCAGTTATGTCTAGTCATATTTTGAAGCTGAATCAAAATAACTTCTAACTACTTTTGCCACTTAATGCCTCAGAAGTTTAATGAACGAGAAGGTTTGTTGTAACCAACTGGTTAAATAGTTGAAAAGCCAGGCTCTACATGGTAACTTCATTACTACATTTTGAAGAATTAAAAACTATTAGTTCCATAAGGTAAGAGAGACAACCTATGGATGAGTGTCACATCCAGATTATTATTTTTGTACAGAAATTCTACTTGGTCAATCTCCAAATTAAAGTAAATTCAGCAACAAAAATCACTCCCTTTCTCTCCATACTAAAAATAGCAAATTTACTATGGTGTAGGTTCCAAACAGTCACGAGTTATTTCCTCCTGCTGCTGTCAGCTTGCTTCTTGTCTCAGTAATGTGTTCTGTTAGCATTTACAAAATCTGTTTCCCATACTAATCCTTTTCCTTAGGGAACAAAATGAAAATCTTCTTACGATATATTTATCTTTGAGAGTTTAAAAGAGTCATCAAACATGGTTTCTTCCAGCAGATATTTTGATATCTAAGAAACTTCCTTTACAGGTCTTACATAATTTTTATATTTCGATGCTAATTCAGCTCCATTTGTTTTTCAGATAAATGGTACAATAATTTGAGAACCCAAACACTTAAGTCATTTAAAAAATGTTTCATCTCTCCCAGAACAAATCTATAAATCCAAAACTACACATTAGCTAGTTTAAAGAGCTTAATCTACCCTGTGAAGCTAAAGAACTGTTGCATGTTTTCCCCCTTGCCTGACTTTGCTTAGTCCACCTCCCTCCTCCATCCAGATCCAAGGCACTCCCACCCCTCCCCTACCTTCTACCCCCTTAGTTTTTCTTTGTGTACACAAAACGGTGGTTTTTGCCCAAGGTCAGTGTCTACCTTCATACTATTTTAGGTACACAAGGCCACTTAAATTGTATTTGAAAATAAATGATTCGCCAGATCAGATGACCCTTTTTCGGAGGCGATCATCTTCTGGGGCATTAGTTTTTCACATTAGTTAGGAGGCTTCTTGCACAAGCATAAGGGCCTTTAAATGACATCAATACGGTATCTTCCTTCATTATTCCCATCAGATTTCTTCAACAACCTCCTTCCAAATTGCCCCAGTCCCTTAGTTCCCATAAACACTTGTAGATGATTGTCTTTACAGATTGGTGGTTTGCCTGGGTTCTCTGTCATGGTTGGGGGTGGGGAGATGTCCCACAAAGATGCCTCTGAGATACACTTGAAAAACAAATCCTCCAAGGTTCATTATTTCCACCAGCTCTAATCCACCCCTCCCCCAACACGTACAGAGACACACTCTGGCATCTGTCTTTATTGACAGACAATTAAGCTCTGAAGGTGTGTGGGGAGGGGTAAATCTTTTGGTTTCAACTATCCCTTCCCCAACCCCAATTGCCTGTCTCTTCTCACAATTCATCAGGCTGATTGATTTTCTTGTTTCCCTTCAAGTCAGCTCCTCCTTCCTGATCGGCCTGAGCTGTGTCCTCCCGAGTCCTGGGCCCAGAGTGCCCAGCAGGAATTCTCTCTTGGAGCTCTTTGCACACCCCCACCTCGCCGAAACCACCCCCCCTCCCCCAACTCGGTCCCTCGGTCTGTCCACACCAGCTGCCTGTAAGGGATACTTACTTGAGCCCTAAGCCATTCAAGTGCTGTCCTATTAGCCTAATGACATCCTCATCTGACTGAGAGAGCCGCTTCTTCTTCTTGAGGCTGCTGCCCAGTTCTGAGGTGGCCAAGGAAGAGGCTGCGGTGGTT
This sequence comes from Uropsilus gracilis, assembly GCA_004024945.1. Lineage (NCBI taxonomy): Eukaryota > Metazoa > Chordata > Mammalia > Eulipotyphla > Talpidae > Uropsilus > Uropsilus gracilis. The sequence goes on along the minus strand of PVHY01000707.1, from coordinate 95,331 downwards.
GTGGCGGAGGCAGCAGCGACGGTGGCAGAGGCTGCTGCGGCGGCCCCGCCGGGGACCCCGTTATTGACATTCAGGCTGTTGCTATTGTTGCTGGCGGCGGAGGGGGCAGAAGGCAGGAGCCCATTGGCGTGGGCCAGGTCCCCCGCGGACGACGACGACGAGGGCGATGACTCCCCGTTTTGGGCCGACAGGCAAGCGAGTTCCTGGGTCTGTCCCTGGCCCCCGCCGCCCCCTCCTCCGCCGCCACCGCCGCCACCACCTCCTCCTCCTCCTCCTGCCCCGTTGGCCTGCATGATGCCGCTGACCAGGCTGTGGCCGCTACTTCGGTGGGGGACGGTAGCGGCGGCCGAAGGGGCAGCAGCTGGGGAGAGTCCCACCACTACCACCACGGAGGAGGAGGAGGAGGAGGACGACGACGAAGACGAGGACGACGAGGTCGGAAGGGAGAGGCCTGCTCTGCCTGCCGAAGCCCCGGGCTCTCCTGCTCCCTCCGCCGCCGAGGCTCGGGGTTTCTTCCGCGGGGGCGGGGAGGCTCCGCCGGTGTCCGAGTCGGAGGAGGAGGAAGCGGAGGCCAGAGTTTCCTCGCCGAGAGAGGCCGTGGTGGGAAGCCGGTGGGGCGAGGCGGGGGAGGGGAGGCGGGGGCCGGGGAGAGGGTCGGGGTGAGGGGCCGGGAAGGTGGGGAAGGGTCAGGGTAGGGGGTAAGAGGAGGGGAGGAGGGTGAGGAGGAGGGGGAGAAGGAGGATCCGGGCCCTTTCCCCCCCCCCTCCCGGAGGCAGCTCGGGGTGCGCGGCCCGGGGGTCGCGCCGGGGGCGCCGCGGGGCGGCTGCGGGGCGCGGGGCCCGCCGCTGCGCTGAGCCCCGGCGGTGGCGGCGGCGGCGGGTGGCGGCGGAGGCAGCTGCCGCCTCTGTCCTCGGGTCCGCTCCGCTCTGCTCCCTAGTGTGTTGATTCTTCCCCCAGCTGCTGCCTAATGGAGTCCAGGCGCCCGCGTCACAGGAAATGCCTATACTGCCCTCCTCACTCACTTCCGGTGGCAGGTATGGAACCTATAAGGGGCCTGTCACCCGGCACGTGCGCGGGGGGCAGACCCGGGCGTTCGGGGAGCAGGTCCGGGCGGCGGGGGCCGATCCAAGCCGAGCCGGAGCGCCGCCGGCCCGCTCAGATCTCCCCCAGCACCCCGGCGGGCCTGGCGCCGCGAGGAGTAAGTTTGTCACCGCCCTCCCAGGCCTGGCGTGCACAGGACGGCCGCCTGGTCGGGCGCGAGCGGGTGCGTGTGTGCACCGGTGTGACCTAGAAATGTGAGGCGAGCGGCGGCACTGCGGATCGCCCTCGCCGGCCGAAGACCGGGGCCGAGCAGGCGGCCAGGCTTTGTGAGGAGAACTTCAAGGCGCAGGGTGGGGGTAGGCCCTGGCCACTCAACAATGGAAGCCAGGGCTAGAGCCAGGATAAACTGCCGCCTCGTTCTAGTATGGAAAAACTTGAATTTCCACAGCCAGGGCCACAGGCAGTTGTGGTTAGTCCACCCCAGGAGGTCTGAGAGGATGAGCGGGTGAGAATCCGTGCACCACCCCGGAAGGTGAAATCGTCGGTGAAAGCAGAATCTGACGAGAAGTCACAGAAAGGCTGTGGTCTGGAGAGGTGGGGAGGGACTTGACTGGGGATTTCTCTCCTTTTTAGCGCTGCCCAGCCCCTCCTCCCTTCCAGCTGCTTCTTGAATCACTGTCGGGTTCAGGCGGGAGTAATATTGACCCAGCAGTTGCTTCCAGAATATGCAATTTCGAGGACGCAGAATTCGAAACTTTTGCGAGGAGAATTTGGACTCTGAGAACCAGGCTTGAAACTTTTGGGTGAAATGTGAAGCTGCTGTGTCACTGTGACTTTCCCATTTTTTTGTGGCTGTAGAAACGCAGCAACGAAGAACTGGGCTGAATCTTAACCGTAACTCGGAGTGATTGTTTCCATGTCCCTATTAATAGCATGTACTCCTAATGGGCACAGACATTTCCTCAGAAACTTAAAGTTTTTCTCTGAAGTTTCCCTATGATTAAATAGTTACTCAACGGATGTATATTATCTCTGAAATTTAAAAGTATTATTGATTCAAACTATGAGGCCTTTTGAAATTTAGAAAATAAAATATAGTGCTTATGAGAAATCAGTGAAGAATTCTGAGCTCTGTTGATCCTCAAACTGGAAGAACTAAAAAGAACACCAATGTAGGCCCTTAACAGAGATTTAGCTTTGTAGTTCCCACCTCTTAAATATACTTACAGGTGGTGTCATTTCGAGGTGACTCATAATCACTGTTTTTATTCACCTGAGACAGACCTGAGTTCTAGCTAAGTTCATAGGGCATTGTCGCTGGATCCAGCAGAGCCTGAATTACTAGATAGTTAACACCTTCAAGAGATCCCTGTTTGTATATTAACTTTAAACAACCTTATTGTTAAGGACTACAAACTTAAATTTTCCAGAATTGTTTGTAATGATTTATTGGAGCCATAGCTCTAGCTTCTGAATAAAGTCTATAGTTTTTATAAAGGAAGCAATCACTTAGTGGTGGCTACAGATCTCACACTTCATTAATAAAAGTGAAAGGATAAAAGGAAAAACGAATCAACCGCTGTCTGAAGTCAGTGGGCTATCCCAGCTTTTCTTTTCTTTCTTTCTTTTTTTTTTTTTGAGACTACATCTTGCAATTTTTGTCCGTGAAACTGCAAGTTCATATTGCTTGGGGTACCACAGACTCAAGCAATCCCCAGCCTCAGCTTCCCAGGTAGCTGGGGTTATAGGCATGTGCCTCCATGCCCAGCTAGTTTTTGGCACTAGGTCTCGCTATGTTCCCCTGAGCGAAACTCAAACTGTGATCCCCAGCCCCAGCCACTTCATAGGCTGAAGTTTACAGGCACGCGCCACCGTGCCTGGCAGCTTTTCTACTTTTTTGTGTGACCAAAAGTACCCTTACTAAGTTCTGAATTTATGAAGTCCTTATGCACATCTGTTTTTCCTTCCTCATGTTCTTCATGTTCTCCTAATGTTCTTCAAGGCAGGGTCTTCGTATTGTTCATTTAGACCTGTGTTTTCAGGTTGTGGGCCATGACCCATTTGTGAGTCATGAAACCAGTGTATTGGCCTATATTATAGTTTTAAAAAATGAAATGGAAAATAAAAAAGTGTGGAAATTAAGAAAGTCACCCATAGGTGATTGCAAAATTTTGTTTCAATGATAACATATCTATGCTTTAGAAGTAAAATATATTTCTTCTGTTGGACTTTCTGGAAAATGCTTACCTAAACCAGTCCTGACTGACAAAGACAGCTCAAGAAATGTGTTAGGTACCTAATTGACAAATCACCCTTTAAAGCAATATCTTATTTGTAAAATGAAAAAAACATTTGAAAAAACTGAGATAGTATGGGAATTTGTAATAAAACATCAAACCAAATTTTCACAAAAGTCTTTGTAGTTTGTTACTCTTCTATCAAAATTTAAGTTTGGTATATCAACCTGGTACTTAGTGATATTAGTATTATTTGATTTATTAATTTCTGTTAAGAAAAGGTAGTTTTCAGAATTTTGAGATGTCCCTGGGGAAACATTATGGTTATATCACTAGCATAATTGCTAGCTTTTCTTCAGGGTCATAAAGTTGGCAAATTGAACTTGCTGGATGAATTTGGGTGAATTCAGGAAAGAACATGGTTTGTGGAATCAGAACACAACTGACTGACCTTGGACCAGTCATTTAACTGCTGCCCTGCATTCATTTCATCCTTTTAGAGTGGGTGTTATGACACTGGCGCCTACCTGCCTCAGAGTTGATGTGAGTCAAGTGAGAAAACAAATATAATAAAAATACTGTGTTGAAAGATTTAAAAATATAATTGAATTCCATTTCAGAAAGGATTTGAAGCAACGACATTTGAAAATACAGTTTTATTAATGTTTCTGAGCTGTGGACTCCGGTCACCTTTTTATTCCAATTTTATTCCAATTATGCCTCTTAGCTGTGTTTCTGTACATCTTTAGGCAGAGACCTCTGAATATTGGCCTTCATATCTGTCTTCCTGTGGTAGATATTTCCAATACCTGTGTAACAGAGTGAAAGGTACTTAATCTGGGAGTTTTACTTGCTATTCCATGTATGTCTCTCCATGCATGTCTTTGAAATGCTTGCTTATTTGTCCCCTTCTATAAACATTCCACTCATGCCATAAGCTTTCAGAATGCTTGTAAGTGGGTAGGGGTGACACATCAGGTGGATCTATGCGCAAGACAGGACTCACTAAGCCTTTGTACTCAGAAGTGAGCAAGTAGAAGTGTTCACCTTCCTCTTAACTGAAAACTGTTTTTCTCAGTTATCAGTCTCAAAAAGAGATGCATTTGGTACACATAAACAGTCTCAGGAAAAGTTCTGAAGGAACAGAAATGTACCAAAATAACTTAAGATTGTTCTTTCCCCACCACACATACTACACAACTGGTGTGGACTGCTCAGAGGCTGGGGCTAGAGATTGTGGTTTGAGTCCCGCTTGGAGCAACACAGCGAGACCTAGTCCCAAAAAATAGCTTGGTGTGGTGGTGCATGCCTATAATCCCAGCTACCTGGGAAGCTGAGGCTGGGGACTGCTTGAGTCTGTGGTACCACGGGCAACATGAGCCTGTGGTTCCATGAACAAAAGCAGTGAGACCTAGTCTCAAAAAAAAAAAAAAAAAAAAAATAGGAATACTATTATCAAGACACATTATTTGTAGAGATTTGAACCTATAACCTCCCTCCTCCTGAGCAGAAACAGAGATGTACACTTACTTTATCTCAATGTAATTTTAGGGAAAAAAGATAGTGTTAAAAATGCATGTTATAAGACATACTTAATATGATTCATTTTGGTAAGTAAATGAATACATATGCATATATTATTTTTTCTGATAGGATAGAAACATACATAGTAGTTACCTTGGGTGGGAAGACTGGGGTGGTGAGGAGGCAGGTTATTATATTTTCCATTTTATACTTTTCTCCATTGTTTGCATTTTCTAAGTATAGGGTTTTTTTTTTAAGTGTAAACAAATTATTTAAAATTTACTTTCTTGTGTTAATAAATATTATGACTCTAAAGCACTCATGTGTTTTTAAGATTCACTCAGAAACCATCAAAATTCTCACAAGCATTTAACCATAAAAACATGCCTGATGAAGCAGTATTATGCGTATTTAATTGACATTATACTTTTTTTTTTAGAGACATTTCCTTCCATTACCTGCACCTTCTGTGTTCTTAGACTGACTGAGCATACACATCCTGTTTCTCGTTTTGGTTAAATTCATCTGGGGAATAAAGGGCAAAAAGACATTACTATTTATTAACTTTGAAAAGTAGATAAATAATTAATAGTCCCTGGAGTCCCAGCATTATAGACAATAGGCCCTTTGGGCAGTCTGTCTTATTCTCAGCTTTGTATATACAGTTCATCCTCTTATTATGATAATCATAAATAATAATCAGTGGTAAAGCATGACCATGATTGTCAACAACATAGAATGTATGTTTTCTGAGTATGTGTATATAGCCCATATAAAAGTAATGACCTAATTGCTAACCTTTCAAAACTTAAAAATGTCAAAGACTGTTAGCTATCTTTCATAAAGTTTTAAAAATTGTTAAAATGATCCCTGTACTTCTTTAGTTAATTTTTTTTTTTGAAAGAGGAGAATTTATTTAAGTAAGACAAAGAAAAGGTAGGAAAGACACCTTGAACTGAGAAAGCCCAGGGTGGGGAAAAGAGTTATTGTAGTTACTTATTCTTATTTTAAAATTGTGATCTTTACTAAGTAAAACTAAAGGTATAGGCATAAGTGAAACATTCTTATAGCCTAAATTAAAAAAATAAAAAGCTTACTTTAAACAGCCCATAAATGCCAGTCATTAACAACAAAAGAGCCAAAGAGAGGCTATTAGCTGCTTTTTGTGGCTTGTGAAAGGGTACTTGGCTAAATCAGGACTGACAGTTTTACAAATTTGCTGGTTCCTTTTATACCCCATTTAATGGAGTTTGGATCCTAACATTTCTACATACATTTCTGCAAACAGCCTTTCTCTGTACACATTTCTGAAAAATAAGGATGTTTATTTCCCTCATATACCTTATGCCCTTCATTTCAGAAACTTTTTCTCTTTACCAAAAATTTTGACTACTATTGTGAAAATAGAAGTAGACATGAGGTTAATGCAGAGTTTCTTTGCATTTTGTTCTTTGTGTTTTGTTTCCTAGAGTCTACTCTTTCCATCCTATCTTTTCTTTCCTACGATGGCACATGTCCTGGCTTCTGAAATAATAAAATAATATGAAGAACTGATACTTAATCAGGCATTGTTCTACATGCTTTACACGTATTGTATTTTAATCTCATCGACCTTAAGGAGTTTGTACTTTTATTATCCCCATTTTACAGGTATTAAACTGAAGCACAGAAAACTTGAGGCCACATAGGTACCTGGTGTGTGGGAGAATTGGGTGCACAAGCTTCAGAACTGTGTTTTCAACCCCTACATTACATTATTTTTCACACGTATGTCAGCTAGACTGAAAAATGCTCATTTAAATTCCTTTCAGTCAGAAGAAATGGAGCAAGTTCTATAAACTAATTTTTGAACTTTGTCCTTCCTTTATGTATGAAATATTGGTTCTTCACCTTTGAAGTCCTCATCATTTCACTGGCTTTATTAGTTGTAGATAAGTGATCTTGTAGGAGGACACTAAAAGATTTTCCTTCCTGCAGAAGCTACCACAGGGAATGCCTGAGAGCTCCTTAACAAGGATACAATTCATTTATCAAGTTACTGTTGAAATGCAGCCTTTTGTCTACAACATTTAGCATACTTAGGGGTAACCTGAAAATTAGTTGGTTAATTGAGGGGACTTCAATTCAGATTCTGGTTTTTGTTTATATAGGAATTCATGCTTGATCACAGCAGATCCTTGGGTACTGTTTCAGTAAGTTATTAGGTGGTAAAACATTGATGAGCAAAGACAATCTAGGCCAAAACTAAAACTACATGATGTCATTTGAGGGCCTGCTTTTGTTATATGTTGTTTAGCTTAAAGTGTAACTTTCCAAGAACCTGTTTACAGTAGTAAGTGAGAACTGATTATATTTTACTCCACCAACAACCCTAGACAGGCTAGAAACCACAGACACCTACTTCAGATGGGGCCAGATAGCATGAACTAAATATTTAGGAACAAGGTTAGCTTAGGGGAGGTCATAGGAGCTTCTGCTAAGAGTTTATTGTTTTAGGGAAAACAACCAAATTGTTCGGAGCTCTTATACAGGCACATGCCCTAAAGAATATGGGTAAATGATTGCTCTGCTGTATCCAGGTTCCTAGTATATGTTTCTTTTTCTGAACTACTTCCCAGAGAGCAGATACTGACTTAGGCTGCTCAGTACACAGATGTGATGTAGGTTTCAGGCACTCTGCTTGATAATGGGGGAATGACCCAGATGACCTCTGGAGATGTCTATAACTCAAAGATTCAATGTTTATGGTTTCCATATATCTATATAGAATAATTTGATTAGGTGGGGAGGTAGGAGTATTTAATAATCAAAAGATTTAAAACCTTGAATTTGTTATAGCTTCTGAAGAGATTTTATTCTGCAGAATTTTAAACATATATAAAGGTAAGAGAAAATAGTATAGCGATTTCCCATGGGTCCATCATCTAGCTACAATAGTCAGCACTGTTATGCTCTTATTTTATCTTATTTTATTTTATCTCCCTCTTTTTTATTTTATTTATTTTATCTCCCTCTTTTTGTTTTGAAATAAATCCAAGATTTTTATAATATATGTATTTGTCCTTCAGCTTATAGGTCTAAAAGATTAAGAACTTTCTTGAAAACATTGCCACAGTATCCTTTTCATACTCAAAACCAAATAACCCTTTATCAAATATGCAGGTAAGTTTTCAAATTTCCCCAACTGCATCATGAATTATTTTTAACAGTTGGCATGTGTGAGTCAAGATTCAAACAAGGGTCATGCATTACATTTGGTTGATATAAATTTCTAAAGTCTTTTTTTCAGCAAATATTTTTTAAAAATTAGTATATGTAGAAGAAACCAAATCCAAAGTATATAACTCACTGACTCTTTTTTTCCCCTATGAAACAACTGCCTAGTCCTGGAATAGACTATTACCAGGACTCCATTAGTATCCTACTGTGCTTTCAGTTTGCATTTCTTTGATGACTAATGATGTTGAGCTCATTTTTAATATATATATATATTTTTTTCCTGGTTATTTGGATATTCTCTTTTATCAAGTCTTTTGCCCCTTACCTTTAAAAACTTTTTTTCTGTTATTGATTTGTGAATTCTTTGTACATTCTAAATCCAGGTCCTTTGGTGGATAATGTGTACTGTAAATGTCTTCGCCTGTGTACTTTGCTTTCATTCTCCTAATAGTGTCTTTTTTTTTTTTTTTTTTTTGAGACTAGGTCTTGCTATTTTTGCTCGTGGAACCGCAGGCTTTTGTTGCCCGGGGTACCACAGACTCAAGCCATCCCCAGCCTCAGCTTCCCCGGTAGCTGGGATGACAGGCGCGTGCCACCACGCCCAGCTATTTTTTTGGAACTAGGTCTCGCTACGGACCCCACGTGGGACTCGAACCGAGATCCCTAGCCCCAGCCGCTTCATAGGCTGAAGCTTACAAGCATGAGCCACCGTGCCCGGCCTTCCTAATAGTATCTTGATGAGCAGAACTTCATAATGAAATTCAATTCATCAGTTGTTCCCTTTATGGTTTGTGCTTTTTGTGTCCTACTTTAGAAGTCATTCCCTGTCCTGAAGGGCAAGAAGATATTCACCTAGATATCCTCTGGTTGTTTGAATATTTTGCCTTTCCAATTTATGTCTGCAATCCTTCTAGAGTTATTTTCTCACTAGTATGAGATAAGTTCATTTGTTTTCCCATGTGGATATTCAGATGACCCAGCACCATTTTGAAAAGACTGTCCTTTCCTTTCTGTCCTACAGTTGTGTCATTATTATAGAGGACTGTACAAGTGGGGCCTTTTTCTAAATTCTCTTTGTTCCATTGGCTTGTGTAATTTTATGCTTTAATTGGCAAAAATTTGTGTTAATACTATATTGAATTAATTGCTATAATTTTGTAGTAAGTTTTGCCACTGGTCTTGTGAATCTTTCAATTTTCTTTTTTCTTTTAATTAAATTGCACGTTTTGATAGAGGTAATACTAACTTACAATTTGGTATATGATTTAGGGAATTAGGTTCAGACTTCTTTCCGTTTTGTTTTTTTTCTTCAAGATTGTGTTGGTTATATTTGGTCCTTTGCATTTCATGTAAAATAAGGGATCATTTTGACAATTTCCACAAAAAATTGCTGAGATTTTGAATGCAATTGAGTAAAGTCTGTATAGGTCAATTTGGGGAGGACTTGTATCTTCAAAATATTGAATCTTTGTATCTAGGAATATGGCATATTGCTCTTTATAGGTTTTCAATTTTTCTTAGTAATGTTTCTTCATTTTCTGGGTAGGTCTTGTACAACATTTATTACATTATTTCTATGAATTGGGGTATTTTTTTATGCTACTGTTGATGGAATAATGTTTAAAATTTCATTTTCATCTCCCAGTCATAATGTTAAAACTCTTCACAAATATTTTATCATCAAAGATACAAACCCATATCAAAACTATTCTTTAGTCTTAATTTATACAGTTTATAATTATTTTCCAATTATAAGCAGCTTAATGATACAGCTGGTCTTTCATTCTTTTGAAAGGATGATTTAAACTTTCCCTTTAGAAGAATTGGGAAGTAGGTGGCTCCAGGAGTCTATTTAGGTGAAGAAGGAAGGATTCTTCTGGAAAGAACTCATCCTAAGTGAGCTAGAGCCAGGCTGGACCCGCTTGACCTCGTAACAAAGCCTCACCCTAAGGGAGGGAGACCGTGTGGTGTCTGTCACTCATTTATCTTGTAGCCTGAGTGCCTTGGATTCATATCTCAGTCCTTGGGAGGATGGTGTGAGAAGGTAGGCTACAAATAAAAGTGTGAAGAACTCTTGTCCTGGTAATTTCAGAAAACACTGAGCCTACACAGTATTGCTTTGTGACCCCTTTGGTACCATATTATAAAAGGAGGGCATTGTCCCTTACCTTAGTAATATAACTCCTCTAGCTTTGGCACTTTAGGGCAGGAGCTCTCAGAAGCTTCCCCCGTGGCAGCAGGAGCAGCGGTGATAAGAATAACAGCTTATACTTATTCAGGGCTTACTATGTGCAGGCACTATTCTTAGTACTTTATAAATATGAACTCATTTGAGCATCACAGCTACCCATGAAGTAGGTTAGATCATATTATTTCTTCTTTTACATGGGTAGAAACAGGCACAGAGAGACTCAATAATGTGCCCAAGGTCATACAATTCATTAATGGCAAAGTCAGGATTCATACCCAAGCTGGTATGAGACCCTATACCCTATACTATGAGACCCTATACCACTCTTGGGTGGTAGTAGAGAGTAAGGGCTACAGTAGGAGAAAAGGGAAAACTTGTTACACTGCAGGGTATCTGGCCAGATAGCTGATTGTCTTTGCTTTTCAGAACCTGTAAGATATCCTATGAGGACTTTGAGAAATATCTTGGGGTGGGAGCAGGGCAACTTTGGAGGCAACTGGGGGCTACATGGGCAGTTACAGTCAAGAGAAGTGAAACATAGATGAGGAAATCATAATTTGATCTTTAGATCAGATTTACAGACTTAAGAAAACTTACATTGATTTATTTCTCGATTTTATCACTTTAAAACTTCCTTGGAGTAAGTGGAATCATGACTCTGGCCTGTTCTTTCTCTGAGGTGACAGGCATATCTATAATTAGACCAATAGTCATCCTTCTGTGGTGATGGATCAGTGTGTGCCTCTGAAAATGACTGCATTGAAATAATAACATGTGTATCTGTATGAACAGATAAGTCATTAACTGTAGATTTGATATATACACATCAGAGGGACTTCTATACAAATTTACCTATTAAGTAGAAAACGAACATTTGTGCTAGGACAATAGCCACTTGGGCAAGTGTCCATGAGCTCGTGTAAGCAAACAGACTCAGGTACAGTCATATCACAAACAGAATGAGTGTAGGGCTTCACAGGCCCATAGCAGGAGAACCATTACTTTTGATGACACAAACCAGAAACTGGAATTTTCTTTAACCCCATCCTTTCTCTTACCACTCAAACTTTGTCTTACTAACTGCTATTGACGCTACCTTTTTAATAGCTTCCAAATATGTCAATCTCTCTCTTCTGTTCCATCTTCATTGGCACTAAGTTGGGATGCTTTGCCTTTTTTTTTTTTTTTTTTTTTGACCTGGCTAGACAACAACTTCCTGAATGCTTTGTTCTCTTCTTTAACTAGTTGCTTTCATTGCCAAAATTACCAAGCTAAAAAGCCATCAAGTCAGGTGCGGTGGCACGTGCCTATAATCCCAGCTACTTGGGAGGCTGAGGTTAGGAATCACTTGAGTCCATGGGTTTGAGACTACCCCAAGCAACATAGCAAGACCTTGTCTCTAAAAAAAGCCCCATCGTATCACTTCTCTGCTTTAAAATATCTCAATAGCTCCCATTACTTAGAACGCTAAATCTAATGTCCAGAGACTGATTTCCTAGGCTCCCTTGCCTCCTTGAGGCCTTCTCTCATTCCTTTATCAGGCCTCCTGGGGCACCTGGAGCCTATGGTCTGCTTTCACATTTGATGTTTTGGTTGTGATATTCCTCAGCAGGGTATCTTCCCTGCCATCTTTTGCTCTTTTGGCCAGCTGTTGATATTCCTTAGAAGTTGTCTTCACACTAATTTTATATAGAAGTCTTGGTACACTTCTGTAAGCATTTCTCTCACAATGTTGTGCCATAGAAATGTTTGTTATCCCTAGCAGACTGTAGAGACATTGAAGGAAGATCTTACTCTTCACTGAATTCCCAGTGCCCCATATGCACTGCATAAATATTTGCTGGATGGAATTTTTTATTCATTCAACTATCCACCCATTCTTTAAACCAGTATTCATTGAGAATTATCTGTGTGAAGGGTACTGATCTAGATGCTGGAAATATGTAGCAAATGACACAAAAATCCATTTTTCCATAGAGCTTATAAACGACTGAGAGAAGATGGGAATGAGGAAATAAAACAGGAAATATAGTAAGTGTTACAAAGTCTTGGGCAGAGAATTAAAATACGGTTCTGTGACATAGGATGTATGGGAAGATACTTTCTATAAATTGAATGGCCAGAAAGGGCCTCTCTGATGGGTAAACTGGAAGCCCAGATCTGAATAGAATACCCTTGTCCTTGTGAAGGGTAAAGCACACAGCAAGTAAAGAGAGCAGGTAATACAGAAGCCTTAGGGTAAGAATGAACTGACTCAGAATAAATGCTGGTTACCTAAGTCTGGGCTGTAATAAGGCATAGAGTAGAAAATGCCTCTAAGAGAGACAGAACTGAAGAGATATATTATTGCCAGTTTCAGAGTCAAAGATAATTCACTCTTTTAACATACTGGATACTTATTGGCAGCTGCCAGTAGAAAAACAAAAGGGCCTGTTGTTCACAATAGATGAACAAAAGTACTTAGGTATGTAGGTGTCAAATGCCCCCTACCCACTTGATTTGAGTCAAGCTATGTCTAGATGCCCTGTGCAAGGAAGCAGACTAGCTACAAATTCACTTGGTTTTCTATTCCTCTTTGAGTCTTGAATTTGCCAAAGCCATACAGTTTATCCAGCCACAAGAATATGAATACTGAGTTGTACCTATTTTTAACCCTTCTAGTGGGAAAATTCCCCAATTTATCCATTGCTCACTATTTTCCAGCTTCATATTTTTATTTCCTTCCTGTGCTCCCTGAAGAAAAAGTTCCCATATATCAAACCCTGTGTGCTTATTGCAGGGTGAGTTGTGTGCTCGGTACACACATGGGCTTTAGCCAAGGGTTTTGTAACAAGAGTTGCTAGAGTACAGTTGGCTGGCACAGGAGGCCATGATGTGGCAAATATGAATCTCATTGGAGATACACTGAGTATGAATTTGAAAAGCAAGAGTTGTCGCTCACGCAAGTTTATGAAGTGTTCCATATTTTTACTTATATTTATTTATTTACTTTCTTAGAGACTAGGTATTACTAGGTCTTACCCCTGGACTCAAGTGATCTCTAGCCTCAGCCTCCCAGACAGCTGGGATTACAGGCATGCCCCACCACGCCTGGCTATTTTTTTTTTTTTTTTTGAGACTAGGTCTCGCTATTTTTGCCCATGGAACCGCAGGCTCATGTTGCCCGGGGTACCACAGACTCAAGCAGTCCCCAGCCTCAGCTTCCCAAATAGCTGGGATTACAGGCGTGCGCCACCATGCCCAGCTATTTTTTTGGGACTAGTTCTCGCTGTGTTGCCGGAAGCTTACAGGCCAGGCGCAAGCCACCATGCTGGACTTTTTTTTTTTTTTTTTTGCGGCTAGGTCTATGTTGCCTGGGGTAGTCTCGAATTCCTAGCTTCCACCTCCCAAATAGCTGGGATTACAGGCGTGCACCACCATGCCCAGCTGTATTTTTGGGACTAGGTTTTGCTATGTGTCCCCGGCGGGACTC
>PVHY01000707.1:22976-80476 GCA_004024945.1 Uropsilus gracilis | reverse complement strand
TTTCATAGCATGGAATGAAGAAAGAAGTGGGATAAAGAAGAAAATGAACTCTTCTCTCCTCCCCCACCTCCTGCCCCATGATAGAGCTATTAAAAAATGAGGTCTGCTCTGTGTGTGGACACTGAGTCAAGTTGTCCAAAAGACTATGCATTAAGAATACTTTGTTAGCCTTAGGTTGGATTATCTTGAATTGCTGTACTATGATCTAGGAAACCTGGCAGCAGTTACTAAGAAATCAGGACTGAGGGTTCCTCTGCAAGTTGCTGAAATAGCAGTGAAGCTGCATAAAGAAAACTCAGAATATTATGTTGAGACAAAAGTTGCCAATAAGCCGGCCATGGTGGTGCGCGGCTTTAATCCCAGCGTAGGACAGGAGGCCGAGACTGGGAATCCGCGGGTTTGAGACCTGCTGGGGCAACATAGTGAGACCTAGTCTCAAAAAATAGTGGTGGTATGTGCCTGTAATCCCAGGTACCTGAGAGAGGCTGAGGCTGGAGATCGCTTGAGTCCAGGGTACCCTGGGCAACGAGAGTCTGCGGTTCCCTGGGCAACATAGCAAGACCTAGCCTCAAAATAAAACAAACAAACAAACAAACAAACAAACAAACAAATAAATAAATGTTGCCAAATAAGCAATACCTAAAGTAAGCCACATCCATGGTTCCTTGAATCAAATGTGCCATACTTCATCTATCCCATATAGTGGATAGTACCATTTACAGGCTCATCCCTAACTGGTGAATTTTTCCCTTGGCCTCGGCTTCTAGCTATCCTTCCACTCTACCACCTAATATTTCTTTTGCAAAGCCAGAAGTTCCCAGAAAGGTTAAAAATAATTCAGCTATATTGTGTTGAATATAATTGAAATGTCAGGAACCATCTAGAAACCAGTTCTCTCTTGTTTCTATTGGTTTAGTCTGTTTACTTTCTGGTCCCTGTCACCCAAGCTTGGGGTGAGAGACCTGGTGAGGAATGCTACCGCTGTCGTTTGGACAGGCACAGCTATTTGTCAGCCTTGGAAGCTGCTTGGCTATAGGTAAGGAAGGCTGCCCTTGCGAGAGGGGTAATTATGGTCAGTGACCTTTGAGCTTTTAACTTGGCCTCACCTTGTCTCCAAATTCATGCCTGATTCAGGCAGTCTTTTATTTTTATGTGTTCATATTAACGATTTCCTCACTCACTTTATAGAAGGGAAACAGCCTAGGTACTGGTGAAGGAACTGGAGATTCTGAATCAGGCCTTTTAACTAAGTGAGTGCTGGGCTTGGAGGTGGGGTCTCTGTGGAAAGATTAAGTAGAGGGAGGAGTCATTATTATTAGGATACCAAACACATGGCAAAACCAAACACAACCACCCACTGACTGACTCACCTACCTAACGCGTGATTAAACTGGAGGGGGTGGGTGGCAAGCAGGTATTTGATTCAGTGAGGCGCACCCGTGTGACTCTGTTGCTTGCTGTTCCTTCTCCAGAGGACCTAGAAACCCAGGGACCTCAAGAATCACCTAGACCAGTGAAGTCTGTTTCGGACTTGTGAAAGCCTTGTCATTTGCGTGACAAAATAAAATAGAACTTGTGATGAACAGCAAGACTTTTTGGGGGCTTGGCATGTATTTTGACTTACCAGGAATCCAGTGTGTTCAGGAATCACCAAACAGTGACATTAGTGCCTAGAGGGAAGCCTGTCTTTACCTGACCTCCTTGGGTAGACAAACCTCCCTGGTCTCTACCCTTGGCTCAGTCTGACCCCTACAGGGAGAGCATTCCCACTGAAATAAATGGTCAGGGGTATAGTATGGTTGGCATTATGGGAGATTCTTTCTCTTCTTCACCTCTTATATGTAATAGGATAATGGAAAAAAAATCTCATTGCCATACCAGTATTGGCCACATCAAAGCAATAGTTACTATGCCAGTCATGGTAGATTAATATGGCTCCCAATATAAACATTGTTTTATCCCTTTTTATTTTTAAGTGAAGCATTTGGCTTGTATATTATCTTTGAAACATCAAACACAATGCACACTCATATCTGAATATGAATACTACCTATGTTTTAATAATAACTGGCATTTTTTATTATGAGTATGGCACCCCAGGTGTATCATCTTAAATTATGTATGTAGCATTTAAGGTGTATAGTGACTGAAATAATTACTGTTGCTTCATTTGGCCTACATAGGATGCGCCAGGTTAGCAGATGAGGTCATTCAAATCATATAAAAAGGTTGCCGTAGTATGGCCTGTCAGAATTCATGAAAATCACAAGTCTCAAAGTAGTATTTCAGTATCAATGACATGTTCTATGAAATGTTGAATTCTTTTTTTACCCCCCTATCCTATTTCCTACCCTACCTTTTCCTACTTTTTCCAAACTTGGCATCTTAATACATAGAAATGTTGCACCTGTGAAAAGCCCCATGTGGGTCTATTAACCCTTCCTAGCCTCATAGCCAGAAGTGGGATGTGATCTAAGGAACAGCCTAGGCAAGTGTGAGCTGGGATTTGTAGTAAGAACTCTCTTTTCTTTCTGACACTTCTGAACTGTGCTCTCCGGGAAGAGATTTGCTCTTTACGGAGCCAAGATCGTTGTCTCCCTTTTGCACTAGCCTTTGTTGTAAATACTTCGGTACCCTCCCCCTCGCCTGGATATTGGAGATTCAAGAACATACAGGATGAGGCTTGCCATGGGCGTCACTGGGAGTCCTTGAGCCTGTCTGTGTGTGGTGCCAACCTCCAGCCCCTGGAGGAAGAGCAGTGTAACTACCCCCGGCGACAGCCTGAAAACTGTGGTGGGAGACGCCCTACCCGCTGCTCTCAAGCATGGAGGCCAATGTTTTCTAGCTCACTCAGCAGCTCCAACAACAGTCTGTCTGCAAAAGGTAAAAATGGCTACGGAAGACGTCAAATTGGAAGTGGGGTTAAGTAGGAAGAACTCATACAGAACTGGATGTCTTTAAAAACAGGGATGCCTATCACAAAGCTTCCTCATGTGTGTCCCCGTCTCTGTTTCCTCCTTTGCAGCTCCGGGCTGAGGAAAGGAGAGACGGTTCTGGCTTTCAAAAGTCGCCTCGCAGCTGTAGGAGGGTTAACAGTCCAGCCATTCTTACACTTCCCATGTGAAACGTAATAGTGCTTTAACAGAACTTCTCTAAAGATCAAAAGGTATCCAGCTGAAGGGGAATCTGTGGTCTAGTATGTCCCCCGCCCCCTGCAGGTTCACTTAATCCTTTCCCCCAGCCCAAAGGAGACGAAATACTGGGTCAAAGGGTCAAATAATCCCATTCAGGGAGGGATCTCGCCATCTCTCTTCCAGCCAAGCACTTTTCCCCTGTAACTTTCCAGGCGTGTTTTTGAGATTATAGTTGATAACTCCGACACCTAGTGGTCATTTCAAAAACTGCACTCTGGGAGGATGGATCAGTTACTTTTAGTTTAATATTTCCACTTCTGATTTCAGTGTAAATAAGGTGCGCTTTATAAATTAGTTATTATAATTAATTTTAATTACTTATAAATAAAATTATTTCCAATACATTCAACAGAATACACGTGGAGAGAACATTTTTGTAAAGGTATACCGTGGTGATCCTGGGAGGTGCAGCTAAATGTGGGAAGAGGGAGACTTATTTTATGTTTAGCGTTTAGTTCTAAATATAAACAAAAAGAATGTTATTATAATTGTAACTAAAGTACTCAGATTGGGCGGGAGGCCCAGATACCCAGGATTTTGCCCTTCAGCCTTCCTACCTTCTCCTGGTATATGTGTCCTGGGGCCTCTAGAGCTTTTATGAGTTTTGAGGGAGCTGGACTCACTTTGATGTTGTTCACTGACAGTGGCAGAGGAGCCCAGCAGCTGAGTATAGAAGCTGGGCCTTGCAGCAGTGCGTGCGGTCAGAGTACCAAAGCCAAGGAAAATCCCCAGCTTCTTGGTCACTGTGGTGAAGGCCAGAGCAGTCCTGTCTTGGGATAGGAAGGCTGCCCACTTTCCAAGGTTGTGCTTATGGGAGGGGTTTCAGTTGGAGAGCCAACCACTTGTTTGAGTTCTTGATGCTTCCCAGGTGTGAAGCAGCCAGGAGCCAAATTTCATAAGGCATGCTGGGGCCACGCAGGATGCTGGGCAGAAGCTCCCAGCTCCATCAGAGAGCAGGGGGAGGGGCAGATAGGGCCTGTCATTGACTTGGGGCAGAGCCAGGACTGATGAAAGCAACCACCTTCTGACTACCTTCTCTGTTCCTCTCACTGTCTGTTTTTTTTTTTTTTTTTTTTAAGACTAGGTCTCGCTGTTTTTGCCGGTAGAACCGCAGGCTCTCGTTGCCTGGGGTACCACAGACTCAAGCAATCCCCAGCCTCAGCTTCCCAGGTAGCTGGGATTACAAGCGCGCACCACCACGCCCAGCTGTTTTTTTGGAACTAGGTCTCGCTATGGGCCCCAGGCGGGACTTGAACTGAGATCCCTAGGCCCGGCCGCTTCATAGGCTGAAGCTTACAGGCATGAGCCACCATGCCCGCCTGTTCCTCTCACTGTCTGATAACAGCATTTCCTTTATTTTGAACTGATCTTCTGCTGCTTTCCTACCTTCCCCAATGATCATGTATTTACTTTTATGAATCTGTGACATATAACCACTTTCCAAGTATGTGCTCTGGGATGGCAAATACTCCTTTTGGTCAATTCTGCCTATTCATCCAGGTCACCATGGGTAGTTCAGAAACACTGGGTATCTGAGTAAGCTTGGAGAAAGCTGCAAGGCATTACAGGGCAGAACCTTTGTGATTTTTCCCAGTGCCAGGTTAGCTCCCCAGGGAGGAGAACACTTGTAATACAGTCCCTGAAGGGTGGGACCAGGACACAGGAGCAGAGCTCTTTTGTAGAAGCTCTTCAAGGGAAAGAAAATCTTAGCAACATATTCAGTTATTGCTCCATAAGGTTGATCCTTGAACAATGTCCACTCATACCTCTCCCTGCAATTGGAAGCTGAGTGTAACTTTTGTTTTTGTTTTTTGAGACTAGGTCTCACTATTTTTGCCCGTGGAACTATTTTGCCCGTCTCATTATTTTTGCTCACGTTGCCTGGGGTACCACAGACTCAAGCAATTCTCAGCCTCAGCTTCCCAGATAGCTGGGATTACAGGCATGCACCACCACGCCCAGCTATTTGTTTGGAACTAGGTCTCACTATGAGCCCCAGGCGGGACTCGAACCGCTATCCCTGGCCCTGGCCATGGCTTCCTAGGTTGCTGCTTACAGGCATGTGCCACCATGCCTGGCCTTGAGTGAAACTTTTGATTTCTCCAAGACTTAATTACTAGTAGTCTCTCAGATACCATAACATAAGTAATTAACATATTTTGTGTGCTAGGTATATTTTAGACTGATTCTTCAATAAACTAAGCTAGAGGAAACAAATTATTAAGAAAATCACAAGGAAGAGAAAATGCATTTATAGTACTGGACTATGTTTATCAAAATTCCAAGTTTCCTGGTTTGTTTACAAGAAAATATACATACATATCCTTGGCAGGGGAGATACCATGATCAGGAAGGTGATTTTTCCCAAAAGCTTATCCGTTGTATTCTGACCCTGGCAATTTCCCCAAAGATGAGAAACTGGACATACATCATTTGTGTTATATGCTTTCCATTGGAAAAAAAAAGAAACTTCACTGAGAAATGAACCTCTTAGTTCAAGTCTGTGTTTTTCTGATGTAAGCTGTCTACCCAAAGATCATGTCTGGTGATCAACTCAAGGTTGTGTACCTCAAGGATACACAGTAGCCCAAGTGCCTAGGCTGTTCTCGTGTCCCCAGTCTTTTGACTCTAAATGGTTGGGCACCTAACCTGGTGCTCCACCTCTCCTTCCTTTGGTAGCACCACTTTGCCTTCTAGGACAGTCAGGATACCTCCCTTTACTTTCCTCCCTTCCATACTCCTATTGCTCAGATCAAAGATCTCCAGCAGATATCATGTGACCTGGGGGATGGAAGCCACATGTTAGAGGAGACAGAAGCCTGAGAGCCTGATGACATCACAGAGCTGCCAAAAATAGTTCCTGGCTTCTTACCTCTGGGTTTTAATAAAAGTGAGACAATAAACTCTTGTATGTAAATGATATAAATGGCTGGATTTTCTATCACATGTAGTCAATTCTAATTGTAAAACATCCAGTGACCCATAGTACCCAGGGGTTTTCCTGTTTTCATTGACACTGGCACAGAGACAAATATCTCTTAATTAAGAATACAACTGAAACAACTTGAATCTCTGGTAGTGTATTCCTTCTGGTGGGACTTTGTTCTCACAGTAAAACAGATTTGCTAACTTTCTTTTTGGAGTTATTGAATGTTAAGTCTCATGGTAGAAATGAGCTAGAAATGGAGTTTCATAAGCATAAAATAATGTTTGAAGCTTCTTTTTAATGATGGGGGGGTAGAGGTAGAGGTGAAAAGAGGCAGTGAGGATGCGGAGGGGAGAGACAGGCTGCTCTGATTGAATTTATGAAATGGAGCTTTTGAAAAACCCTGGTTCTGACTCAGAAGAAAACAGAGCTGAAACATGTGGTTCAGTTCTGCAGAGTGGAGTTTGTTAGCCACATTACCCATATTCTTTTTGATCTTTTTTTTTTTTTTTTTTGAGACTATGTCTCACTATTTTTGCCCGTGGAACCGCAGGCTCACGTTGCTTATAGTACCATATACTCAAGCAATCCCCAGCCTCAGCTTCCCAGGTAGCTGGGATTACAGGTGCATGCCACCATGCCCAGCTAATTTTTAGGAACTAGGTCTCGCTACGTTGTCCCAGGCAGGACTCGAACCGCAATCCCTGGTCCCCACCGTGGCTTCCTAGGCTGCTGCTTACAGGCATGCGCTACCGTGCCTGCCTCTTCTTGATCTTGAG
The DNA here is from genome assembly GCA_004024945.1 of Uropsilus gracilis. Classification (NCBI taxonomy): domain Eukaryota; kingdom Metazoa; phylum Chordata; class Mammalia; order Eulipotyphla; family Talpidae; genus Uropsilus; species Uropsilus gracilis. Next base: position 73,577 of record PVHY01000707.1, on the reverse strand, counting down.
TCATCTTTTTTTTAACAGCTTTATCAAATTATAAGTGATATATACGGTAAACTGTGTTAAAGTGCATAATTTGACAAGTTTTGCCATACGTTTGCATTTTATGAAACTATCATCACAATGAAGAACATGAGCATATCTATCATCTCCCAAAGTTGCCTCGAGTTCCTTTGTAATATGTTGTTCCTCCCCTGGCAGTCTACAGAATGACAGAACTACTCTGTCATTAAGGATTTATACTATATATTTTGTTTTCTTTTATTCAGTGTAACTTTTTTTTCTTTCATTTCTTTTTTTTAATTTTTAAATTTTTTTTTAAGAGATCAGGTCTCTCTATGTTGCCCAGGGTTGTCTCAAACCCACGGACTCAAGTGATCCCCAGCCTCAGCCTCCCAGGTAAATGGGATTACAGGCGCACATCACCATGCCTGGATATTCAGTGTAACTTTCTGAAGATTCATTTATTTTGCCATATGTATCAGTTTATTTCTTTTTTTTGCTGAATAATATTTCATTGTAGGGATGTCACATCATTTCTGGGTTTTTGCTATTAAAGCTGATATGGGCATTTACGAGTGCACCAATTTCTATGGAAAGTTTCACTGGGATTTTCATGAGAATTGTGTTAAATCTACAGATAATTTGGAATACAGAATTGATATTTTATAGATATTTAATTTTGGGACTTAAGAACAATGTATTTTTTGCCTTTTTAAAAAGGCTTTCTTCAGTTACTTTCACTAATGTTTTGTAGCTTAGGGTGTATCTGTTTTTCATAATCTTTGTCAGCATTATCTCTACTTTTTCATATTTTTTGATGTTATTGTAAATGGTATTTAAGTCATTTCAGTTTCTCATTTGTGCTGGTAATTACAGAAATACATTGTTTTGTTATGCTACTATTCAACTTACTACATCTACTTGCTAGTTGTAGTAGCATTTTTGTAGACTCTCACATTTTCTACTTAGATCATCATATTCCTCCTCTGGTAACCTCAGTTTTATAATCAGATTTCTTTCTTTTTTTTTTTTTTTTTTGTGAGACTAGGTCTTGCTATGTTGCCCATGGAATTGCAGGCTCACGTTGCCTGTGGTACCATGGACTCAAGCGAACCCCAGCCTCAGCTTCCCAGGTAGTTAGGATTACAGGCACGTGCCACCATGCCCAGCTAGTTTTTGGGACTAGGTCTCACTGTGTTGCCCCGGGTGGGACTTGAACTGTGATCCCCAGACCCCACCGTGATTCCATAAGCTGTCCTTACGGGCATATACCACTGTGCCCAACCCTTATAATCAAATTTCTAGGGTTTTTAATTTGGTTTTACCAATTCCTTTGTTTTGTTTCCTATATTTCATATATGAGTGGAACTTATCTTGTAGCTTTTCTTTCTCAGTTTGGATTATTTTGCTTAGCATAATCTTTTCCAGTTCCATGCATGTCATTATGCATGCATGCAAATAGCAAGTGTTTGTCTTTTTCTTTATAGCTAAGTAGTATTCCATTGTGTATATATTCACACTACATTTTTCTTAACTCATCTGTCCTTGGGAACTTAGGTTGCTTCCATAATTTGCCTATTGTAAAACATGCTACCACGAAGATGGGGTGCATATATCTCATTTGTTTGTACTCTTCTCCTAGGAATAGACTTGCAGGATAATATATGGTAGAACTATTTTTAATATATTGTGAAACGACCATACCATTTTCCATAGGGGCGGGCATGGTCTACATTCCCACCAACAGTTTATGAGGGTTCCTTTTTCTCTACATTCTTGACAACACATTTCTCCACATCCTTATTGTTTCTGTTTTCTTCTCTTTTCTCTGACTTGGTATCTTATAGTTTTATTTTGCATTTCTATGATGAAGAACATTTTTCATGTTTCTATTGACTGGTTATATGTCTTTTTTGGATCAAAGCCTTTGTAATTAAAAGAGAATAGTATTGGAATAAAAACTGACACAGAGACAAATGGAATAGAATTGAGAGCCCAGAAATAAACTCACATTTATTTGAACACTTAGTCTATAACAGAGGTGCCAAGAGCATACATTGGCAAAAGGAAAGTCTCTTCAACAAATGGTGTTGGGAAAACTGGACAATCACATGCAAAAGAATGAAACTAGATGTCTATCTCACACCATATACAAAAATTAACTCAAACTGGGTTTAAGACTTGGATGTAAGATCTGAAACTATGTAAAAGACTTGGATGTAAGATCTGAAACTATGTAATACATAGAAAAACACATAGAAAAAATGCTCCACAACATTATCTTCAAGGATATCTTTGGGGATTTGACTCCAAGACAAGGAAAACAAAAGCAAAATAAACCAATGGAACTATGGACACTACAAAGCTTCTGAAATAGGTGCAAATGGGCAGAAGCCACCAACCAACAAGCCAAAGGAAAAAACTGGCACTTTCTAAAATGCTGCCCATTTTCTTTCAGATTTGTACCATCCATGCACAGCAGTTGCCAGTCAAATGAAATTTAAACAACAGGGTTTTATTTTATTTATTTTATTTTTTTGAGACTAGGTCTTGCTGTTTTTGCCCGTGGAACCTCAGGCTCTCGTTGCCCAGGGTACCGCAGACTCAAGCAATCCCCAGCCTCAGCTTCCCAGGTAGCTGGGATTACAGGCGCGCACCACCACGCCCAGCTATTTTTTTGGAACTAGGTCTCACTATGTGCCCCAGGCAGGACTCGAATCGCGATCCTTAGCCCCTGCTGCTTCATAGGCTGAAGCTTACAGGCACGAGCCACCGTGCCCGGCCAACAACAGGGTTTTATTAATAAGGAAAATTAACAAGGAAAACAGAAAATCAAACAGAAAGTCCTTAATGTCACAAGTGGCCAGTTATTGTACCCCAAGTCCAAAAGTTCCAAACACATGTCCAAGATGGTGCCCCTTTGCCTATCCAAACCGGAGGCAGACACTCAGCAAAGTCCAGTCTTTCTTCAGCACCGTCTCTTTGCTTCTTCTCTCTCCTGTTCTGAGCTGCTCAGTTTCTCCTAGGCTCTTCAGACTTTTTCAACAAATGCTGATGCAAAATTCAGCTTCCCAAATCCCTGGCTATCTCCAGGTACCAGCTTTCCATGCCACCTCGCTGTGGTGCTACACTCTCAACACCGGCTAGTCTTCTGTTGGCCACTCTCCCACCATGGCTCCTTGCCACCACCAGCTCATTCTTCCAGGGGGCTTTTGCCTAACCTGGCACTTGGATTCCTTTATCTCCCCACCTTTCTCATGTATCTCCCACACCTCTCTTTGTCTTGTCTTTTTATCCGTTCTTGGGTGCTTTCTTGCTTCTTCTTGCAGGTCTTTCAGACCCTTGCCCACCAAGACAGTATGGCGCCCAATACAATTTTCATCTACATGACTACCAGTGGCCCTGGCTGCTCATCCTGCTGAGTCACCCTGTATCACTTCCACACAAGTGAAAGAAGCTATCATTTAAAGGAAAAGACATCCTACTGAATGAGAGGAAATATCTGCACATCATATATCCAAGATCTATGAACAACTCAACTCAATAAAAAGAAAATAATGAACCTTAAAAAAAATGGATGGAAGAGCTCATTTCCTCTTTGCTTTCTTCTTTGAATAAGGGGTTACTTAGAAGTATCTAAGTAACTGAGGGTTAGCTCAGATATTTTGGAATTATTTTTCCTCAGACATTTTACTGTAAATGCTTTCCAATTTAATTTTATTTTGGTAGTAGAACATACTTTGTATGATTATATCCTTTTAAATTTGAGATGTTTTATGACTCAGAGTATGATCTATTTTAATAGATGTTTCATGTTCACTTAGAAAAAATGTGTATTTTTCTTTTGTGGTTACCCTAATTATTGACATGATTATATTTAAATTTTCATCTGCCCTTGTTTTCTAGTTATCTCATTGCTGATTTCTTCTTTTTTTTCTCTTTTGAAGATACATTACCATGTCTTCAAGTTCACCAGTCTTTTCTGTTGCAGTATCTACTTTGCCATTATGTCCATCCAGTCTATTTCTTTTTAATCTCAAGTATTATATAGTTTTCATCTCTAGATTTTTTCCAGGAATTATTTAGATGTTGATTTTTTTTTTACAGTCTTTTAAAGGCATAATAGCTGGACATGGTGGTGCATACCTGTAAGCTTCAACCTATGAAGCGGCTGGGGCTAGGGATCGCTGTTCGAGTCCCGCTTGGGGCAACATAGTGAGGCCTAGTTCCAAAAAATAGCTGGGCATGGTGGTGTGTGCCTGTAATCCCAGCTACCTGGGAAGCTGAGGCTGGGGATCGCTTGAGTCTTTGGTATCCAGGGCAACGAGAGCCTGCGGTTCTACGGGCAAATATAGCGATACCTAGTCTCAAAAAAAAAAAAAAAAAGGCATAATTGACAAATAAAATAGTAAGTTATTTAAAGTATATGTCATGGAAACTTGACGTGTGTATACGTTATAAAGCATTTCCTTTCATCTAGGTAACTCGTGGGTCACCTCACATATTTATGTTGCTTGTGTGAGGACACTTACATTTTTATTCTCTTAACTAAGAGTAACAATACATTGCTAACAACTCTAGTCACCAGTTGCATGTTAGCTCCTCAGACTTTAGTTATCTTGTAGCTGAAAAAGTTTGTATCCTTCGATCAACCTTCCCCTATTTCTTCCATCCCACCCCTAATTATTATTTTTGAACATTATCTGGAATGTAATCAAATTCATTGGAAACAATTCTCTGTTATATATGTATCCTTTATTCTTGAGCTTCTTACTTAGGTATCCTCAGTTCCCCTATATGAGGTCATGCTGCTATTTTCCAAGATGTTGGCTTTTCTTGATCATTTAGAATCATTCACTTATTGTAAGAACATTCCAAGATTTTTCCTTTTTTTTTTTTTGAGACTAGGTCTCACTATTTTTGCTCACCTTGCCCGGGGTACCACAGACTCAAGCAATTCCCAGCTTTAGCTTCCCAGGTAGCTGGGATTACAGGTGCACACCACCACTCCCAGCTATTTTTTGGGACTAGGTCTCACTACGGGCCCAAGGTGGGACTCGAACTGTGATCCCTAGCCCCGACCGCTTCATAGACTGAAATTTACAGACACGAGCCACCGTTCCCGGCCCTCTTTTTCCTTCTTTCTTGAGTTTTTGTCTCTTGAAATCCTATAACTCCAACCAAAAGGGGAAAAGAAACACCTTCATAAGTCATTTATATGACCAGAATTTCTGTTTTGTTTTCAAGCATCTCTTCCATCTTGGATTACAGGTGCGCCTGGGATTACAGGTGGCATGCACTGTAATCCAATTGCTGGGAGGTAATCCAATTGCTGGCATCGCTTGACTCCGTGGTTTTGAGACTATCCTGGGCAACATAGCGAGACCTGGTCTCAAAAAAGCAGCCGGGTGTGATGACGAGCGCCTGTAATCCCAGCTACCAGGGAGGCTGAGGCTGGGGATTGCTTGAGTCCACGGGATCAGGACTACCCTGGGCAACATAGCGAGATCTAGTCTCAAAAAAAAAATCTTATAGTATGGGATAGCTAACGCTTTTTATTTTATGGTGTGTGTAGGACTCTTTTCCTTTGTGGTGGTTTATTATTTGTATTAAGATGCATACAATATGAAAACTGAGTCGCCAATGATTTCCAGGGAACATCACAAACTGCTCACTCTTTTACTTTGTGTTTTATGCAGAGATCTTAGCATAACCTATAACTGTTACTTTGTGCTTTATTTCTAGAGTTTGGTTGATTCAGGCAATCTCATCTTTAATATACACTTGTAATGCAGTGGTCTAGCTTTATTTTTTCCTGAATACTATCTATCTATCTATCTATCTATCTATCTATCTATCTATCTATCTATCTATCTATCTATCTATCTATCTATCTATCTATCTATCTACCATCCATTATGTTTTTATATATCACCTACACTTAATTGATAAAAGAAAACAGCATAATGTAGGAGAGGCATAGATTGATAGAATGATAGCATTGCTATTTACTAGTTGCTATCAATGTTTCAAAGTTCTTAAACCTTCCTGAAATATAGTATCATCATCTATAAATTGAGTAACACCTACCTACAGAATGATTGTTAGGATTAGAAATAATGCAAGTAGAGTGGCTGATGCATAGTAGTGACTCAGTATGTGACAGCTATTATGATTATGACAGATGAAGCGCTGTTGTGAAATGGATGGCAAAGGGTATTATATCCAACAGACTGACTAAACAGGCACCAGTGAGACCAAAATACTGTCTAAGATCACTGAAACAACCAGTGTCAGATCCACAACTAAAATCATAAATGCCACTTCCTGGACTCAGAGACTCCTGCAAACACACCAAAATCTAATTTATGCTTATATCTTTATGAGTGAATTCTATTTTACAACAGCAACAAGATATTCCCAGCAGCTCATTTCAAGGAAAATTACTAAATTTATTGTTCCAGGCATCTAGTTTTGGGCTTGTGCCTGAAACCATGTCCATACATCAACAGTAATACTTTAACTGAGCATATCAAATCAGTACATCTCTGCTGAGGTGTTTTGCTGAATTTATTTGTGAGCAGGCTGATTCTCACAGTCATAGACTGCTAGTGGATAATTTGTAAGTTTACTGGGGGAAGTGCTTCAAGGGTCACACAAAAAGGAATGTTATAAGTCCCACTTTCTGTCTGTCCTTTACTCTATTTCTCTCTCACTCGTACACACACATAATGTATCTGATATTTTTTATGTTCTAGAGAGGTATTTCTATGTATTCTTCTGTAAATGGAGTATTTCTGTGTATTCTTCCGTAAATGGAGGAATGGTTTTTCTCAGCTTTCCCCCTGCAAAATTTTACTGAAGTGTCAGAATATGTCTTGATTAATCATCTGTAGGTGTCTATATATAATCTCTGCTTTAAAGGAAAAGGTAGCTTCAAGCAAAAGTAGTAAAAATTGTGTAGAAGTGCCCAAAGTGAATAGGAGAGAAAAGGACTATTTGAAGGGACTCTTGAAAGATATTCTGTAACCTTGGCCAGCTAATAAGAGATTCCTTCTAATTCTGGATTTATGATATTATATACCCCTTTCAGCAGAGACCACTACAAGCAAGTCAAATCAAATCATGATGAATTGCCTAGGAAAGAGTGAAACACAGGACCCATTCTGTTCTCAAGAAGAATAATGGGGTTTTCCCATCTTTTTCAAAATCACAGTCTTTCATTAAGCACAGTAGCTGTACCTAAAGTTGAATGCAGAATGTATAAGTATGTATTATTTGAGGATCTACTTAGTGGACTGACTTTGTTGGTGCTATGTGGGTGACTAAGATGTATAACACAACATTTTTTGATTCATTCATTGAACCTACCATCTAAATGGAACATAACAATTTTGAGAAATATTTGTCCACTGTTTCCTCAATATTTTCTGTCTGCTTTATTTTATTGCTCTTTTCCTTTCAACATTCCAATTGTACATATGTCAAATCTTTTGATAATACCTCATAGAATCTTGAAACTCTGGTAATTTTTTTAATCTTTTTTCTTCTGCTTTTCAGATTTGGTGATTACTCTATTAATTTACCTTCAAATTCATTAGCTCGTCTATCATCTTCATTCTGCTATTAAGCCTGTTTTAAACATCTTTTTTTTAAAGAATAGTTTATAGTTACCCAATTATATTTCTTATTTTTTCACTCATCACAGGCATATTTTCCTTTATTTCCTTGGGTTTAGTTATTAGTAACTGTTTTATAAATCCTTGTTTTCTAATCCAGTATGTAAATAATTCAGAGTTGATTTTCATCGATTTTATTTTTTTCTCTATTATAGTAATGTCTTCCTGTTTCTTTTAATGTTAAGTAATCTGTATTGTGGACATTGTGATTGATATATAACATTCTCAATGAATGTCATTATGCTCCTCTATGTTTCTTTTTAAAATGGCTGTCAGTTAACTTGACTGAATTCAAACAATAAGCTTTGTCTTCCCCTCTGTAAAGTGTAACTCAATTTTCTGCTTGGTCTTTCTAGTCTTAGCTGGCCGCTAAAAGTCTGCCTTACATAAGTTTGGTTCCGGCATCAAGAGATTCATATGAAACTTAGACGGACGATGTGGGACTCCTTTCTGGATCACGACTTTCCAGGATTTCTCCCTTCACTTTCCAGCAGCTGTGCTTCCTTCAAACTCTTATCATTTGATTTTTTTGAGCAAGTAAGATTTGGGTTTATCTTTTTGATTTTTAACCGTCTTACATAGGGAAAGGTAGCTGCTTCTCAGGATAAAAGACACAAGCAGTGGATAGAATACTTAGTGCCTTTTTCCTTCTTCAGATGCCAACTTCCTTCCTGGTTTTAGTTTTTTCCCAATGTTATCAGATAGTCTTTTTCTTTTCTTTTCTTTTCTTTTTTTTTTTCCAGATCAGGCCTCACTATTTTTGCGTGCGGAACCGCAAGCTCACGTTGCCTGGGGTACCACAGACTCAAGCTATCCCCAGCCTTAGCTTCCCAGGTAGCTGGGATTACAGGCGCGCACCACCATGCCCAGCTATATATTTTTTTGGAACTAGGTCTCGCTACGTGCCCTCGATGGCACTTGAATCATGATCCTTGGCCCCGGTCGCGGCTTCCTAGGCTGCGGCTTACAGGCATGCGCCACTATGCCTGGCTCTCAGGTAGTCGTTTATATATATTTTCCCAGAGTTGTTATCTGTGAGAAGATTGTTTCAACAGGAGCTATGTGGCCATGACTAGGAGCATAACCTTGATAGGCAAATTACTATCCTAGAAAGACTCAGAGACAAAAACACTCAGATGAGAAAAGAATTCACTTATCAAGAGGTTTGCACAGGAGTCCAGGTTTTTAGGAAGATTGAACTCATCAAATAAAAGATGCAGCAAATATTTAAAGGCAACATTGTCAAACCCCCGTGTTTGCTCTCAGTTTACTTATGATGGAAAACAGTAATTTTCTTGTATAATTTTAATGTTTGCAAAGGTTGAGATATATTTTTAGACATCAGTAGTGCAAAAGTTAAGAGACATTTTTGTTAGGGAGTCAGTAACCTTCAGAAAAGTTTCCAGATTTCATATTTTGGGAAATAGAATTATACAGAGTGATCCTGTTTTTCACTTTTGTCTCTGGCTATGAGGTGAAGCCCCTCATAGGAATGTACATCCCATAAATAGGGTTTAGCAGGGCTTTGCATTTTCACAGTCTTTTCTTATGGTTAAGTTCCACCGTATGTGCAGATCTGATCTCATAAATTGTTTTGAGATTTTCTGACATAATACAACTCATTTGATACTTCACTTTATTTAACCAGTTTTATTTACATAGCCTATAAAAGATATCAATATACAGAGACATATGTTATATGTTGGAAAAAACAGCTTTTTTTTTTTTTTTTGAGACTAGGTCTTACTATGTTGCCCAGGGTACCACGAACTCAAAGGATCCCCAGCCTCAGCCTCCCAGGTAGCTGGGATTACAGGCACCTGCCATGGCACCCACTTGCTTTTTCAAGATCAGGTCTCACTATGTTGCCCAGGGTAGTCTTGAACCCGTAAACTCAAGTGATCCCAAGCCTCTTGCCTCCAAGTGCTTGGACAACAGGTGCATGCCACCATGCCTAGCAGCAGTTTTGATTTAAAAGTTAACTTGTAAATCTTTTACAGTTTTAAGGCTGGGCACGGTGGCTCGTGCTTGTAAGATTCAGCCTGTGAAGCGGCCGGGGCTAGGGATCGCAGTTCGAGTCCCGCCTGGGGCCAGTAGCGAGACCTAGTTCTAAAAAATAGCTGGGCGTGGTGGCGCGCGCCTGTCATCCCAGCTACCTGGGAAGCTGAGGCTGGGGATTGCGTGATTCCGTGGTACCCCGGGCAACGAGAGCCTGCGGTTCTACCGGCAAAAACAGCGAGACCTAGTCTCAAAAAAAAAAAAAAATCCTTTACAGCTTTAATTTACTTTTATGTATAAGAATTATTTCATTGCCTTTATCAGTTCATGTAGTGAGCTACAGAACAAGGATCATTCAATTTACTTTCTATGAGGTTTACCTGCAGTTACCCGCAGTTCTCTGTTTGAAATCCTCCAGTTTGTCAACTTCCTGACCTTCTAGGAAATTTCTCTCATCTGTAAAGCTGAGTCTAAGTTATAGGACAAGTACCAAGATGGTTTTCTGGGAGCTGTACACTGGAACAGATTTATATTGCCTCACAAGAACTGACTGTTAAATTTGCAGGAAATTTGTAAGTTGCTTGTTAAACATGTCCATTATTGGAAATTAAACTTTATAACTTACAATTAAATAAATTATATTTAAGTAAATGAATACATACTCAAAACTCATCACTTCCTAATTACATGACATTGTCATTTAATGCATGCTCATATTCTCTTGCGACTATTGTTTACTTGTATTGTGTTCTATTACTTCCCAACTCCCTATTCATTGATGTCTCATTGAAATGGCAACAATAACTACAACACAGAAACTTTCCAATGCTATAGAGCATTTTTTATTTTGAAGAACTTTTTAAGCACTTACCAACACATTACTGTCTTCTAGGTGGAAGTATTTTCCCATCACCTAAAAGGCTATTCTACTAGTAGCTTGTCATATTTAATTAAATGAGCTTTATGTTTAGTTTATTGTCACAAATTTGACTTCTTCAGTTCTTTGACTTCTTCTTCTTTAGTCTTATAAGATGGTGGATGAATTTTTATTGAGTGTAAGTAAATAACAACATAATCATGAGAAGTAAAGGAACAGAGTAAAAACATCTTAAATAATATTTAACCATGTTACCATTGTTTTTGGTAGCTTGTAGATAGAATGTATTAATATAGTCCACAGACTACTTATTTTAAGTTTTTAACTCTTGGTTAAAAAGATGTCTAGTAATTTTCATAATTTTTCCCTCTGAATTCTGGGAGGGAGGTTGGAGTTAAATATACCACTTAAAGAATGTTTCATTTCAGTTTATACAAGTATGTTCAGTTCAACTGATGGCTAAGATAAGGAAGAAAGAACAGGATTTTTCCTCATAAGCTTACTCAAACTGGAACATTAACCACAATTAAACCAGTTCACTTAATTCCAGAACGTTAATTTTTATTTTGCTGATCTGTCTTTGTGCTGGGGGTCCTGACTAAGGACTTGACTAAGTCTCTTGCGATCAGTTATCTGTGGAAATGAAGTTTGTGCCAATGTGGGATTCTATTCACTGTAATATCAATAATCAGAAGTGCCTGTTAGTTTTCATTGCATCTCTTTTTGAGGTTACTTCCAAAAGTTGAATTTTATTCCCGAGTTTATAGCAGAGGCCTTTAGGAGCAAATATTAAGGGAAAAGCAGACATCTTCTGTTTAGGGCAAGATTGAATGACTTTGGTTCTTTTATTATAATAACCAATAATAGCAGAATGGAGGCAAATGAGACCTTGTATCAGTGTTTAAGTATTTAATGAATGATTTTCCTGGATAGGGAGGACATTGACCCCAGGTCTTTATTTCATTCTATGAAATGGTATTTAAGTTGTCACCAATTGACAAGAATACTTTAAGCCCCAAAATAAAGTACACATTTTGAAAGAATCAGTTTGTCAAAAGTTATTTGTTTAGTCTTTGTTTAGAAACAATATAGTGAATAGTAAAGAGATTGTTGAAATGCTATGTGTAATAGATGTGGAAATTTTAATTTACAGAGCACAGTGAAAGTTTAACAGGTTATTTTTTTGACTTTTAAAGTTGTTCTTAGCAACTCAAAAGATGAGGGAACCTACCTGGGAGTCTGAGTGTGCAGGCACACACATACCTGGGGATGGGATGAGGAAAACTGGGCTGCTCCTCAGAGTGTAGTTTCACTTTGCCGGCAGGCTCACAGAAGGGGTGTGACTGCAGTTAACAAAAAATAATGAAAAGTAAACATCTGGGGAGAAGTGGAAAGAGGAGCCAATAGTTTCTAACATAGAACAAAGCACTAAGGTGAAAGATATTCTTGTTTTAGCCTGTTCTGTGCATAAAAACTGCTTCTGGAGTTGCATACAGAAAAACAGAGTACTTTTTAAAAGTTTGTTTTTCTTCTTCACATCTTAATTTTGATTGACTGTAAGGTGGTTCTGATCGTTAACCTTCAAAATTTAATTTACTGGGGGAATATTAATTTCCCCACTGTCCCAACTGAAATTAAGTTCATAGTGCAAAGATTTAGACTGATAGCACAATTTAATAATTGCTCAACTTTCTTTTTTTTTTTTTTGAGACTAGGTCTTGCTATTTTTGCCTGTGGAACCGCAGGCTCTCATTGCCCGGGGTACCACAGACTCAAGCAATCCCCAGCCTCAGCTTCCCAGGTAGCTGGGATGACAGGCGCGCACCACCACGCCCAGCTATTTTTTTGGAACTAGGTCTCACTACGGGCCCCAGGTGGGACTCGAACTGCGATCCCTAGCCCCGGCCACTTCATAGGCTGAAGCTTACAAGCACGAGCCACCGTGTCCGGTCTGCTCAACTTTCTAATAAGAGTTAAGAATTCTTTTAAAATTCTTTTAAAATAAGATCACAGAATTCTTTTCATTTACATCTTAGTTTAAAAAATTAATTCATAGAATATAGTCATTTTAGAAAGTTTGGAAAGAATGGGAGGTAAATCTTATTGCATCATCTTAGCATTACTATTATCATTTTGATAAATTCTATTACAAAATTTTAATATATAAACATCTATGTAATTTAAAGCTTTTGTTAAATTTTGATTATGATTTTCCCCTTTAACATTGTTATAAACATTTTTCATATTGCCACAAAATCTTTGTATCCATCCTTTTGATATTTGCTTAAAGTAGAATTCCTTTAAATAGGCAGTTCCCTTAGTGCCTTTCAAATATGGTACTGTTTACAAAAAAACAAATGCACACAGGTTCTCAGGAACACAGCTATTGTGTTAAGTGAGAGAACCACAAAGAAGTTGAAACAAAGCCAGATTATTACCTTTGTTAGCTGGGACTAATAATGTGTAAACATGTACTGGAAAGCAGCGTATTTTTCTTTGTCGAGGATTTTTAAGGAAATAAAAAAAGATTAAATAAATTATAATAATCAAACAATAAAATTACCATATTTAATCCTTATTTAAGTTCTTACCACGTGTCTAGAGAGTTGTAAGGTATAGCATAAGTGCTTTATTTTCCTTGTAAAAATAGTTATGTGGGAATGTTTTGCTTTTATCCAATATTTGTTTTTATCATTCTGATTTGCTTTACTACCCATAAAACCCTCAAACATCTTCCATTTTGTTGAAAATGGTTGTATTTCTTCCTTTTAGGGAACATTCCCTCTTTATATATTTTGAAAGATAAGTTAAACAAGGTGGATATTAGTTCTAAGGTTTTAATAAAATTCATTTGTAAAGTTTTCTGATCCTGGTCTTTTGTTTTACATAGGATTTTTTTTTCCCTCATTCCTTTTTTAAAGTTTATTTTCTTCTACTAACTTTAGGTCTTATCTGTTCTTTTCCAGGTATTTTTTTAGGTGTAGTATTAAATTGCTCATTTGGGATTTTTTTTCCCTGAATGTGGACCTTTATTATAATTTTCTTCCTCTTTAGAACTGCTTTTACTGCATCCCATAGATTCTGGTAACTTGAATCACCATTTTTGTCTCAAGGTGTTTTCAGTTTCTGCTTTGAATTTCTTCTTAGCATGCTGTTTAAACTGTATTTATTCATAGTTTTTTCTCTTATAGCTGATCAGGAAAATAAAAATTAATATCCTGGAATTAGTCATCTTGATTTAATTGTGGTTAATATTCTATTTTAAGTAGGCATATGATGTTTTAGATATTTTATCCTTTCATTGCTTACTGCAGTTTTGAGACTACTGTGCGCAACATAGCAAGACCTAGTGTCTCTAAAAAAAAAAAAAAGAATTTAAGAATTAAAAAAAGATATTTTATCCTTTCCTTGTTTTTTTTTTTTTTGACAGTTATTGTGTGTGTGTGATTGTGTGTGTTTGTGTGTAAGTGTATGGGTAGGTGTACCTGGTAATTTATTTGGAACTTTTTGGGCCTCTTCAATCATAATACTTGTTTCCCAGATTAAGATGATTTTCAGCAATTATTTCTTTAAAATTTTATGTCTTTCTCTTTCTTTTCTCCTTTTGGGACTCCCATGATACAAATGTTATTTCTCTTTAAGTTGTTCCAAATGACTTTAGATTAATTTTTTTTCTATATTGTTTATTTGTATGTTCTCTGACATTCTGTTGTTGAGTTCATTAATTCTGTTATTTCTGTTTGTCTGCTGTTGATACCCTCAGTTGTATTTTCTTTTTTTGAGACTAGGTCTCGCTATTTTTGCCCATGGAACCGCAGGCTCATGTTGCCCAGGGTACCACGGACTCAAGCGTTCCCCAGCCTCAGCTTCCCAGGTAGTTGGGATTACAGGCACGCGCCACCACGCGCAGCTATTTTTTTGGGACTAGGTCTCGCTGTGTTGCCCCGAGCGGGACTCGAACTGCAATCCCCAGCCCCATCCGCTTCATAGGCTTACAGGAATGCGCCACTGTGCCCAGCTCTCAGTTGTATTTTTTAAAATTGTGCTATAGTGTTCCTTAGCACCATTTCTTCTAATTGTAACTGCTTAATATTTTGTGTTATTTTTATATTGTTGCTGTTTTATATCATCTTTCTTTTTTTGAATTCCATGACTGTTGTTAGAACTGTTACCTTGAACTCCTCTTCAGCAATGTTTTACAGTTTTGCTGGGTTGCGGCTCCCTGAAAAGCTTTATTGCTCCATCATTTGTGGTATGTTCTTCTGTCTCCTCATTTTTAATTTTTTATGGGTTGGAATAGGGATAGACTTTCAGGCTCTGTTGTCTTTGTACCTGTTGAAGTAATCAGAGGGTTGGTACTGGCAAGGGGTAGTAGGTATAAGGAAGAACGGGGCACCAAACATTCACCTTTAGTAAACTCAAGCATTCATGCTTCCTACTGTGCTGTGGGTACCAGAATTGTGTGGTGCCAATCCTCAGTGATTCCCCTCCTCCAGACCAGCTTTTCAGTCTTAGTGTCTCTTATAGTCTCATATCTATTTACACTCTAGGCTATAATATAAATATAATATATATATTACATAAATATATGTATTTATATAATATACATAATATAATTATATAAATTATATTATATTTATAATTAAATATTATTTATATAATATAATATAAATAAATATATAATATATTCAGTGCTGGGTACAGATTGTAGTCGATACAGGGTCACAGACTAGGTGTTCTCTTTTGCAATGCAGAACCTTATCCTGTGGTGTTTGTTCCTGTTATTGACAGGTTCTTGAGCTCTTGCTTGTTCAAAGCTTCCTTTGTTGTTCTGGTTTTAGCTCTGGGGTGGAGAGTGGCAGGTGTTCTAAATATCCTAGCCTGGGTTTTGAGTAGTAGCTTCCCTATAAGGAGACACAGGTGCTCCAACCTGTTTCTCCCTGCAGCTACAAGCCCCAGCTGTTCTATATCGAGCACTTCAGGTTCAAACCAATAATCCTTGCTCTGTGTCTACAGCTCTGCAGTTCTCTAAGTTCTCTTTTCCAATTCAGTGCCAGGTCTCGAGAGTCCCTGATGTTTCAGCTGCCCCTTCCCTTTGTGAGTTGTACTGTACTGGTATCACTACAAAGTTCATTTAAAGGCTTTTCTACCATTTTCCATTACACTACTGTTCTTAGCGTATGCTGTGGTAGTCCACTTTACCCTCAGGAATATTTTTTCTTTGTTTTACTGCAATTTAATTGTGAGTATATGTAGGAATGAAGCCTGGTATCTTTGCTGCCATCTTGCCAAGCTTCTCCCATGTACTTTTGGAGCTCAGTAACAAGCATAGAACTATGGCTAGATATGGAGGTTGGAGGTGAGCAAGGGAGAGAAAGAGATAATTCCTATCTCTTTTACTACACCTGTAGGAGACTCAATAACTTCTTCCATCCACAGGGTACAGGCTAGAGTCCTTTGTTATCACTTTTTGTCCTTATCACTACCACAGAACCAAAATACTATGTAAACTAACTGCAGTATTACAGCATTTTAACAGACAATAAACTTGAACATATTTATCTGATAAGAAAGGACAATATAAAATCTGTTTCTTCAAATTTAACTGTAAAGTCTGTAATGTTGTCTTGATTTTTTAAAAATGTCTTGTCAGATGTGGGTCAAAAGCTGTGGTAACGTAATTTCTGAATATATTATCAGCAGTGTTGGTATTTCACATTCTTTATTGATTAAAAGGACATTAAAAATTAGATATCAGATGTTGTGGTGGCGCACACCTGTAATCCCAGCTACCTGGGAGGCTGAGGCTAGGGATCATATAGCGAGACCTAATCTCTAAGAAAAAAGAAAATTAGATATCATGTCATCTTCATTTAGGATTTAAAAACTCATCAAGTCCTTTTGTAAGGAAAATGGAGTGACTGTGGTACTGTTTCACCTACCAATGCTAGCCTTTATGGCTGCCAACTGAGGCTTTACTTTTCTCCCAGATTTCATTACCTGCCTGTGATATGTTATTGCAGGAAGTGCTTGGGAGCACAAGCATGGGGCAAACACCTATGATTACAGACACCTGAGACAAGAAGCCAGAGCGCATGGGTTGTGCTCATATATAAATACAGACATCTGGGTTGAGAAGATTGTGGTGGGAGAGGAGAGAAACCAGAGAGAGTATGGTGATTGAGCTGGGAAGCTCCGTTGCTGTCTGCCTCCTTGCCAGCCTGCCTCCCTGCTTGCAGGTCTGCCTATACCTGATCCTCTGCTTCAGCATTAGAGGCCAAATCTACATAAGGATCGGAGATTCTTTTCCCTTTTACCTGAATCAACCATGAACCTGCCCAGCTTGGGATGTTTACCATTCACCTGTGAAATGTTATTTAGTTCAAGTGATTAGAATTTAATTGTACTTACATCTTCTCAGCATACCAAATCCTCCCAGGTTACCCCTGTTCCTTCCAGCATTCTCAGGTTTTTTTTGAGACTAGGTCTTGCTATTTTTGCCCGTGGAACCACAGGCTCACGTTGTCCAGGGCACCATGGACTCAAGCAATCCCCAGCCTCAACTTCCCAGGTGGCTGGGATTACAGGCACGTGACACCACACCCAGCTAGTTTTTGGGAACTAGATCTCACTACATTGCTCCAAGCAGGACTCGAACTGCGATTCCTGGTCCCTGCTGTGGCTTCCTAGGCTGCCACTTACAGGCATGCACCACCATGCCCAGCCTGTTCTCAGTTTACTAGCTGAGAGAATGTGTGTCTGATAAGTGCCAATGTCACACACTTGGGTCCTTCAGCGAACATTTTGAGAGCAGAAAGGGGAGGATAATAGTGTAGGTCAAGAGTGGTAACTAATTTATTAGGCTCACAGCCATTCTTGAATCGTGTATTCTTTATTTTATTTTTTAAATTGATTCCACACACATATCTGTGTGTATATATACACACATATATATATATATTACATCATTGTATACCTCAAGATTCTCCCATCACCTTGTCACCTGTGAATGATCTCAGTCTTTGTGCTTCTACCCCTGTTACCCACCCTCATTTTCTTCCTCCTCCCCCTCTCTCACTGTTTCAGTTCTATACTTTTGGCAGTTTTATATTTTTCTTGTTTGTTTTTTCTAAGTCCCTCATATAAGTGAGGCCATCCCATATTTCTCTTTTACTTTCTGGCTTATTTCTGCTAACATGTGAATCTGCTATTCTTGAGTCTGCATTCCTGCCAAGACTTTACTTGTGACTGAAGCAATATAGTAATCAAACTTGATGGTACGCAATACCGGTTTCTGTGGCTTAAATCTTATAGTTTTTTTAGGGTGCTATTTGCAGTCACTTTATCCTAGAGAGGGATTCTTAGGGAGGCTGACCTAAGACTTTCCCAATCAAAATTGAACTCATTTGCTGACTAAATATTTATTGTCCTGCTAAGGGTCAGACTGTGCTAAGTGCTGGGGATACAAAGATGAGCCAAAATAGACAGGGCTTCTACCCTAGTGGAGTTTTAGTCCTGCTGGATAGAGATGTTAAAGAAGTAACCCCACTGTGTGCACTACTACAGCAATGGTAAATGTTAGAAGCTGCACCTGAGAGCATAAAAGTGAGGCTTTGGTGGCTCCAGGATAGTGAGACTGAGCTGTACCCCCCAGGAGGATTGAGCATTCTAGGTGGAGACCTTTTGAAAACTAGGCTCTGGGAACGATCTGGGGACCAGCAGTCCCGGTGAGGGCACAGTGTGTACATCTTTTCTGGCACAAGAGGAACAGAGTTAGAGGTCCTGAGAGGAGGCCAGTGAGTTCAGAGAACAAAGAGGGAGTGGAGGGGCCTAGTGAGAAGGGAGCCGATTTTGAGGAGAAAAATGTAGAATTTTCATTTGCATGTGGTTAAGTTTAAGACATTTATGAACTATCTATAGGAGAAAGAGATCAACTGAGCAGTAGGACATGCTCTTTTCATGTGGGATGGAATAGAGTTTGGAAAGTGAAAAATTATTCCAGGTCACATGTAATTCCAATATTCCTTGGCTTGTTCAACCAGCTGCAAGAGTTTTTTTTGATCTCTGATCTCCTGTGCCAACATACCCTTGTTATTAAATAACTACCTTATTTCACCTTTCTTTTTCCTTAGTACCTCAGAACATCTACATCCTCAGGCCTTCTGCTTATTGCTTTCTTCATGATATCTTCTAACCGCTATCCACTATCATCTACTTAATGGTAGAGGAACTTATTGGCCCATTCAGCCACATTCGAGCCTATGGGTAGGACTTTCATATCTGTCTATCTCCTATGCCACTGGTAGAAGGTCATTATGTAGTGGTGATGTTACACAACTTACTGAGTCCACTAAATTCCACTGAATTGTACACTATAAAATAGTGAGGTTTATGTTTGTAAATTACAGCTTCAGTTTTAATGAGTCTAGAGATTGTTCAACAGTATCATGATGTAGTATGATACCTTGAGGCAGAAAATCTGAAGTCATCTTTACCTTCCATATCTAGGATACAACCTTTATTTCCTAAGTGTCTATGAAATTATATAAGACTCATGTGGTATACTTAACTCTAAGAAGACATATAAACTTTTCTTATTGTTATGTTATAGGTTGGTTTGGAACCTTTTTTTTTTTTTTTTCTTGACTTGTACATTTGTACAGCAGCTTCTGTATGGGTTGCTATCTGTTGAAGCCTTTCAAGAGGATCTTGAAATCAAGAGAATTCCTGAAACTAGAGTTGTGGTGAAGAGAGGGAATTCCTTGCTGCTGACCCTGCAGCCAGCCTGGGCAAAATTGAGAAGTAATTGACACTTGGGTTTCTTTCCTCCCTCTTTTTTTCTGGCCTAGTAATCTCTTGGATTATCATTTTGGCATCTCTTCCATCTGCTTCTCTCAAGTGATGAGTGTTTTCCAAAGTTAGCTCATCACATCAATCACGTTAGGTTGTGAGTAGCCCCTATAAGCTATGTTTGAATCTTAAAAAAAGACCAAAACTACTCTGAGAGAGGAACCTGTAGGCCTTATGGGAAGGGAAGGTTGGGACAATAGGAGGTTATTTTGAAGCACTGTTGCCTTCCTGGGTATCCCTGAAGTTACCTGAATGCAGGGCCCATCTGGTCTTCTTTGCTCAAGGCCAACCTTGCTTGGCCTGCGCTACTGCTGCTGCTGCTATGCCATCTGGAAGAGAAAATAAGAAAGATGACTCCAGTTTCTTGCTCTCCTAGGGTCAGGCAAACATGGAGGCCATGGCAGCCCAGCAGAAGCAGCTGTTGCCCATGGTTGGTGGTGGCAGCAGGGGTGTCATTAGCAACATTAATGAATCACTGTAGGGCCGGCTTTCTTTGATTCAGCTTGAAACTTCTTTTAACAGGAAGCCAGTAACCAGGGAAGTCAAAAGCTCGAATGAAACGCCCCAGATTGGAAACCGCTGGGTGTTTTTAAAGTTTCTATTTCTAAAACAAGCTCCCTTGTCTGCTTCGATGCAGAGGGACAAGGTTGGTAGACAGTGACTGTGAGCCGGGACTCTTGTTTCTTATGAAGCTAAAAAAATTGTACAGGAGTTTACAAAAACAGGAAGCTGGCAATGAAAGCTATTGGAATTATGTAAATTAAATAGTCGGTTTGGAATGCAGGTGGCAGTCTGCCTGTGGGAAAGACTGGGGAATGAGTCAGAGTGGGAACAGCCAGGTTATCATGCACTGGTACAGTGCAGGGGAGGAAACTGCGAGGCAGGGGGTGCGACATGGGGGTGTGGAGCCATCTCTGTCCTGGCATCTGCTGCAGCCTGTGCTGGAAGATTGGGGCGGCCAGGGCGCCAGGAAAGGAAGGCTCCTCTTCGTCTGGGTGTGGTAAGAGAAAATAAAGATGCTTATGTCGCTCCAGGAAAGATTTATAGTTTCTTGTGCATCTAAGGGATGGAACCATGTGAGGACCTTACTGTTCATAGGCTCCAGAAAGCTGTGGTGCAGTGGCTGTTGTCAACCAGAAAGGAGAACTGAGAGCACCATGATTAACTGGGAGTGGAGACACTTTCCTATAGCTTTTTGTTTGGGTGAATTCTTTTCCCCAGCCTTTAAAAATACTGCCCTTTAGCTTATGCTAAGTGAAATAAGTCAGAAGAACAACGAAAAATATTGGATGGCTTTACTTATAGGTGGAATATTAGGGAAACCAAACAAAGGGCCAGAAAAATGGCAAAACTTGCAGGCAAACTATAGATCAGAGGCATACAGCAGGGGAGGGGAAGGGAGAAGGGTCAAAATAGGAGAGGAAGAGCACAATGGACTGTGTTGCTGGTTCAGGGGTGATGTGGTGGGAGATCTGTGGGGACTGTACCTGAGGGGAGAAATAAAATGGTGTACAAAAATGAATAATGATGTAAGAAAATAAAAGTAAAAAAATTTCCCTATGAAAGTATTGTTAGTTCAAAATTTTTAAATAAATTAAAATTAATTATTTGAGATTTTAAAATAAAAAAGACTCTTATTTTTGAAATTTCTCCTGAAGTAAAGCAAGCATTACGATTTGTACCCAGCTATAGACTGTGCAATCTTAAGAGTGAAGGAGAGACTTTTATATTTGATAAAAGAGGGCTTGCCATGGGTGTGCTTGCTTACTCCTCTTCACTTCTGGCAATGTTGACATCTGGGGATATAAGATAATATGTTCATTTTCCTGGACTCATTACTACATTTTTTTGTGTCGTAATCACTCCTCCCTATAGTCTATCATTCATTCTAGCATCAGAGTTAATTTCTTAAAACAGATTTTATAATGTTACCAATCCCACCTCCACAATTCTGAGAACTCTCTGTTGCCTCCATAAAGCTCAGAATCTTCTAAGATTATCTAGTTTTAAAAAGTTTTATAACCCACTTGAACCCACAATTCTTTCTTTAAATGTATACTTTTATTAATTAATCACTTTGTTGTTTACATATTTATGTATGTATGTGTGTGTGTGTGTGTGTGTGTGTGTGTGTATTGCATCATTTTATTTCCTGGGGTTGAACCCACAATTCTTGTTATACATGATTTCAGGTCATTTCTTGGCTATCTAAGAAAATAAAAGGCTTATCTCAAAATGGCTTATACAACACAGGGATTTACTTGCTCCTGGGGTAGAAAAATACATCATCAGTATGAACTTCAGGCAAGACTTTATCCAGTAGTTCAACGATTTTCCCAAGGACCTGTTTTTTTTTCTTTCTGAGTCTCCTAGGTCCGTTTTGGTTGCCAGCAGTTCCTGACATTGTACCTTTTTTTTGGTTCATGACTCTAAAGAAAGAGAGAATGTCTTTACCCCAGCATCCCTAACTGATTAGACAAGCAATGTCATATGTCTGTCCTTATACCTAACCCTGTGGTCAGTGGGAGTACTGTTTGGATGCAAGGTTGTTCCCCCTTACATCAAGTATAAGATTAGGCCGGACACGGTGGCTCGTGCTTGTAAGCTTCAGCCTATGAAGCGGCCGGGACTAGGGATCGCGGTTCGAGTCCCGCTTGGGGCCCGTAGCGAGACCTAGTTCCAAAAAAATAGCTGGGCGTGGTGGTGCGCGCCTGTGATCCCAGCTACCTGGGAAGCTGAGGCTGGGGATTGCTTAAGACTGTGGTACCCCGGGCAACGAGAGCCTGCGGTTCCATGGGCAAAAATAGCGAGACCTAGTCTCAAAAAAAAAAAAACCAACAAAAAACAAAACAAAAAACAAACAAAAAAAAGAATAAGATTAATTCTTCTATCTACTGACTCCTTGAGCACACGATGCTTCTATCTCATGTGTAACTGAATTTATTTATTCTGCTTTGCCTTTGTCTAGGGAAAATACACAAAATATTTTCCTTTACTCTCAGGATACATCTGACTCTAGATGTATGTATTTTTTCCACATACATCAATTCTCTGACACCAACTGGGTGTCCTACAATTCAGTTTAGTTCTGATACTGTCAACCTGGAGATGGCAGCAGATACCCCAAGCCTGTCCACTTCAGATGCCAAATGGAAATTCTAAACTGTCACTTGCTCTTCTGACCAACTACCTATAAATTGGAGTTTCTACAACTTCCTTCTTGGGTTTAATAGTTGCTAAACTGGCTCAAAGAATTCAGAAAACAACTTGTATTTATGGCTTATTATTATTATTTTATTTTTTTGAGACTAGGTCTCACTATTTTTGCCCATGGAACTGCAGATTCTTGTTGCCCGGGGTACCACAGACTCAAGCAATCCCCAGACTCAGCTTCCCAGGTAGCTGGGATTACAGGCTTGCGCCACCACGCCCAGCTATTTTTTTGGAACTAGGTCTCACTATGAGCCCCAGGCGGGACTCGAACCGTGATCCCTAGCCCCGGCCGTTTCATAGGCTGAAGCTTACAGCCACGAGCCACCATGCCTGGCCTCTGACTTATTATAAAGGATATAATAAAAAATGCAGGTGAACAAGCAGATGAAGGGAAACATGGGTGAGGTCTAGAAGGGTCTTTGGACAGGAGGTTCTGTTTTGTTGAGTTGGGACATGCTGCCCTCCTGGTGTGTTCATTGACCTGAAAGTTCTCAGAACTTTAAGGAATATTAAGGAGGCTTTATCATGGAGCTTGATCCATTATTAACTCATTTTCCGTCTCCTTTCCCCCTCCAGAGAATGGGGTCAAAGCTGAAATTTCCAAGCTTCTCTTCGTATCTTAATCTATCTGGTGTCCAGCTCCCATCCAGGGTCACTTTATTAGAAATGTATCTATCTATCTATCTATCTGTCTGTCTATCTGTCTATCTATCTATCTATCTATCTATCTATCTATCTATCTATCTATCTATCTATCTATCTATCTATCTATCTATCTATCTATCTATCTATCTATCTATCTCTATCTCTCTATCTATAGCTATATCTATATACACACATAAATTTTTTTCTTGGTTGTATATCCAATTGTTTATCTGATTTCTCCATTGATGTGGGGGTATTCATGATTTTTTTTAAATTTGGGGGCTTGAGAGTGATTAAATCATCATGAGTAATAATATCATTTTTGTCTGTGTGAAGACACCTTGGTATGAGTTCTTCCCATAAATTATGCTAGCTGAAATGAGTCAGAACGAAAAAGATAAATAATAGATGGTCTCCCTTATAGGTGGAATATAGGTAAACCAAACAAAGAGTCAAGAAAGATTTAAAACTAGCAAGTTGACCATAGAACTGAGGCAGATAGCAGATGAGTTGGGGGGAGGGGGCAGTGAACACAAGGAATATAGTGATGGTGGTGGAAGAACTATGGGGAATACAACAAAGAAAAAAAGTTTTTATAATTAATTAAGAAAAAGCAAATTAAAAAAAAAGAATTCTGCCCATAATTTTACTTAATCTCAGTCTTGGCAACAGCACTATGAGAGGGATACTATTATCATTCCCATTTTACAGGTGAGAGAGTGGGTTTGAGAATGCATGAGAACGCAAGTAGCAGACAGTAGAATAGAGACTCGAATTAAGATTTTTCTTATTCCAAAGCTCACATTTTTAAGTATTGTCGTATTTTATGCAGATAGTTGAATGTGAAGAGATAAATGAATTAACTACTGGTGGAAGTGGCTTTGTTGAAGGAAGGTAAAAGAGAAGGAGGCTCCCTGAGAAACCAGGGGTGTGGTGCTGAGGAATGCGAGCAGGGGCCAGGTGAGCAGAGGACCCACAGGGCCTTGTTCAGGATGGTTTGTCAGCAGTGGGTCCTCTTCAGACCCCACAAATGGACATAATTCAGGAGGGCAGCTGAGCTCTGTCTGAGGCCCCTTAGAGTCCCAGAAACGGAGGCCACCGTCTCCTTGGGGATCCTCAGAAACTGAGGGAGTCAAGGTGTTTTACTGCTTGGAGGAGATGGCCTATGCAAACCTCTGCTAAGGTGGAGTGGTGGGAGGCTGCTGTGCGGAATGAGCCAGGAGAGTGCTTCTCAGCGGTGGATAGTCTCTCTGTAGACTGTCCTTGGGAGCAGAAAATCAAGGTCTTCTGACAGTTTCAGCAGCATAGCAAGACCCAAAGCCTCTTATCTACAGGTTCCTCCATTTTTTCCCGGCTAAACCTGGTTTTGCACACAGCTGGAGATTTTCTGGCTTCGGTGAGCAGAGAGCAAAGTCTTTCCCCTGGTTGGGTGACCTTGTACTAGCTCACACAGGCTAGCTTTTCGTGGTGGGTTGGGGGTGGGGAGAAATTGCTATTTCTCCAAGAAAAGTTAGGGGAGAGGCCACATCTGAAACAGGTGAAACTAGTCCAGTCACACCCAGGACCCAGCCTAGTTCCCTCTTAGTTTCACATCAATAATAGAGAAAGACAGTCTTTCTGTCAGAGTCTTCACCACTGAGTGTTTTCAGGAGCAATTTATACACTGGCAAACTTAGAAGGGAAAACTTTTAGTCTGTCTTTGAACACTGACAGGAAGCAGGGGGTTTAAAGAACATGAGAATGGGGATGAAGAGTTGGAGAGACTTTGAGGGTGGAGGGAAGGGCGAGGTGACTGAAGAAATGTGAGCTGTTGACTAGGCAGAGCTAGGCTGATGGCTAGAAATGAGGAGGTGAAGGGAGAGGAGGAGGAAGCAGCAGGGTGCTGCCTCAAAGGGTAGGAGGGACCGTATCTGGGCACACAGCTCTCTCCAGGAGATTCCAGGGGTGGAAAACCTGGGTGACATCACTGGATGAAGTCACTGCCCCTTTGGGAGGAGGATGCAAAAGAGGACGGTTTTGATTTTGTGTTAAAAACCAATGTAATATTTCATACACCATGTAGTCAATTTTGTATAAAATTAAATTTTGTGTAATTTAAATTACTCGTTAAGCAGAGGCTGAGACACCAACCTCCCTCCCCAGTGTTAGTCTGCCCCTGAATTATTTTGTCTGTCCTTCTTTCTTTTGTCCTTTGTTCCCTTTGCTTCTGTCTCGCCCCTTTTCATTTCCTTCCTCTTTCCATTTTAACGCCGAGACAGCCTGGGCCAGGCCTCCAGAGGCTCAGGTTCCTCACTGACACAGCCCTGTGGCCCCCATATCAGTCCTGCTGGGGCCACACAGGGTCTCCTCCAGCTGAGGTTTACAGCTGGGCTGCCTGGATCCCAGCGGAGGAGACGCCATTGCTGAGGCTAGGCCTGTGTCCAGAGCTTGTCCAGCCAACAGCCCTAGCACAGTTCTTCGTTGGTGCCCACCCGTAGACCAGGGGTGTGTCCACCTCCTAATCTTATCCTCACACAACCCTGCCTGGGCTGCACAGGGGAGCCTGGTATTTAATAAGGGGAGTTGGAGTGCATTCCTCCCACGAACAGAGGCGAGAAAGAAACTCTCCCTATTGAAAACACAGCTGTTGCAGAGGAGATAGACAGGAAAACCGGCCCAGCCCTCTGGCAGAGGCTGCAGTGGGAGTGCCAACTAGTGAAATAACAGGCCCAGCCCAGCAGGCACAAACATGCGGCCCTGGCTGCAGCCACAGCAGCCAGCTCCAGGAGGGTGGGGCGCAGGGAGCCCCAAGACTCCTTCAGTCCTTGGAGGGCAAACAGGCTCTCCTTTCTTTGAGAGGAGCTCCATTATACACCAGGTCACAGAAGGAGGAAGGGTCCTGGGAGGCCTGTCCTAATGGAGAGGGTCATGAAGAGTAGGTGTGATGAAACTTGCTTTAGTTATTTGTAGTCAGTGTACTTAAGTAGATTTATTTGTTCTCTTTGAGACTCAGTTAATTCATCGGAAAAATGGGAATAATG
This sequence comes from Uropsilus gracilis, assembly GCA_004024945.1. Classification (NCBI taxonomy): domain Eukaryota; kingdom Metazoa; phylum Chordata; class Mammalia; order Eulipotyphla; family Talpidae; genus Uropsilus; species Uropsilus gracilis. The sequence continues at coordinate 47,298 of PVHY01000707.1, read as the reverse complement.
CTTGCCTTGCAAGTATTGCTAACTAGGTTATTTTGAGGACTGTGTGGTTGAGCGATGCCTTCCAGAGTTAGCTCTGGGGTCAGACCCTACCGTTGCCACATGTTAGCTGAACTTGGGCTCTGTTTTCTCATCTGGGAGGGACAATAATTGAACCTACCTCACAGGTTGTGTTGAGGCTAGCATGAACTTAGAACAGCTCTTGGTTTATAAGTTGCTTAATAAATATTACCTTTCATCATCCTCAAATGAGAGAAGTTTGTGTAAGCATTTTGTAAACTAAGGTGCATTTTTCTTTAATTATGTAGAAGATTTGTAGAGATATGAACCTGTATCCTCAAATAGATAGTGTTATAAACCAATGTTACATCAATCAACATAATTTTTTTTTTTTTTAAGACTAGGTCTTGCTATTTTTGCCTGTGGAATCGCAGGCTCACGTTGCCCTGGGTATCACAGACTCAAGCAATCCCCAGCCTCAGCTTCCCAGGTAACTGGGATTACAGGCGTGCGCCACCCTACCCAGCTATTTTTTGGGACTAAGTCTCACTATGTGTCCCTGGCGGGACTTGAACTGTTATCCCTGGCCCCAGCCAAGCTTCCTAGGCTGCCGCTTACAGGTATGCGCCACTATGCCTGGCTCAACATAATTTAAAAGAAAAAAAAATAGGATATTCTAGTGAAGACCAAATAAAATTTTGGGTTTCAAGCAGCATTTTATACAGGAACTCCCCTTCTACTTTTGTTTTTCCTTCAGAAAGTTTCCCTGTTCTTCCGGCAATCCTTCAGAGCTTTTATCCAGAAATGACTCTTGGGGTTCACTAACTGCATTCTCTCTCTTTCCCTCTGCCCATCCAAATACCATTTTTTCTTCAGAACACAACTCAGCTTCCCAAGAAATCTATTACTAGTCTAGTTCCACCTTATTCTTTCCCCCAAGACTTACAACTAACTTGGCAGCCAGAATTTATAGATTAAGATTACTTGAGTTCAGAGCCTACCTATGAGCTTTGTGGCACTGGGTAAGTAGCTCAACCCTGCTGACCCTCAGTTTCCTCATCTGGAAAAGGAGACTAAGTGTAACTACTTCACTGGGTTGTTAGAAGGATCAGATGAGACCCTTTTCCTGCTGGTGTTAGCATGTTTGGCACTTTGTAAGTGCTTGATTGAATTTCATCACAGCTTTTGTGCTGCTGAGTGAGAAATTTTGCCTTTCTAGTTGAGCATAAGCTCTTTAAAAGTGGACTGTGTCTTTTGTTTTATCACAGTGTGAATTGTGATATACAGCCATTATGTACTAAATAAATACCTTGACTATACTTTTTCCCTCCCTTTTGGTTAATTCATTTGTGAATTGGCAGAATGATGCCACTTCACAATGATGGCATACTACTTTTCAATATCTTTGCAGGGAAAAGAAATACTTTGATGATGTATGTGGCATGGTGCTAGATAACTTTACATGTTAGCTCACTGAACTTTCACAAGGAAATCAGATCACTAGGGCAGTTAAAGTATCTTATTTCACCAACAACAAAATGAAGACTTATAGAGATTGTATAGCTTGATCAAGATGACATAGCTGCCAGGGTTGGGAATCGAACTCAGTTCTGTTTGACTCTAAGGCCTTATTTTGTTTTCAATTACACTTTTTGTGGGCAGATTTTAAAATTTGAGTTTATTATAATCTACTGTACTGCCATTAAGCGAACTTTTGGTGTTCAACAAAATTGGGAAAACTATCAACTGATTACAAAAAACTAGAGGTGCAAAGTGCTTTGAACAGACCAAAGCTTTAATTGAAAGTAGAACTTTGATCCCTGTTGCACTAAATGGTTGTTTCTCTTGAAATGATTGGCTCAAACACTTAACCTTGTTTTCCACTTTGAAAGTACAATCTCTCTCCCACCCCCTATTGGAAAGATTTTGATGCCCAAAGTCCATGGGCTATTTCCTTATTTTAGGAAATCTTGGTTCATTGAATTTTGACCTGTAATGATCTTTGGGACTAAATCATTTCAGACCCATTAGTCTCTTGGAATGAAATTCCTTTGTCACAAAGACAACAGGGTTTTTAACACAACCACAGTATCAGCAGTGAAGGCATATTGGTGTGAGTCACCAGAACAGGCCACATTCACATTCCCTGCACACATAGGCACTCACTCTACACATGCAGCCACTCCTCTTTGTCCAGGGACAATGGAATGTAAAACACTTCAGGCAGAGTTCTGAAGCTAGCACATTTTGTCTTCATTGTTTTTTCTCCTTCCCCCTCCTGACTTGGCATCAGGATTCTGTGGCACCATCCTCCTGGCCCCAATAGCAAAGACTCTGTTGGCAGTGATGGGCTGCTTTGTGGACTGAGTTTCAGTCTATGTGTTATTCTGTGGGGCATTTGTAATAGGGGAGGTTGAATGAGAATGGAGATGATCCTGTCCAAAGCCTTCCTGAAGTTAAGCCTGATCTAGTCTTTTTCTGTCAACTATGGGAGATCACCAGGGCAGCCAACAGCCACCCTTGGGAAATGGAATTTGTTGTTTTTACATTAGATCCTTTCCTGTAAAGAAATTTTACATGGAAGCAACCAGACTATGCCAACTTTGGACTGAAGACAAAAGGATGACATTTTAATTCTCTCAACAAGTTCAATATATGTATGAGAGGTAATTTTATTCTTAAAATAAGATGCACCAATTCACAAAGCGTATAAAGTGTTTATCCCTCCAGATAACATAAATCAGGTAGAAAATTGTTGTAATAACCCCAAAGGGAAGTGTGTATGAAGCCAGGTATTGTTGTTAAGACTGATAATTTGGGTCCAGACACATTGGATTCAAATCTTGATTTGCCACTTAATAATAGTGTGTCTCTCTGTGTCTCTGATTTCTCATTTGTAAACAAGAATAATGATAGCACCTATCTTCATATTTCTTTCTTTTTTTTTTTTTTGAGACTAGTTCTTGGTATTTTTGCCAAGAACCACAGGTTCTCGTTGCCTGGGGTACCACAGACTCAAGCAATCCCCAGCCTCAGCTTCCCAGGTAGCTGAGATTACAGGCATGCACCACCATGCCCAGCTATTTTTTTGGAACTAGGTCTTGCTACAGGCCCAGGTGGGACTCGAACCACGATCCCTAGCCCCGGCCGCTTCATTGGCTGAAGCTTACAGGCACGAGCCACCATGCCCGGCCTATCTTCATGTTTCTTATGGGCCTTAAATTAAATGAGTTGATGTTTTCAAAGTGATTAAAAGAATGTCTGGTATATACTAGATTCTTTACGAGTATATATATATATATATATATACAGTATTTGTATATATCCATCTGATCTTTTTTTGCTGTAGATCAAAGAAATATCTATCTATCTATCTATCTATCTATCTATCTATCTATCTATCTATCTATCTATCTATCTATCTATCTATCTATCTATCTATCTATCTATCTATCTATCTATCTATCTATCTATCTATCTATCTATCTATCTATCTATCTATCTATCTATCTATCTATCTATCTATCTACACACACACATCTATATCCTTGATGTTAGTGCAGCCTGATCTGTCAACTATGGCCCACAGTTAACCCAAACATAGCCTAAAACAAAAAATTCACTCCATCCCTGCTGCATTACTGAATGTGTCTGTAAGAAGCAGTTACCTTTGTAGTTCTTGTTGCAAAAAATCCTTAGATGCATCAGTGTGAAAAACCAATTTATATTTATATCTCAAAAGTTGAGACTTCTCATTAAACTGATTATACGTACAGTTCACATTTAGAGACATTCACTATTTGCATGCACTGTGGTGATATGGAGATGAACTGGCCTGGTTCTTTCTTAGGAATGCTGTTTATATCCTATAAACATGTTTGATGTCTGTGGGCAAGGGGTTATGCATTTCTGTATATCCTGGACAGCTCTTCATTGTTTTATAGGCTTTTCTCTCTGAAAGCCAGAGTCCATTCTCTGAATATCAGGAAAGGGCCATCTGCCACACCAGAATAACAAGTGGGAAGCATTTCCATTTTAGGTCCCTTTTTCTATGATATGTAAGCTTTGTGAGAATCCAGGCCTGAAATGCATTTGGCAATGGAGAGTTTTATAAAATAGAAGCTGGATGGTTTGAGATAAAACATAGCCTTCTCCCCTTTTCCCCGAACCAAAGTTCTCCCTCCCTTTCCAGTTCTCCAGATATGTTTCCTTTTAGACAATAGTCATTAAAGCCAGATGTGGTCCTCTTCAAACTCACAACATGGCACAGATTCAGACTTGAGAGAGTTGTAAATGCTTTTGGCATTTGAAGAACTAGGCCCAATAAATACAGAACTATTTGGACGAGCACAGTTGGATTTGTATTTATTGGAATTCCAGAGATGTGCTTTTCAATTTAATGGTCAGTGACTTAGCTTGCACTCTGTAGAATGGGACCACGTGCCAGTAGGGACACTCTGCAGGAACTCCACGATAAAATATTTAGCTTTCTGATTGATCTCACCTCATTTCCTTCCTTCCTGAGTCCACTAGACACATCTTGGCCAGTGTAGTGTTCCAAGCATAGCTCTGATAAATTATTCTCTTTTTCATAAGACTCCAGCAAACCCCTATTGATTGTAGCCTCAAATATACAGAATATACTCAAAGGTAGCATCCTTTAAAATACAACTTGATTCTACCTTTCATCTTCCAGCCCCTCCTTCCCAGATACAATTTGGGCTCTTGTGTTCCTTCTTTCTTCTTCTCCCAGAACTAGAGTAGTCTCCAGAGTCCTTACCCCATGTCCAAATAACTGCCAGAGTTTCCATAACTCTCCCCCCATTATGTTACTTCTCCCAAGGAGAGACTCCATGCGTATCTTGAGGCCACATGGTGGATCTAAAGTCATCAGTGACTGTGAGGCCCAAGTTCAGGCTCCTGGTACCTGTGTGCTTCATTGATGTAGGAGTCTGAGTGTGTTGAGTGCTCCTGGAGAAAAACCTGGTTTGGGGTAGCAGCCAACCCCCCAGGGGCATCATGAAGCCTCTTTGCCCTCAAAGCATCAGTAGACCTTTCTAGTGTTTTCCAGTGGCAAACCCAGAGTGGTCCTGGCTACCCCACTGTGAAAGGGGACCAGAGAAGATGGTGCCATCTTCCCCTGATTGCTTTCCTGTCTGTTTGCAGGGAACATGGAGGAAGCCAATGCAGCCACTAGCTTCTGGGCTTCAGCTATGCTTTTCTAACTTCCCTCCTGTGCACAACTTGTGGTTGGGAAATCTTGAGGGTTTACTGCTTGCCGCTGCCTCTCATCGCCCTGTCTTTGAACTGAACTCTGGACTCCTCTTTCTTGACTGACTCAGTCTTTGGATGTTTCATGAGGAATTACCCCTTGAGAGGCTTCTTCTGAGAAGTGGGGAGCAGAGGAGAAGGTTGAGGATATGGGGGAGCCAGATTGCCAGTGCTTTATCCTCAGTCTGTGGGGAACATAGAGTTCTCAGTGGAGACCAACATAGTCAGATGTGTGGTTTAGAATGATCACTGTCAGCAGTCAGAAGCCACAGAGGCAGGCCAGGAGGCCAGAAATTGAGGTGAGAGATGAGGAGGATTAGAACCTTATCAGTGTTTCTGTGTATCCCTTGCCCTTGATATTGTGGGAACCCGATAGGCACGTAAGAAGAGGTAGGGTCCCAGAGGGACAACCGAAGGACTTGTTGGGAGAACAGCTCCAAAGGGGATTGTGGAGGGGTGGGAGGTGGGGTGTCTTTGTGCTGACTCTGCACAAATCACACCCTTCCCAGGGCCTGGTGACATGTCCACTGAGGGAAGGGGAAAAGGGCAAAAGAGAGGAGAGCTGTTTGAGTCCATCATGAAGCTCAGTGCTGGAAAAAGCTGACTAGTTATGGAAAATGAAAACCAGAGGATGTGGTTTGGGTTGTCCCTGAAAAGGATCTCTATTTATGTGTGGAGGGATATTTTCAGATGAGTTAATGTGAGGAAAGAGAGGCTGACCTCTCTGTGAGGGCTGCTCCTTAAAGGCACAGTACAGCTGTCAGGAGACAGAGGAGAGACCTAAGCTCCAGCTTCTTCCTTGCAGTGAGACCCTTGTGGTGGTGGTTAGGCCTAGCCCCATTTCTCAGCCTCTAGTCCCCATTGTGTCAATAACTCACGGTGTGGAGTTAGATAAGACACTTCATTTCCCCCAGACTCTGTTTAACAATCTGTGAAAGGCTGCTCCATCTCTTAGGACGTGAACAGGAGGTGCAATTAATTTGTGTTTGTGAAGTACTCAGAGGTCCCCAGATGAAAGCCACTGTGTAAATAGCTGAATCTTCTCCACACAGATTGAGTCTGTGGTTTCTTAGTCAAGCTCATATGTGATTGCTAAGTGGGTAGACTGGTTTTCATGTTTTCATGTTCAGGTCCTTGGAGGATACTTATTTTCTTCCAGTTTCTTTCATTCTTCTTTAAGCATATGATCTAGGAAAAAAATTAAAAAATATGGAGCTGTACAGACAGTAATATAATGAACAGCTGTGTACCTACCAACTGGAATGAACACATTTTGAATTTTTTACATTTATCATTGAGATAGCACTAGCTTACGATATTGTGTGTGATTTAAGGAAAAACATTCAGGTTTCCTCACAATTAACAATTTATGTTAACATTAAAATTTTTTTTTTAATCTAATAGTACACCATGAATTATACAAAGGTTTTAAATCAGGTTTGTTTTTGAAATAAGATAAATAAAGTTTTGTTTATCCTGTATCCACTTGCCTCTCTGACCACCTGAGGTGAGGTGAGTGTGTGGTGCATGCAGGCTGGTGGGTGGCTGTAGTTTCCCTCTGTTTGTAACAGAACTAAGCCTGATAACAATGTGAGTGAATAGAGCTGGGAGTCTGAGGTTGAGAGTCAAATCTCAGGGTACCACTTTTTAAAAAATCTTTTTAGAATTCTATTTATTGATTGCTCAGATATATACATATATTGCATCATTGTGTATATATTACATCATTGTCTACCCTGAGGGTCACCTAATCGCCTGTAAACCATCTTTATTTTCTTGTGCCCATCCACTCCCTAATTTTATCCTCCTCCCCCTGCACTCTTTGGCCTCATTGGGTTTCTCTCAGTTTCCCCACCTGTAACCTGGCAATGATTACCATACAGTGTCATTAACATTGGAGATAATATAAAATGGTTGCTGGCTCAATAAAGGATAACTAATATGATTTAACTGTTTGTTTTTACCTCTTTTTTTTTTTTTAATAAAATGTAAAACCCTTTGAGAGCTGCCCCTGGTCTGTATAAAATACCCTCTATGTTGTTTTCAGTGTCTCTTACTTAGCTTGATGTGAAAGCTCATTCTTTTTGAAGAAAGTATTGAAATCCCCTAGTCCTGTTTTCAGTTCAGCTATACACCAGAGCTGGCACAGAAGTAATTATGTTCTCAGCTCACCTGATAACACCGGGGCATCTAGCTGAGGATACTTACCTGCTTCTGCTGCTAACTCTTCAAGTCTCACAGTAGTCAGTGTAGTGAAAACAGTGAGGTGGCACCTGTTCATTTACTTGATTTTCTTAACACTATGAATTTTACTTTGTTGATGTTTCAAGTGCATTTTTGAAGATTGTATCTTTGTCCCACTGTTAAATGTTCTTTCTTGCAGGAAGCCTATCCACCCACCATACATAGGATGTCCATTGCTGGCAGCACACGGAGACACGGCACACAGAGGACAGAGGACAAAGGGAACACCAGACACAGTGGCCTCAGGAACACAGGACAAAGAACAAGGGACATGGAACATTAAGGAACACTGGACACTGACACTGTCAGAAAAAGAACAGCAGGGGGCACCAAACCCGCACAGTTCTGCAGGGAGCTGGTGTGCAGGCGAGCAGTGGGGCCTCCAGGCTTGTTTTTTTATTAGTTTGTGTGCTCAGGTCTCTTTTCTTGGGGTTTGGTCATTTCTGCTCATGAGTTAGATTCCACAGCAGCACCATAGAGGATTTTCTTTGTTAAAGCAACAAAGAAACCTTCCATTTCAGAAAAAGGAAACACAGGTTGCCCAGAGTTCTAGGAATTCCCAGCAGGGAGTCTGTGAGGGTCTTGGGGCAGAACCTGTCACCACTATGAAGTGATGGATTGCATTTGTTGATCTGAAATCTGGAGGCAGAGGCGATATGGGGTCCTGAATATTTGTGTTCTCCTCATTCCTCCAAATTCATATCCTGACTCCTGGCGCCTAATGTGATAGTATTAGGAAGTGGGGCCTTTGGAGGTGACTAGGTGATGAGGGTGGAGCTTTCTTGAGTGGAATTAGTGCCCATATGAAAGAGACTCCAGGGAGTTGCCCCAGCTTTCTACTACGTGAGGACACAGTGTAAAGATGGTTGTCTAGGGATCACGAAGCCCTCACCAGACACTGAATTTGCTGGAGCCTCAATTTTGGGCTTGCCAGACTCCCTATCTGTGAGAAAGAAATGTTCATTAAGCATCCAGGTCTATGGTATTTTTGTTATGGTAGCTTGAACTAAGATATTTTACAAACCCTAAGCAGAAACATATTTTTCTAAGTTCTATTATTTGCTACAAGGTCTTTATAATATTTTAGTTTACATCTACATAAGAACAATTATAGTGGGGTGCAGGCCAGCTGCTCCCCCCAGGGGTAGCAGGGTTACCTCAGCTGCCTCCATGCAGCCCAGGGATCCACCCCTTCCACCCCAAGTTCATGTGGGAGGGGCCATACCCCCTCCAGGTCGCTAAGCCTGGATGGGAGGCCTCAGTGAGGTTGTGTCCTCATGTACAGAGGGCACAGTGGGGTGCAGGCCAGCTGCCCCCCCCCCCCCCCCGCAGCTGAATCACCCTGGCTGCCTCCAATAGGCCTGGGACTCCACCCCTTCCGCCCCCAGTCAGCGGGCAGCAAAGGTGGAGAAGACCCCTGGGTAAGCCCCCCCAAGCCTGGAGAGCCTGGGAAAGGGAATCAAGTGGGGTTTTAGCCCCATCCACCAGCAGATGGTTGTTGTATGGGGCAGCCATCTGCAGCCCAGATTGGCTGAGGCATGTTGCCCCCAGCTCCCAGCCCAAGGGGGGGCTTGGGATGGCACAGGCACGGCCATCTGGGCCCCGCCCCCACACAGGGAGGTGCCAGTGTGCTGGCAGGGGAGGGGTGGGGGAATGCCCCTTTCATTTCACTCTACTCCAGCTAATCTTCAGGAGGAGCAAGAACACATATAACACAAACTCCATCATAAAACGGGTAAGGAACCAGGTAAAAATCCAGCCTGAGCTGGATACAGCAGATGGACAATCAAAAGAACCAGTGCAAGCGAGACAGGAGAAACATCTATGGAAACGCGATGTCACGAAGTACACCTATACTCTCACCAGGTCTGAAAGACCCAAGACCTCATTTCAGAAATGCCCTCTAGGAGAGCAAAGCACCCCTCCCCACACTACAGGAGAGGAAAGGAAGGCCAAAGACTAGGGGCATTGGCCCCACAGCAAAGCTGCAAACTGAGGCAGAGGAGATAATCTATAATGGCCACTCATGGATGCCTATATCCACAGAGAAACTTCTTCACCGACACTGGCAGGGGATGAGACCCCCCTAAATCTGACACCAGAATCATAAGGTAAAGCAGCAAAATAACAGAGGATGGGATCGGAGAAGACAGCCTCCAGTTTGTGGACAGACCACAAATAAATACAGACTGGCTGCCCAACACAAACTTAAGATTGAAAACCTACTACAAGGCTGGCCTGGTTCCAAGAACACAGTCCCTCAACCAAAGAAAGAACACTACCACAGGAAAGAAAGAGACTAATGGACTTAACACAGATTAGCAAACAACAAAGAGTCAAAGAGTGGGGTGTGAGAGAATGGAGGGGGCATCTAAGGGAGGAGGAAGAGGTATCCCAAAAACCATTCACTGAGGTCGTGATTCAAAGAATAAAAATAAATAAAACTAAAAAAAAGAATAATCATAGTTTCAGACCTAGATAAAGATCGTCCACCCCCGTGTTTTCTAGTCAGTTATAACCTCCTCCCTACCATATACACATCAGCTGTATTATTTGCTTAATATTTTAACATCTACTCTAAATCTATGTAAATTGGTTGTAAAATAAAAACCACTGCCATTTGAAGAAAATTAATATTCTTTAAGAGAGAGTTAACATAAAAATGAAAGTAACCAATATTTTGCATGTAAATTGATGTGCATTGCCCTAATCTCTGTGAACCAGAACTGAAGTTGGCCAGATAGGATTCCTTTCTGGTACAAGACCAGAGCCAGGAAGAAGCAGCTGGCTAAACCAGCAGGGCTTAGGATTTGAGACAGTCTCTCACAAAGTTATGAAGATGTCGGTGCCCAGCCTCCCTGTTGCTGAGTGTACAAATCACAGCAGTGCTCAGGTCTGGAGGGGGCTTGAGGCTCTCTCTGGGTTGTTCTGTTTAGAGCAGTGGCTTCCTGGATGTTTTGATTATACACTGAGCAGTGAAAAGTGCTGAGTGTACACTCCCAGATGCACATTCATTTTGTAATCTTATACTTGTAATCTTAAAGATGCTTTGTGAGCTGGGTGCGGTGGCATGTACCTGTAATCCCAACTAGTTGGGAGACTGAGGCTAGGAATCACTTAGAATCTGCGGGTTTGAGACTACCCTGGGCAATACAGTGAGACCTAGCCTCTAAAGAAAAAATGTTTTGCGGTAACCATATATATAATACTCATTATACATGTGCATAAAAATTAAGGAGATACATAGTAAGAATAATGTAAACAGTTTAAAATGCCTGTTAGTCACAGTGGTTTCATTACTATGGTTAGTAATATATCAGGTGCTACTGAGAATTAGGTTTCTCATTACCAACAGTGTATGTCCAACTACATTCCAAAGGGCAATTTAAAGTCCTAAGAATTTGAAAACTTTTTGACTTCTGTGTGAGTGATGATAACATCATCATTGTTTTCCCTTAGATTATGGCTGACCAAAACTTGTCACCTCCGCCTTTTTCTTCCATGATCACTTCAATCTATGGTTTCTTTTTAGAAACAAGACATAAGCATCCTGTTTATTTTGGGTAAGGTTAGTCTAGGTTGGAAACTAGATGGGTGAACTCCAGAGATCACAGAGACGTGAAATTTATATGTAAACAAATTATTTAAAAAATAAATAAAAACTACATCTGTGGTCCCTAGCTGTCTGAGCTCCCTTGCCAGCGGGGAGCAAAGGGGGTGAAGGATCCTGGGTAAGACCCCTAAGCCGGGGGAACCCTGGAGGGGGAACAATGTGGGGAGTTTTGGTGGCCCCACCCACCAGTGGATGGCTGCTGCATAAAGCAGCCATCTGCAGCCGGGATTGGTGGAGCCATGTTGCCCCCTGCTCCCAGCCCAAGGGGAGCATGGAAGGGCGCAGGCTCAGCCATCTGGGCCCCGCCCCCGCGCAGGGAGGTACCAGCGGGAGGCAGCAGTGCAGGGCAAGGGGAGCCCCTTCCATTTCGCTCTCACTCCAGCTAAACTTCAAGAGGAGCAAGAACATGCGCAACACAAACCCCATCATAGAACGGGTGAGGGATCATGCAAAAATCCAGCCCACAAGCCTGAGCTGGACACAGCAGATGGACAACTGAGAGAACCAGTGCATGCGAAACAAGAGAAACAACTGTGGAGACACAATGTCATGATGAGCTCCTATGCACTCACTGGGCTGGGAAGACCTGGGACTTCATTTTGGAGATGCCTTCTAGGAGAGCAATGCCCCCTCCTCACACTACAGAGGAGGAAAGGAAGACCAAAGATGGGGTAATCGGCCCCACATCAAAACTGCGGACTGAAGCAGAGGAGATGATCTTCAAAGGCCATTCACAGATGCCTGTATTCACAGAGAAACTTCTTTACCAACACTGGCTGGGGGCGAGACCCCCTAAATCTGATACCAGAGCCATAAGGTAAAGCAGCAAAGCAGTGGAGATGGGATTGGAGAAGACGGCCTGCAGCAAGAAAACATGGACAGATCACAAATGAATACAGACTGGCTGCCCAACGCAAACTTAAGACTGAAAACCTACCAGCAAGGCTCGCCTGGTTCCAACAACACAGTCCCTCATCCAGTGAAAGGACACTGCCACAGGAAAGAAAGAGACTAATGGACTTAGCACTAGTAAACAACAAAGAATGAGGTTTGAGAGAATGGAAGGGGTATGAGAAGGAGGAGGGAGGGGAAGGTATCCCAAAAACCACTTACAGAGGTTGTGATCTAAAGAACAAAATAAATAATATTAGTTAAAAAAATAAAAAACAACTAGATCTGGTCTTTAATTCCATTGAACTAGGTTCATCTTTAGTGGGTCATGTTTTGCTAATAGAGGACTGGAAGTGAAGTTGCCACGGCTCCCCAAAAACCTGCTCTTCCCTTAGGGCAAACCCTGAAGACCTTCAATGACTTGTCATTGCTAATGAATGGAGCAAATGAAGGTGTGAAATGTCATTGCTTTTTGTGAATTTGAATATGGTTTAATTTATTTTGTATTTAGTAACATAAAATACATATATGGAAATTTTAGTCTTTTTTTACACCCTTACAGTCCTTACACTCTTTTGCAATCCACAAAATCCAGAGATCACAATTGTAGAGTTATAATCCCAACACTTTAATTTGACCCATAAAGTCCAGCCTCAGTTTACCTATCTAACATCACGTTCAACTCAAACCACATCTGTGTTTTTTTCCAGGAGATGATGACCTGTGTAGCTGAGGTAATACAAGTCTTCCTTGTATTTTCAGAGGTCAGCTCAGTGTCAGAGATAGCACATTCTTAGACCTAAGGGCAGGAGTGCTGGTGAAGAGTATAGGGCTTGTTGCCTTTTGGGTTGAACCTATGCAAGCTCTCTGCACACTCCAGATGGTGAGGACCCCACCTTCCTGTCTCTATAGGCAAGGTGGCCTGACCCCCCACATGGGCCTGCATTGCAGGAGCTTATGGGCCTGCAGTGCCTGCCACAGATAGAACAGGACAGGAGAGACTGAACAGATGGGTCAGATTGCAAACTTTGTGGCACATTATTCTACCCTCTGCTAGCCTTGCATCATCCCCACCTGACAGCCTGCTCTGGGTGGTGCTGCGGTGACATGCTCTCTCCTGGCGAGGCCTTCCCTGGCCACTTCCTGGGTGTTTCTAGGCATTGTACGTGTAAAGCCAGATGGCTTCACCCACTCTCCCAGTCCCACTTCTGTTTCAGGTCAGGGAAGCGAGGAGTTATTTTTAGCATGTGTCCTGGGGGTGAAGGTGGGGGAAGACGGACCACCAAGTTTCACCTGGATCCTGGAGATGGGCACCTGGTATTGTGTCGGGCAGATATGAGTTCTGATAATGGGAGATGACTTTTTTAATATTAATGTTTTTAGATTTTTTTTAATGTCTCAATTTCTTGTGTTTTCCTCCTATCTTCTAAGCTCTCCTACTCTAATGAAGGGTGGTATGGGTAGGGTAACCTCATGGACCTGAGTTGCTCTGGAAAGTAGCAGTGGTGGTCCTGGCAGACCTCAGAGGGGGCCTTGTTTCCAGAGCACTAGCCCATGAGTGTGCAGAAGTGACAAGTGGGCAGCTTGTTTAGTTGAGTCATCCCCTAAACCAGGATTCATAAGCTCAGATGATGCAGTTTGATCAGGTGGGGGTGGGGCTTATTCAGTCCTACTAGAGTTCCTTATACCTGGAGACTGGCATCTGGTACTTCAGTTTCTAGGACATTTCTCTCTGAGGGAACATATATTCTTGTTTTCCTATTTCTGAGCAGATCTTTATAGAGGAGAAATACCGGGCTGTTATTACTGAAAACCCAATGAAGATGTTAGCAGTCTGCTGGGCTATAGAATGATGGGTGGGTTGACAGGGGCTGAGAAATTCAGAGTGAACCTCTCATCGTAAACCTTGATGAACTGGCACTGTCCCGCCAGCCAGCAGGACGATGACTCCCTGGTGTTGTGAGTAGGCTGGAGGGGTGTTCATTTATAATGTCTGGAGGCCTGAGGTTTATGTACCTTAGAAATGAGCTTACAGGCTGTTCATTTTGCGAAGCCTGTCCTCCCTGGAAGTGGCCACAGACTGTAGCGCTTCATGAATCTCACCCATTTGTGTTTTATGGTGCTGCAGCCTTCTAAGCACTTCTGGATGCAGTATTACTTCCATAACAACTATTGAATGCTGGGGATACAAGACAGATTTGGTGCCCACCTCAGAGTCAATATTTTAATACAATCCAGGAGTGGTGGCATGCGGTGGTCCAAGCACTGGGAGGCAAGAGACTTGGGATCGCTTGAGTACACAGGTTCGAGACTACCCCAGGCAACATAGCAAGACCTGGTCTTGAAAAAGCAGCCAGTTGTGGTGGTATGCACCTGTAATCCCAGCTACCTGGGAAGCTGAGGCTGGGGATTGCTTGAATCTGTGGGATTAGGACTACTCCTGGGCAACACAGTGGGATTAGGACTACTCCTGAGATTTTTTTAGTCTCAAAAAAAATTATATATATATATGTATGTATTTTTTTCATCCAGTCACTACAGTAACTGTGACACAGGCAGGAAAGGAGCACTAACTTCATTTCACCACAGGGAAACTGAGGTTTGAGACATGAAATAACCTGCACAGGACCAAGCAAGTGGAAGCAGGAGGTCTAGGAGCCAGATTCAGTCTTCCTTATGCTTTCTGTGGAGGACTAGTGGTTAGGAATGGGGTCTTTTGAGATACAGGGGTAGCAGATTCTGGGGTGAACCTCTCAATGCCATAGATGTGTGTGATTCTGATGAGTTAGTTGGCCCATTTCAATGTTTATGAGCTGGCACATTTCTTTGTTACTCCTTTGGATTATTTTGAAGATGAAATGAGATAGGGTTTGTAACACTTTAGCTCAGCAGTTTTGAATAAAGGTACTTAATTAGTGGCAGTTGTTACTGATTATTATTACAAGACACAGCCAGTTCTGGCCTTGAAGATACTGAGAATGAAGCTAGGAGACTTTGTAGCTGTAATGTATATAATTTACCATTAAAAAGCATTTTAAAGTTCAACATCCACTTTAGCAAAGCTCTTCAAAATTTGCTAAAATTGACTGCCTACTTTATTGACTGTTGTTTGTGATGGTGAAGCAAAGCATACCTTGTTGCTAGTATTAGTGTTTCTATTATTACTGATTATGACAATCATGATTATGGTTATATTACTACCAATTATTGTTCTTATTTTTTATTTTTTTGAGACTAGGTTTTGCTATGTTGCTCGTGGTAACCCAGAACCCGCTAACTGAAGTGATTCCCAGCCTCAGCCTCCCAGGTAGTTGGGATTACAGGCGCCCGCCACCACGCCCAACTGCTTTTTCAAGACCAGGTCTCACTGTGTTGCCCAGGGTAGTCTCGAACCCACAAACTCAAGTGATCCCTGGCCTCTCTGCCTCACAGCACATGAATTGCAGATGTCCACCACCACACCCAGCTTGTTGTTCTTATTATTTACTTTCCTAGATAGAACCTGTGCCTTTATGGGCAGAATACTACTAATGTATCTATTACAAATAATAAAGACCAGATGATGTTTATTCAGTTTTTCCATCCAGAGTCTTTGATTTTTGAATTTATGTCATTGATGGGGCATCTTTGTTCACTGGTAGGAAATGGGCCCCTATTTGGCCCATCCTGCAAAGAACACAGAGGAAAATAACAAGCTTGGTTCTGCAATTTAAGATAGAAAACAGTTGGTGAATAACCAAGGGTCCTTGTTATGAAGAAAAGTCACCAAATTAACACTCTAGTGACATATACTTGGTTTGAGGCAGGCCTAGGGAGAAGACAGGGTGAAAGATAGTAGTACTTTAAATAGAACCATGGAATGTTAACAGGCACATTAGCATGTGTTTTTAAAATAAATTTTTACTGAGGTAATATTGGTTTTAAATTAAATTTTTACTGAGTTAATATTGGTTTATTAGTGAGGTAATAAAAAACTTACATAAGTTTTAGGTGCATAGCATTGTAATATGATTTGTGTACCCTCTATATCATGATCACCTCCAAAAGTCTAGTTTTTATCCATTGCCGTTTACCCATTTTACCCACTCCCTTCCCCTCACCCTCTGGTAACGAACTCTCTGTTGTCAGTGTCTAAGAGTTTTGTTGTAATTGCTTATTTGCTTTGTCTATCTTCCACATTTGAGGGAAATCATGAATTTTGTCCTCCATTTGATTTCTTTTACTTAGATAATACTTCAAGATCCATCCATGTTGTCATAAAAGGCAGATTTCACTATCTTTTAAAAATAGTTGAATAGTATTCCACTGTGTATATAGACCACATTGTCTTTAACCCTCCTATTTATGGCCACTTAGATTGTTTCCATATCTTGGCAGTTGTGAATAATGTTGCATGGAGATATGCATGGTTTTTCAAAGTATTTTCATATTCCTCAGGTAAAAAGCAGAAAAGAAAGAGCTGCACCAGGCCGGATATGGTGACTCGTGCCTGTAAGCTTCAGCCTATGAAGCGGCCGGGGCTAGGGATCATGTTTCGAGTCCCGCCTGGGGCCTGCAGGGAGACCTAGTTCCAAAAAATAACTGGGCATGGTGGCGTGCGCCTGTAATCCCAGCTACCTGGGAAGCTGAGGCTGGGTATTGCTTGAGTCTGTGGTACCCCAGGCAACGAGAGCCTGCGGTTCCATGGGCAAAATAGCGAGACCGAGTCTCAAAAAAAAAAAAGCTGCACCAGTTCTGTTTTTGAGTTTTGGAGGATCTCTGAACTGCTTTCCACAGTGGTGTTCATGTCTTTCAGTGGATCTTGGCCAAATAGGCAATTGACACCCTGTTTGGGAGAGTTACTTATCATGCCAGTCAGAGGCGCTGGCTTTTCTTGCCACTCACACCGTTCATCTCAATATAATGGTCTTATTTTTCTTTTGACAATTAGCTATGGGCCCTCACTACAGTAATAGCCATTTCAAAACATAATTCATGGACTGATCCCAGCTGGCAAATTCTATTTTTGTGAAGGTGCATGGTATAAAATAGAACGAGGAATAAGCTGGGTAATATGAAAATTATTTATTTATCTAAAAAATTCTTATTGTTCCTACTGTTTTTCTTTTCATTCCTCTCTTTGCATTCATGCCTGGTTTTCTTTGGTTGTATTTGAATGTAATTTCTCTCAATGAGGTAAAGAGTGAGGGACATGAGTGTGTTGGGATAGGGCAGGGTTTCTGTTTCTTTCCTTGATTTTGTGCTCTCAGTTGAAAACTTATATCAGGGTTAAGTTTGAAGTCCATTTAACCTACACTGTGTCTCCTTTAAATACAGAGGCTCAAGTTTTCCTGGCACTTGTAATTTTGGCTGTATTTTCCCCTATGTAAATTATTCATTGCTGAATTGCTCTGTGTTCTTATCTTGCTAATGCTAAAGCCCATTTTTGGGGGGTATGAATTCAGTTTTGTGTTACTTCAAGGCAAAACCCACAAATTACAGTGGCTTTCTCTTTCTCTGTCTTTGTTTAATTTTAATTCTGAACTGGTGCCATGTTTGACTTGAGTATGTCAATAGTTATGGGGCACCACTTGTACCTTGAGCTTGCTA
The DNA here is from genome assembly GCA_004024945.1 of Uropsilus gracilis. Classification (NCBI taxonomy): domain Eukaryota; kingdom Metazoa; phylum Chordata; class Mammalia; order Eulipotyphla; family Talpidae; genus Uropsilus; species Uropsilus gracilis. The sequence goes on along the minus strand of PVHY01000707.1, from coordinate 29,693 downwards.
GAATAGTGGATCTCAACCCTGGCTGGAATTAGAGTCACCTGGGAATTTTGGCGCACACCTATGTATTAACCTTATCTTCAAAGGTTCTTGTTTAGTTGTCTGGAATGGCTCAGGGTTTGGCCCATTCCCAGGAGGTTCTGATACGTGGTGTATGTTAAAAATCACTATAAGCCACGCCATTTTCAGAGCATTCTACTAAATTCAGCTCATAATAAGTTAGTTTCTCCTGAGAAGCTTTCTCTGACAACCCCCCCATGAACTTTGACTCAAACCCTTTTTTTAATGATTACAGAGGTACCCAGCCCTGTTCCTGTTCCCTCCATCTGTAGTTTTCATGTCTACTGTCAAAGCTTTCCAAGGTCAGGTACATATATTTAAAAATATTTGTACCCACTGCACTTAGTACATTTCTGGGCATGTCTGTACAAGCAAAAGTTTGTTGAGTGATTGAAACAAGAGATTGGCCAACAAGTTGCTGCTGTCAATTTGGAGGTCAAGATATCTGATAATTTTTTTTTTTTTTGAGACTAGGTCTCGCTATGTTGCCCGGGGTAGTTTCAATCCTGCAGACTCAAGCGATCCCTAGCCTCAGCCTCCCAGGTAACTGGGATTATAGGTGCTGCAAACATGCCTGGTTGCTTTTTTGAGACCAGGTCTTGCTTGCTAAGTTGCCTGGGCCCGTGAACTCAAGTGATCTGTGGCCTCTTGCCTCCCAGCGCTTGATTACAGGTGCGTGCCAACACACCTGGCTTTTTGACAATTGTTTTTAAGAGGTGGTGGCCTCATAGAGCTTCCCAGTTAGTGAGCATGAGAGACTGGTGGAAGGTGTGTCTGGAACAGGAACATTGTACCTTTTCTCCCATACTCTACGTTCTACATCTCTTTCCATCTGGCTGTTTCTGGTTATATCCTTTGTAAGAAATAGCAATGTAGGGAGTAATTGACTTCTTGAATTCTCTAAGCTGTTTTAGTAAATTAATCAGACCTGAGGTGGAGGTCCTGGGAACTTCCAGTTTGTGATCAGTTGGTCAAAAGCAGATGACTTTCTGGAATTTCAGCTGACATATCAAGTGTAGGGTGGTCTAGGAGGACTGGACTTTTACCTGTGGAATATGATACTATCTCTGGGAAGATGGTATTTGAAGTGAGTTGAAATTTTGGACACCTTGTTGATGTCTGTAGGATAAATGAGTTGGTTAGGATTTTCCACCACTAGCCTCTATAACCAGCACCTGTGGTATTGCATCTTCCCATGATTACACATACCTGGTCCAATGGGTGTTTGAATGTGTAAGTGGGTATACCTGGACCTAGGAGATTAGGCTAAAAGGGTGATGCCACCCTGTGGTGAGAGAAGAAGAGCACAAGGAGAACACAAAGGAAAATGAGAAACTTTCTTTGCTGCTTGTTATTAAAATGCTATGAAGAAAATGCAAAGGTCTCTTATATACTTCTTTATCTGCTAGAACTGATAAGGCACCAATCCAGATTGGGATGGTTGCTAAAACACTATCCAGGAATTGCTTATTGGTGTGGGGCATCCTTAGCACACACCTTGGAAATGAGGTGAAGAAACCTACACTCCTCTGGTTTCAGAATCAGGGTTTTGTGTACAGCAGCACCACCCTGAACATGCCCCATCTTGTTTGATCTGAGTCAGAGTTTACTTTAGGGCTGAGCAATCACAGACCCTTGTTGGTCATGCTGAGATTCTCTGGCAGACTAGCTCCCTCAGAAGGCTTAGTAGTTAATGCCCTTTTAGTTCATTTACATGTGGTCATTTCATGGACTATTAACTAAAGCAAGGGATCTCTTTCTTAATCTAGATTCTGGTCTGGGGATTTTGTTCCTTAACAGCAGCCAAAGGGCTCTCCTCTCCTTAGCTTAATGGTCTCCATTTTATCCTCTAAATCAGTGAAATTCAAAACTGTTGCCTTGAATGGAAGACACAGCTAATCTGCCCCTTGCCTTGCTGCTCAGAGGATAATTATTATTTTACTGAATCACTGATTTTTACACTCACAGCCATCTCTCTTTTCTCCTAAGCACCATGATCAGAAAACACTTTTCTGTTATTAACAAATAGAGAGGTTAGAAAGTATACATCTTTCAGTCCAATCACCACAAAGTAAACATCACAGTGTCACCATCACCAGATCAAGAAATATTCACCAGGACCCTCCATAGTTCTTTTGTGTCTCCTCTATACTCACTTCCATCCCTCCTTCCCAGTCTCCATTCACCTTCTTTCAAACACCATATATTGGGTTTGCCCGGTATCAAAGCATATGTAAATGGAACTTTACAGTTTATATTACTTTATTCCTGTCAAGATCCTAACACTCAAAATACCTGCCAGATTCATACATGTTGCTGAACAAAAGTAACAAAAGTTTGTGTTCACTTGGTGTCAAGTGTTTCTTACAACTATACCACAATGTGTTTACCCATTCTACTATGAAAAGACATACATATTTTTACATTTTCATTTTTTTATTGATTGCACACACACACACATATATTACATCATTGTCTACCCTGAGGTTCTCCTATGACCTTATCACCCATAAACCATCTTAATCTCTTGTGCCCTCCTCTTCCTCCCCTGATTTTACTCTCCTCCCCCTCTCTTGCTCTATGCTTCAGTTCTGTTGGCGATTTTAAATTTTTCTTGCCTGTATGTTTTTTCCCCCTGTATCTCTCACATAAGTGAGACCATTCCATATTTCTCTTTTTCTTTCTGGCCTATTTCCACTAACATGATTCCTTCTAGCACCATCCATGTTGCTGCGAATGACCTAAGTTGTCCTTTGATTGATGAATAATATTCCATTATGTACATATATCACAGCTTTTCCAGCCATTCGTCAGTTTTGGGGCATTTGGGTTGTTTCCATATCTTGGCAATTGTAAATAGTGCTGCATGAACATCCAGGTGCAGGTGTCTTTTTGAATTAATGTTTTTTGTCCTTTGGGTAGATTCCCAGTAGTGAGATTGCTGAGTTGAACTGTAGCTCCATTTTCAGTAGCTTGAGGGTCCCCCACACAGTCTTCCATAGTGGCTGGACGAGTTTGCACTCCCACTAGCAGTGTAAGTGTTCTTTTTTCTCCACATCCACACCAACACTTGTTGCTGGCTTTTTGTTTTCTGGTTTTTTTAATATGGGCCATTCTTACTGGTGTAAGATGGTATCTCAGTGTGGTTTTAATTTGCATTTCCCTATTCTTAGTGATATAGAACATTTTAAAAAGACATACAGTTTTTTTTTTAAATTTGGAATTATCACAATGTTATAAGAATGTTATAAGAATATTTTTGTGTTTTTTTGGTATATGAGAACACATATAGGGACAAAATTGCTTAGTGGTAGAATATACACCCAATGACTCTAATAGATAATACCACCTCCTTAAGCAACCACCAGAAAAGCATGAGGGTTCCAACAATTTCACATACTTGTTAATACTGGTCTCTCCTATTTTTATTTTAGCTATTTTGGGAGAGTGGGTTATAAGATCTTGTCCTTACTTCAGCTGATGGGCTTGTGATGCTTGATGCTTCAGTTCAGAGACAAGGAGGGGGCCAGTTTGCTTAATTGCAGTTATTTCTCTCTTTTTTTTTAAAAATACAAGTGAATATTTGTTCTCACCAAATTTAAGTCAAAACTCTGTTTTATAAACCAGAAGTAGGTGCTCAAAAAACTTGATGATATTGGCATCCATCTGAGGAGGTATTACCTCAATAATCAAAACCCAAGAAGCTTGGTGAATTTGAGTGCTTACCATGGGTCTGTTTAGACCATCTGTGGATCAGTGCCTAGAGGGAAACAGATCCTGCACAGATCTGCCCAGTGGGGCTTTGCTGGAGGGGGGGAGACTCTGAAGGGGGTCAGGCCAGCCTCACTCCCGTGACTGACTGACATTGTAAACGACAGCTTTTGTTTACCACCCATCTGCTCAAAGGATCTTGGGAGCCCCCAGGGTAATTTTTAAAAAAATTTGACAGAGAGAAAATACTATTTCTGCTGCAGAAGACTTGATCTTCACGAAAGCACAGTGAAACTTGAATAGAATTGTGAACTTTTCCTGGTGATTGTCATTAAGGCAGCAAACCCTAAAATAGGGCCCGATATTGATAAGTACTGATGAAACAGGTGCCCATAGCAGGTTCTGAACACTTTGTTACTAGTAGCTTCACTCTGTACTTACAGCACAAAAGGATTTATTTTGGTCTCAGCTATGTTGCCCAGGGTTGTCTCGAACCTGCAAGTTCAAGTGATCCCAGCCTCAGCCTAGTTGGGATTCCAGGTGCGCACCACCATGCCCGGCTTATAGCACAAAATGATTTTACTAAAAGTCTATTATGGAACATTATGCAAAATTTCATGCAAAGTGGTTTCTAAAAAGACTTTTTAAAGTCTTAGAAAATTGACTTTGATACAAAGGTAGGCGATAAAAATAGGTTTTCATAAGGCAGAATTTATAAAAATAGGTGTACATATGTTTGTATACATATACATACATACATGTAAAGGTATCTTTGTCTATATCTACAAACTTACCACTACACACACACACACAACTAAAAGGAAAAAGCCTAGTTACCATTTAAGACATGGAATGATAGGTGATTTGGATTTTCTTCTTTTGTATTTTCAAATGTTTTACAATGATTATGTATTACCTTTCTGTATGAATATTTTCAGAAAATATGAAGATAAATTGTTTTTTTAAAAACACACGTGAGACAGAGATGAAAGGTTTTGGGGGTCCCTCCCTCCCTTGTTTTTTTTTTTCTTTTTTTAGAGACAAGGTCTTACTATATTGCCTAGGGTAGTCTCAAACCCCTGGACTCAAGTGATTCCTAACCTCAACCTCCCAAGTAACTGAGATTACAAGACGCGGCACTGCGCCTGGCTTTTCCCTGCTGTTCTTAGGCTATTTAACTCTTCCTCCCTCCCTCCTTGCCTTCACCTAAAATCTAGCCCAGAACCCATAGGTATCTATTGAGTTACAGTTTGCTAGACTAAATGGAGCAAAATCCACTTAACATAGTTAAAATAGCAGCTAATAGAAATATTTTTATTTTTCAAAACTTCTCCAAAGACCTCATTTGGGAGATAGAATGAAAATAGCTGTGCCAATAGAAAGAACAAGAGCAGGAATAACACCAATAAATTGTGCCTATTAAAGACATATGTATTAGGTTTAATGTTGTGCATATGGTTTAATGTTTCCTTATAGTTCAACATAATATATAATCTAATCATCACAACCACTTTGTTGAAGTGTTGTTTTCCCCATTTTACAGATAAAAATATTGAGGCTCAGAAGATTAAACAGATAAGAAGTGGTGGTAAAGATAATGTGACAAAGGATATAACCAAGGACTAAGTGGTATCATTAATATAGTAAATACTACACTAGTCTATTCAGTAGAGATTTATGTGGGCTGAAATCATTTAGCTGAGAAAACTGAATTAGGCTTTGAGAAAAGGTTAGGCTTCATTGATGTGTAGAAGTGGGAAGTAGAAAAGAGAACTTTCCAGTTAGAGGGGCATGTTCTTGCAAAATCAGAGTTGGGACAGAGATCAAAATGTTTGGAGATATTGAGGGACCAGTTTGGCCAAATGTAGGGGTTTATTATTTGTAGAGTCAACCAGGGCTACTATGACAAGCTACCACAAACTGGGTGATTTGAAACAACAGAAATCATTCTCCCACAGTTCTGAAGGATAGACCAAAGTATTGACAGGGTCATGCTCTCTCTAAAGACTTTAGGGGAGAATTGATTTCATGCATTCCTCTCAGTTTTTGGTGTTATTGGCAATCTTTGGTATTACTTGCGTTGTGAGTACATGACACCAATCTCTGCCTTGTCATTTTCACATGTGATCTTCTTGTTGGGTCTGTGTCTGTGTCTCTTAACAGGACAGTGGTCTCATTGTATTATGACCCATCCTAAATCAGTGCTATCTCACCTCACTCAACTACACCTATTATGACACATTCAAAGGTACCAGTTAGAATGGCATGTCTTTTCAGGGGACAACCTATAACTGTAATAATAGGTGATTGTTACTAGTTGAATTAATAAATGAACAGAATGATGCAGTTGGCTATAAGAGGTGTAAATGACTAATGAGTCTGTTGAGAGTTGTAAATGCTGGGTGGAGGAATTTGAAGGATGTTTTACCCAAGGTCACAATACTTGTTAATTAAAATGCTGAGTTGATTTTATAGACCCAGACAATGGAGAGCTTTAGCTTATAGTTTGTGATTTAAGAATTTTAGATCTTCAATCTGTCTAAAGATGTCAGCAGGTTTTGGTTCCTTGATTCTATAAAAAATGAATGTTAAAAATACCAGTTGCCAGCTTGGAAAGCCCAAGTCGCAAGGCTCTCAGAATAGAGATTATTTTTCTCAAGTGAAAGTTCTTGAAAGTAGCAGTAATGGACTTGAGAAGGCAAGTTTGAAAAAAAAATAAAGCATAAACCTGGTGTCATTTTCTATAATGAAAGTCTAAATATAACCCCCACGAGTGTATATCACTTCTGCCTGAACTTCCTCAAGTCTCTAAGAAAGATGACCCCTTCGTGTTTTATCTTTTCACAGCTTCATTAAAGTGGCTGAGATGATAGCCCACGAGTCGGAATTGAATCTGCAATGTCTAAGTCTAGGAGGCTGGTTTCTTCCCCCCCCCCCCCCCCCCCCCCC
>PVHY01000707.1:0-22876 GCA_004024945.1 Uropsilus gracilis | reverse complement strand
TCGCTGTGTTGCTCCGAGGACTCGAACCACTATCCCTGGCTCCAGCTGCTTCATAGGTGGAAGCTTACAGGCACGAGCCACCGTGCCAGTCTATTATTTATTTTTTATTGTATTATTAATTATTATTTTTTTGAGACTAGGTCTTGCTTTGTTGCCCGGGGTCGTCTTGAACCCATGGACTCAAGCGCTCCCCAGCCTTAGCCTCTCAGGTAGCTGGGATTATAGGCGCCTGCCACCACACCTGGCTGCTTTTTAGAGACCAGGGCTTGCTTTGTTGCCCAGGGTAGTCTCGACCCTGCGAACTCAAGCGATCCCAGGCCTCTTGCCTCCCAGCACTTGGCGTACAGGCGTGAGCCACCATGCCCAGCTGTATTATTCTTTATTAATGTAACATTGTATGATTTAGGATATAGGCTCACAATTCTTTAGATGTATGTTACCACAGTACACCCAAACCAAGGTCTCCACTGTGGTCCAGAGGTCTCATACTCACTCCTCCCATTGGCAGTCTCAGTTTTATAGTCAGATATTTAGGGTTTGTGTTGGTGTAGTTCTGTTTATTCCTTTGTTTTGTTTCTTTATATTCCACATGTGAATAAAATCATCTGTTATTTGTCTTTATTTTTCTGTATTACTTTGCTTAGCATAATCCTCTCCAGATCCATTTATGCTGTTGTAAATGACAAGACTTCATTTTTTTTTTTTAAATAGCTGAGTGTATTCTGTTGTGTATACATTTTTCCCTTCTAAAGCCACTCTTAATCCACTCCTCTGTCCTTGGGCACTTACGTTGTTTCTGTAACTTAACTATTGTACATAGTACTGTGGTGAACATAGGAGTGCATACATCTCTTCAAATTAGTGTTTTTGTGTTCTTTGTAGCGAAACCTAGATATGGAACTTCTGGATCAAGGGAGATCTATTTTTAATATTTAGAAAAATCTCCATTTTGTTTTGCACAGAAGCTTGATCACTGTATTAAGTCACAAGCTGTAGAAGGATACCTTTCCCTCCATATTGTCAGCAACAAGTATTGTTTCTAGTCCTTTGATGTGGGACATTCTCACAAATATGAAGAGGCTGTCTCACTGTGTATTTGTTTACATTTACCAAGGATAAATGATGATGAGCTTTTTTTATGGACCTGTCAGCCATCATTTCATGTAACCATATACTCACTTTTTTTTTTGTTTTTTTGTTTTTTTTTGTTTTGAGACTAGGTCTCACTATTTTTGCCCGTGGAACCACAGGCTCTTGTTGCCCGGGGTACCACAGACTCAAGCAATCCCCAACCTCAGCTTCCCAGGTACCTGGGATTACAGGCACGTGCCACCACGCCCAGCTATTTCTTTGGAACTAGGTCTTGCTATGGGCCCCAGGTGGGACTCGAACCATGATCCCTAGCCCTGGCCACTTCATAGACTGAAGCTTACAGGCACGAGCCACCGTGCCCGGCCTGTAAATGCTGTCTCTTAATGGTAAGTCTGAATGCAGGTTCTTTTTAATGCCTCAGGGTGATGGGGGCAGAGATGGAGGGAGAAAAATCTGACAAAACAAGACAGACAAAAATCTGACAAAACAAGCTGATCCTCTCCTCTATTATTTTGGAGTTAGTTACTGTCCCTCCAAATTGTGAGCTCTTCCAGGAAGACACTGAATTTTATTCTTCTATATCCCTGCAACTCCATCATATAGAATTTGATACAGTGGGTTCTTACTCAGTGTTAGTAAATGACTAGTAACCTAATTCTACAGTGAAGGTCAGGGAGGCTGGCATTTACTTATGTGTTACAGCTTCAGAATTCTGAGATTTCTTTACTATAGCTAGGAGTTCCAAAGATAATCTGCCTACTGGACAAATAGTCAAGTTGGGAAGTCTGAAGCAAAAACGAAGCTTCCTCTTTATTTCCGTTTTGCTGTTGTGCTTTTTGTCTCATGGCCTTGACTTGAGATTTCAGTTGAAAATTTGAAATGCAATTAAAATAGTTCTACTCTGTCACCCAATAATAAGGCTTTTTAAAACCTTTCATTTTCACTCAAACATTTCTCTTGAAAATCAGCTCTGCTGCAGAGTGGTGCTAATTCAACTGCTACCCATGCGGATGTAGTTGTGAGGATGACTTTAAATAGAACATTTTTTGACTCTCCAATATGTCAACAGTTATGAGTTTCATTCATTTAAAAAATGTAAATAAATGCAGTTGCATCTGGCTATTGAGACAATAAAAGTAAGATGGTGGTGCTAAACCTAGTGAGAAGATGCTCTATATTGAGAGACACCCAGCTTTGAGGATAATTTAAGGCACATTAATAAATATATTTAGAAAATGAATGCAGCAAAGCTCATACCTCCAGCTTGTCTCCTCCCCCACCCCCATGAGCTAGCAGAATTCATAAAGACAGCTTAAGAACAACAAATAAAGCCCTGGCTGCTTCCCAAAACCAATTAAATGATGAGAAAAGGAAGCTGTATGCATTAAACATGCATGTTGGAATTCTTTTTTACTATACTGAAAATGATTACATATCTTCATATTTCTCATCTGAGTTTTTTTTAAATTAAGGGTTAGGCAGTGTTCACATGTCAAAAGATAGATTTCCAGAAATCAGCTTGAAAGTATTTTTTTTAGGATGTAATGAAGTTTCTTATAAAAATGTCATTATAAATGCAACTAGGTATGAAGTCTGACTCCCTAAAATCACTTAATCATATAATATTTATGCCATATTATATATTTGCAAGAAAAATTAGTAAATTTTTTTTTCAATTCCATATTAGCATTTATGTAAGTAATTTAACCTCTCATTCCTGGAATTGATTTCATTTTTACTAAATGATGCCTATGGAAAATATATTTAATTAAAGGAGTATGGAAATACAGTACAGTGCTGTAGTAGACTCTGAAGGGAAATGTAGGCACTATTACAGGTTTTTGAATTTGATGCCATTGGTTCTTTATGACATTAAATCTCACTTCCAAATTTATAAAACTCATATGGATGTATCACTGGCACTCCTTTAAACTTATTTAAGCTTATGGTCATCTTTCTTTGACTCACTCACAAATGGAAGAACAAAAGGGAGGGATTTTTTTTTTTTTTTTTTCTGAGACTAGGTCTTGCTGCTTTTGCCCGTGGAACCACAGACTAAAGCAACACCCAGCCTCAGCTTCCCAGGTAGCTGGAATTACAGGCACGCACCATCACACCCAGCTATTTTTCTGGGGGTGGGGGAGAGACTAAGTCTCACTATGTTGCCCAGAGCGGAACTCAAACTGATTCCCAGCCCCAGCAGCTTCATAGACCGAAGCTTACAGGCATGCGCCATCGTGCCCCGCCAAAAGGGAGGGACATTTTCTGAGGTAATTTGAAGCAAAAATTACATGAGAGGAAATAGAAGGGGATCTTTAAAAACATTTTATTGTTGTATCATTAATTTATAATACTATATTGGTTCTAAGATTACATTTCTCACTATGCTGGACATCTAGTGTCCATCCACCATTTCCAGTAATCAGTCAGCCCTTTATACCCATTTCTTCTGTCTTCCTTCCTGGAAATCATGATTCTGTTTTGAGAGTCTAAGGGTTTTTTTTTCTTTTTTAATATTCCACATATCTAAATGAAATGATACAGTATTTGTCCTAATTTTGCTTAACATAATTCCCACAAGGTCCATCTGTGTTGTTGCAAATGGCAAAAAGTCACTTTTTGTTATGGCTGAGTAGTATTCCTCTGTGTGTGTGTGTGTGTGTGTGTGTGTGTGTGTGTGACATCTTTATCTGTTTCTCTGTCCTTGGGCATTTGGGTTCTTTTTGTACCTTGACTGCTATTCATATAATGCTACAGTGAACACAGTGAACACAGTGAACTTGTCTTTTCAAGTTAATTTTACATTCTTTGGGTAAATACCAGCAGTAGGATTATTGGATATTACACTGGATAGTTCTATTTTTAATTTTTTGAGGAACCTCTATACTGTTTTTACATAATGGCTATACCAATCTACATTTCTACCACCAATGGACATATGTTCCTTTTCTCTACATCATTGTCAAGAGTGATTACTTTACTTTTTGATAATAGCCATTCTTATTGGTGGGAGGTAAAATCACCTTTTAGTTTTGTATTTTCTAATTCCTAATTATAAGCAATGTAGAGCACCTTTTCATGAGTCTGCTGGCTCTCTGTGAATCTTCTTTGGTGAAGTACCTAGATACTCTGCCCATTTTTTGATTGGATTGTATGTTTTTTGTTGTTGAGTTGTACAAGTTGTTCATGTATTTAGCTATTAACCCATTATTACACATAGGGTTTGCAAATATCTTCCCGCCTTCAGTAGGCTTTTTAAAAAATTTTATTTAAAATTTTATTTTTTATTTTTTTTATTATTATAAAGTTTATTCTGGTTGACATGTACATGAAATTTCCATAAAAGGGATGAGTATGTGGGGGGTTAGGAGGGGTGGAGATGGGAGGGAGTGGCAAGGGAGGGGAGGAAGGTGGTATGTAGTCCCCAGGGAATACAAAGATGTGAAACGCATATATAAAAAAATAAATTAAGAAAAAAAAGGGAATCAGTACAATTTCCACACTGGGGAGAAGCAGCTCACCTGCCTGCCTGGCACTATGTAGATGGCTCTTTTTTTCTTTCTCCATTCCCTAATAACCTTGTCCCTTTTTTTCCCTCTTTTTTAAAAAATTTAATTTAAAATTTTTAAAATTTGCATATATATTTATATTTATATTACATTAGTCCATTATTGTGTACCCCGGGGCTTTCCCACTTCACTAACATTTGTTAACCATCCTGATCTTTTGTGCTCTTCACTTCCCCCACCTTCTTCCCCCTCCTCCTCTCTCGCTCCATGGTTCAGTCCCATTGGTTGTTTTCATTCTTTCTTATTTGTTTGTTTGTTTTTTTTCTATGTCCATCATATAAGTGAGACCATCCTGTACTTTTCTTTGTCTTTTTGTCTTATTTCTGCTAATATGAGTCTTTCTAGTTCCATGCAGGTTGCTGTGTTTGTCCTCCTTGATGGATGGATCGTGTATATGTACCACATTTTTTTAGCCAATCATCTGTTTTGGGGCATTTGGTTTGTTTCCAATTCTTGGCAATAGTAAACAGAGCTGCAATGAACATGCACATACATGTGTCCTTTGAATTAATGTCTTCATGTCCTCTGGGTAGATCCCTAGTAGTGGGATTGCTGGGTCAAACGGTAAGTCCACTTTCAATTGTTTGAGGGTCCTCCACACCATCTTCCATAGTGGCTGGACCAGTTTGCACTCCCACCAGCAGTGTGAGAGAGTTCCTTTTTCTCCACATCTGCGCCAACATTTGTTGTTGTCTGTTTTATTTATATGGACCATTCTTACTGGTGTAAGATGGTATCTCAGTGTGGTTTTAATTTGCATTTCCCTGATTACTAGTGATGTGGAGCATTTTTTCATATGCCTATTAGCCATGTGTATCTCCTCTTTGGTGAAGTGTCTTTTTAGTTCTTCTCCCCATTTTTTGAGTGAGTTTTTTTGCTTTGTTTTTGTTGAGCTTTAGGGGCTCTTTGTGGATCTTTGTTATCAGACACTTGTCACTTGTCTGGAGGGCAAAAATTTTCTCCCTGTCAGTTGGGTTTCTTTTTGATTATTGTTTCTTTTACTGAACAGAAACTTTTTAGTTTGATATAGTCCCAGCTGTTTATGTTTTCCTTCATTTTTTTGCCAGCCATAGTTGTTTCCCCAAATGGATTTCTGAGGTGAAATTCATGAAGGGTTTTGCCCTGGTTTTCTTCTATGTGTTTTATGGTTGCAGGTCTCGCTTCCAGGCCCTTTATCCATTTTGAGTTAATTTTTGTACAGGGTGTGAGGGTGGTGTCTTGGTCCATTTTTTTTTTTTTTTACAAATTTTGATCCAGTTTTCTCAGCACCATTTACTGAAGAATCTATCCTTGTTCCAGGGTATGTTTTTTGCTCCTTTGTCAAAGATTAGTTGACCGTATATTTGTGGTTTTATTTCTGGGTATTTGATTCTGATCCATTGGTCTGTTTGTCTGTTTTTTGTACTAGTACCATGCTGTTTTAAGTATTATGGTTTTGTAGTATAGTTTGAGGTCTGGAATAGTAATACCTCCGTTCTCTCTTCTGTTTGTCAAAAGGATTTTGGCTATTAGGGGTCTTTTGTTGTTCCATATGAATTTCAGTAATTTTTGTTCTATCTCTTTAAAATATGTCATTGGGATCTTTATTGCAATTGCATTGAATCTGTAGATTGCCTTTGGTAGTATGGCCATTTTGATAAAGTTGATTTTTCTGATCCGTGAACAGGAATGTCTTTCCATTTTTTAACAGCATCTATTTCTTTTAAGAATGTTTTATAGTTTTCTTTGTATAGGTCTTTTACATCTTTTGTTAGGTTAATTCCCAAGTATTTGATTTTCTTTGGTGCATGGTAAATGAGATTTTTTAAAAAATTTCTTCTTCTGATTGATTCTTTGCATATATGAATACTCTTGATTTTTGTGTGTTGATTTTGTATTCAGCTATCTTACCGAATCGGTTTATTATTTCAATCAGCTTTTCTGTCACTTTTTCTGGGTTCTCTACATAGAGTATCATATCATCCGCATATAATAATAACTTTATTTCTTCGTTCCCTATTTGGATTCCTTTTATGTCTTTCTCTTGCCTTATTGCCATAGCTGGGACTTCCAGAACTATGTTGAAAAGGAGTGAAGAGAGTAGCCATCCTTGCCTGGTTCCAGACCTTAATTGGAATGGTTTCAATTTTTCCCCATTGAGGATGATATTTGCTGTAGGTCTGTCATATATAGCTTTTATTATGTTGAGGTGTGTTCCTTTTATACCATTTTTTCCCCAGGGCTTTCATCATGAAAGGATGCTAAACTTTATCGAATGCTTTTTCCGCATATATTGATATGATCATATGGTTTTTGTTTTTCTCTTTGTTGATGTGGTGAATTATGTTGATTGATTTTCAGATGTTGAACCATATCTGTGCCCCTGGGATGAATCCCACTTGGTCATGATGGATAATCCTTTTTATGCAATGTTGGATTTGGTTTGCCAGGATTTTGTTTAGAATTTTTGCATCCATGTTCATTAGGGAGATTGGTCTGTAGTTCTCTTTCTTTGCACTATCTTTATTTGGTTTTGGAATTAGTGTAATGTTTGCTTCATAGAAGGTATTTGGTAGCTTTCCTTCTTTCTCGATTTTTTGAAAGAGTTTTAATAGTTAAAACTCTTTAATAGTTAAAACTCCGGTGTTAGTTCCTCTTTGAATGTTTGGTAGAATTCATTTGTAAAACCATCTTGTTTTACCTGGGCTCTTGTTTTACCTGATGACTGCCTCAGTTTCACTGCTGTGATTGACCTATTTAAGTTTTCTATTTCTACTTTGTTCAATTTTGGATGACTATATTGTTCTAGGAATTTGTCCATCTCTTCCAAGTTGCTGTATTAGTTTGTGTATAAATGTTCGTAGTAGTCTCTAATTATCTTTTGGATTTCTGCTCGGTCTGTTGTAATATCTCCCTTTTCATTGATGATCCTGTTTATTTGAGTTTTTTCTCTTCTTTTTTTTGTAAGCCTTGCCAGGGGTTTGTCAATTTTATTTATTTTTTCAAAGAACCAGCTTTTGGTTTTGTTTATCTTCTTGATGGTCTTTTTGGTTTCTATTTCATTAATCTCTGCTTTTATTTTTGTTATTTCTTGTCTTCTGCTGGGTTTTGGGTTTTTTTTGGTTGCTCTTTTTCTAAGTCCTCAAGCTGGGAGATTAGAGCATTTCTTTGGGCTGTTTCAATTCTTTTTGTTTGGGCCTGTATTGCTATGAACTTTCCTTGTAATACTACTTTTGCTGCATCCCACACATATTGGAACATTGTGTCATCATTGTCATTTGCCTCCATGTAGGTTTTAATTTCTTCTTTGATTTCCTCTTTTACCCAGTGATCTTCCAGAAGCCTGTTGTTCAGTCTCAATGTAGTGTTTATTTTCCTTATTTTCTTTTCATTGTTGATTTCTAATTTGATGCCTTTATGATCGGAGAAAAATGTTGGTTTTTTTTTTTAATCTTTGTGTATTTGTTCAGATTTGTCTTGTGGCCTAATATATCATCAATTTTAGAGAATGAACCATGTGCATTTGAAAAAAAAGTATATTCTTTTCCTTGGGGGTGTAGTGTCCTGTATATATCTATTAAGTCCATTTGGTCTAGCTCTTCCTTTAAAGCATTTGTTTCTTTGTGTAGTTGCTGTTTTGTTGATCTGTATTTTGTTGAGAGTGGTGTGTTAAAATCTCCTACCACATATGTATTCTCATCAATATTTGATTTCAGTTCTACCAGCAGTTTTATGAATTTTGGTGCTCCCTCACTAGGTGTGTGTATGTTGATTATTGTTGTATCTTTCTGGTGGATTGACCCTTTAACCATTATGTAGTGGCCATCTTTATCTTTTGTCACTTTTGTTAATTTGAAGTCTGCTCTGTCTGATACAAGAATGGCAACTTTTTTTTTTTTTTTTGGTGTGTGTGTCTGTGTGTGTGTGTTAATGTTTGTTACTGTCACTATGTGGAAGCTTTTTGGTTTGATGTAGTTCCATTTGTTTATTTTTTGTTTGATTCTCTTTGTTTCTTTTGCTTGTGGAGATGAATCCACAAACACATCACTAAGACCTATGTCAAAGAACTTTTTACTCAGATTTTCTCCTGTGTATTTTATGGTTTGAGGTCTTAGGTCTTTGTCCATTTTGAGTTGATTTTAGTATGGGATGGAAGTAGTGGTCTAGTTTCTTTTACATGTAGCTACTGGTTTTTCCAGTACTGTTTATTAGAGTTTCCTTTCTCTATTTTGTGCTGTGACTCCTTTATTGTAGGTTTACTGTCCATATCAGTGTGTATTTGTTCTGAACTCTTAATTCTATTCTATTAACCTGAATGCCTGTTTTTGTTCTAATGCCATATTGTTTTGATCACTGAAGCTTTGTTGCATAGTTTAAAGTTAGGGATAAATTTATGTGTTTTCAGGCACCTTCACATTCCTGGAATAAATCCCACTTAGTCATGAAGTATGATGTTTTTAACATATTGTTGAATGTGGTTGGCTAACACTTTGTTGAGGATTTTTTTGCACCTATGTTTATCAAAGGATTGGCCTGTAATTTTTTTGTGCTGTCTTTGTCTGGTTTTGGTATCAGCTTTATCCTAGGCTCACAAAAGGACTTAGGGAATGTTTCTTTTTGACTTTTTGGGAAAAGTTTGAGAAGGGTGATAGAAAAGAATCTAAAAAAGGTGTGTGTGCCTATGAAAAATAAACTTCCCATATTGGTAAATTTGAGCTGAGTCGCCAAAAATAAATGATTTCTTTAAGTAAGGAAAAAAGCTCTTAGTAAGATTTGAAAGTTCCCTGCCAGTAACAGACCATGCTGTTGACTCATAAAAGACAGGAGATATCACAGGAGTAAGTGTAGAAGGGACATGGTATGCAAGGGACATGATGATTCTTTTCTATTAGATATTCATAAATTGCTTATTTGAATTTTGACATTACTGCACTCTCACAATTTTGAATTTTGTAAATATCATTGTGACTTATTTATCTTTATTTTCTAATATAGAGTAAGCTATTTTTACCCTATTTAAATTAAAAATTCTTTTGTCTCACTCTTTATCACTGTCACTCTAATCTGACTTGCTATTTAGATAGTAATATCACCAGACCTTTCTGAGACAAGAAATATTCAGTGGCTTCCATTTTCTCTGCAGAGAAAAAATTTTGCCAGGTGTTCAGGTGCTGGATGCTATCACAGACCAGACTAAGCTCATGTTGTGAAATGAGGAACACCTCATTTTACTGCCTTATCTATCTCCAGAAAACTGGAGACAAGATGGGCATGAAAACCTCTGAAGAATGATAATTGCCATCCCTCCAATGTTTACCTAAGGAAATATTCCTTAAAGAGATAAAAATCAATTTGTGAGTGATCTCCCTTCCCCCAATTACCTCACAGGAACTGGTAAAGTTAACCTGTTAACCAGTTTTATTACACTTTTGCCATTTTGCCTTCCTTTATAAACAAATGCATTCAGGGCCTCCATAATATGACCTCAGCCTTTATAGGGAAGTCCATACCTCTACTTCAGTTCAGTCCTATTGCTGTGATTTGACCAGACTCTTTCTTTTCTTTTTAAAATGCCACAACCATTTTGTCTTCTATGCATCATCAACTTATGGTTTGCTTCTTGAAATTCATACTTTTCTTTCATGGCTATCTAAATTCCACCTACATATAGGAACCAGTGTTGGGGGTGTCTGTTCTACTTAGGGTAATTTTAGGCACATGAGGCTATAGCAACCATATTTGTACTATCTGGTGCTATCTTCCTAGTCATACTTGGTTGACCTAATGGAGTATATATGACACTAAATGAAAGGGATTCTCTTTCCTAGAAGTTTGGAGTAGAACTGAAAACCAGTGTGAGTATCTGGAACTGGACATGTAAATTTGGGAGCTGAGGGGTAGCCACAATTCTTTCTGGTGTAAGAGAAACTATAGAACCTGATGGTAGAAAGGAAAGAGGGAATATACAACACTTATGTTTCTTAGGGGAAAACAATAGAAAACAACTCTGGTTACTTTTTTTTTTTTTTAGCAGACAATATTTATTGTAAGGATATTAAGTAGCTTCTAGAATCAAAAGAAGAAAGCTAGGTCTGGGAAATAGACAGATCAAGGAAGACCAGGTAGTCAGAAAATAGCCACAATATCTCCTTCAGAAGCATCTGGTTAGAATACCTCAATGGGCTCCATGCTTGCTCTTACAGTCCATATGGAATTTACTATTTAAAATTTAATACATATTATGGTACTCTCCTGCTGCCATATAATAAAGAATTTTTTTGGTCTTTGTCTCATGTTCCTGGTACCAAGTGTTTAAAGCCCTTGGAATTTCTCAAGTGATAGGGGTGCCTTTGTTATTCATGCTGCTTTTGAGTAGTTTATGCTAACAAGATGACTTAGGGCTGTGTTAAGCCACATCAGAAAGACTAACCATGTTATAGGGGTTAGGTCTTTGAGCCATGTGATATTAGCCTAACCTCTCCCTTCTGGAGGAAAGGGAGAGGCTGAATATTGAGTTCAGTCACATGGCCAGTGAGTCATTCAATCATACTTATATAATGAAACCCCAGTAGAAATGCTGGATAATAAGGCTCAGGTCAGCTCCCTGGTTGGCAAACATATCCATACACTGGTAGGGTGACACATCCTGGTTTCTCTGGCTAGATGATATAAAAAATTCATTTTTGGGACCCTTCTACATCTCACTCGATGTGCCTCATCATTTAGCTGGCCCTGATTTATATGTTATAATAAAACTCATTGTAAGTATAATTTTTTCTGAGTTCTGTAAGTCATTCTGGTGAATTCTTAAACCTGAAAATAAAAGAATTAGTGAATTTTTTTCCAGTTGGTGTGGGTTGCTTGGGGGATTTTTGAACTTCAGCTGGCATCTGAAGTAATAACAGAGTTGTTAGGGACCTTGCCCAGTAGCTTATAGGATCTGTGATGACTTTAGCTGGAATTTAGTGTCAGAATTATATTGCTTAGTGCTTTTAAGTGGCTTTTATTAAACCAGGATAAACAGAATCTTCACCATGGACTTGCCAGAACTGATTCCTCCCTGCCTCTCTGGTTTCATCTCCCTCTGCGCTCCTAGATATTCATATACTCCATCCACACTGTACTTTTCTCTGTCCCTTGTATACACCAATCTGGCTTTCTTCAGGGTCTTCTACCTGCTGTTCCCTCTACTTAGAAGGTCTTTCTTCCAGTCTTTGCATGGACTTCTCTGAGCTTTTCTGTTAGTCTTGTTCATCACAGGTCTTCTACCTGCTGTTCCCTCTACTTAGAAGGTCTTTCTTCCAGTCTTTGCATGGACTTCTCTGAGCTTTTCTGTTAGTCTTGTTCATCACTATGCCCAGGACTTACAACAGTAACTCGATTGGTTGATTAGAGATTTATGGTTAATCTAAGAGATCTGCTGAATCTATTAATTAAAACTCTGAAACCCGTAGTATCACATTTTAGATCTGACTTTTAGCTAGATGGGTTCTGTAGCCATGAGACAAGATATTTCACTATAATAGGAGCTTTATGGTTCTCTAGTCTTGCCATCAGCTGAGATAATAAAGCTCCCAGTTTGTTGTTTGCTCTTCACCCTCCCCCCCCACTACCTTGTGAACTTAACAGTGTATTGAAAAGCAACCAGCCCACCCAGAGTCTTTATATTCATTATTCCCAGCCACCAAACCTCAAGCCTTCCACATGCAATTCCCTCCAAGTAGCTAGTGACAATTTAAATTTCCATTTCCCACTGGCATTTAGGTAATCACTGCATTAAACCATGTTAGTGTAGATAACCAATCCAGATGCTTGTCTGAGATGCTTGTCAGTCTCCTGGGGCTATTTTAAGAGTTGAGTATTACTTTAATCAGGGAAGCAAGAGCTGCTCTAGGTTTTTTAAGCAGAGGGAATTTAATATAGGGAATAGGTAACAAAGATCTTGGAATAGCTGAAGAGCAAAAATAGAAAGGCTGAATTATCAAGAGTTGATAAACTTAAAAAATTTATTGAACTTATTTGACATTTAACATTGTATAAATATAAGGTTACAGTATTAATTTGATACATTTATGTATTGTAATATGATTGTCATTGTGATAATTAGCACCTCTATTATGTTACATAATTATTTCTTTTTTGGTATTAGAGTAATTAAATTCTGGTGTCTCAGCAAGTTTGATGAGTATAATACAATATTGTTGTCTATATAAAGCTTAGTAATTTTAGGAAGCCGTTCTACCTCCTGGCTGGATATACAAAGGAGAATATGGTCTTACCCAGGACCTATGACTGCTGCTGCCACCACCATCATTACTTTCATCACTGCTGGCACTGTCCTTGTTGCTGTTAGTGCTGCAGTTACTAGTGATTCTGCCACCAGAGTCAGAAAGAAGCATGGCCTCTCTTTCCCTCCCTTTCTAGTTTCCTGCGAGTGCCTTCATTGATAGAAGCAGCTGACAAACAAGTCTTTAATCTTCAGGCTTTGAGTCCTGGGGATAAAAGAGGAGGGTCCAGTGTTAGCTGAGAGACCACAGGTTCTGTATAGCATGGAAAGCATTGCTCTAAAGGCAAGCTTCCATGTCTACCCCATCCAGGGTACATCAAGCTGTACTTGCTCCTAAAGCTTTGTACACTCAATCCTCATAGGACTTCTTATAGTTTGTTATTTTATGTATATACATTGGTATATACATATAGTATATATGTATATACACTGGTATATACTTGTATGTATATATATATTGGTATTATATGTATGTATTATATACAATTGACCCCTGAACCATGTAAGGATGAGGCAAGTATACATTGTCTCTGGGAGGTTATAAAAATATATTTCTCAGCTTTCATGAAATCCTTAGATCAGCAGAAGCCTCAACCCTCACAAACAAATTTAAGTCTGTAACATTGTCTCATGGAACAGCTTTCCTGAGTAGATCCTCTGGTGATCCTCATGAAACAGCTTTCCTAGGAGATAGGGTGGGGCAAATTTGACACAGGACACAGCAGGCCTCTGGAAGGAGCATGTATTTTTAGCAACCAAATCTGTGACTATAACAGGCCAGAAATAAAGCATTCAGCCACTGAATTGGGCTTTTGAACTAGTAATTGATAGTTTAAAATGGGTATCTAGGGGGCCTATCTGTGTTCATATCTGTAAAATTGTCTCCATGATGGAGGCCATTATGAACAGAAAGATAGCAAACTCCAGAATTGCAAGATTTTCTAACAAGTGGAGGTATTCCATTTTCTATGGCAGTTTGACAGATAATTAGGAAAATCATAGAGGATCCTGAAACACTGAAGTGGCCTAGAAACAATGCCAGTGGTTCCTGATGCTAACAGCAGAACTAAAGGATACAGCAAGGGAGAGGGAGGGACGGAGGGCGATATCAGGGGAGGGATAGGCACAAGAGATCAAGATGATGGTTTAGGGGTGACATGGTAATGGGAGAACCTCAGGGTATACAATGATGTAAATATATATGTAATCAATTAAAAGATTTAAAAAATGCTCCCTTCACTTATCTGGGTTTTGCTTTGTAATTGTACCGAAGTCCAACCCTGCAAAAATATCCTAAAGAGAGTTTCTTCCACTGATTCTGACTAAAGTTTCTAAGGATTTAGTGTTTTGTGACCATGTTCTATTTGGTTATTTTTTTCCCTAGTATTTGGTTATTTTATTTTTTAAAAATTTATTTATATATAAATTTCACATCTTTGTAATCCCAGGGAATCATCCCCCCACCCTCCCCACCGTTCCCCCCTTTCCTCCCCTTGCCCCAAGCTGTGTGCTTCAGTTTGGTGGTTAGCTTGTTTTGACTTTACCTCATGGCTTTTGTTTATTTTTTCCCTATATCCCATATATTAGTGAAGCCATTTGGTTTCTGTCTTTTTCTTTTTTGACTTCTTTCTGCTAATATGATTTCTTCTAAGTACATCCATGTTATCATAAAATCATCAACTTTGTCATTTTTAATTGATGAGTAATATTCCATTGTGTATATATACCATGTTTTTTTCATCCAATCATCTGTTTTGGGGCATTTGGGTTGCTTTCAAGTCCTTGCAATTATAAACAGTGCTGCAGTAAACATCCGAGCACAGGTGTCCCTTTGTATTCACATTGAGGTCTCCTGTGGGTAGATTATCTAGAAAGCAATTGCTGGGTCAAATGGTAGTTCCATTTTCATTAATTTGAGGGTCCTCCACACAGCTTTCCATAGTGGTTGGACCAGTTTACATTCCCACCAGCAGTTTAAGAGTGTTCTTTTCTCTCCACATCCACACCAGCAGTTGTTCTATTTGGTTATTGATTGGCCTTTTTAGTTGTGATTTTGTTGTTTTATTATTAATTACTGAGAATTCAGAAGTCTCTAAAGAATTGCTTTTCCTATCCCCAGTGATTATGTAATAGTCTTATTAAAGGAAAATCCTTAAGCACTGGTTATTGGTTTTTGATTATTTCTCAGAATCACCTTTAGGGTTTTGTAGAATTCTATCTGTTCATTCATTCATTCTTTCAAACTGTCATATATCCTATGAATCATCTAGTCCATCAAACCTCTATTACTTACTCCCCCTTAGAGAAACAATGAGATTCCCATCACTGATAGGTTGCTGTGTGGAGGCAGTCATCACTAGGTGAACTGGAATGAAGTATTAGTGGAGGTTAGTGTATTGGTTGAGGTAATATATCAGGCATTTGCCAATTATGGAGTAATTAGTAATTTTAAAGAGGAAGATAGAATTGGATGACTATAGACAGGGGCAATCAGTGCATTGAAGAAAGACAATGAAGGCTAATGGTGATGAGTCAGTAATTAATTACTGTGATAAATTAAACACTCTGAAAAGCTGCAGACAGACAGCAGAAATAATCTGGAGATCAGACACCCAGAGCTTAATTATAAGAGTAGCAGTGACCCAAAGGAGGTTGAATTCTCAATTTTGTTAAGACTCTACTCCAAGGTTAGGGCCTTGATTATAGCAGAGTGGAATCCTGAGAGATGCAATGGGGACATCTGGGTTGATAATATCTTGAATCTTAAGGTCCCTCTGAACATTCTGGGGCCATGGAAGTAACCTATTCCTTCCTTTTGAGGGTCAGCATTTTCTTACTTCAAGGTAGTGTCACTAGGCTGGCAAGTAAGATTGAATCATAGAATATCCTGGCTGGAGAGGTATTGGGCCTGCTGAGGGGGAAAAGTCACTATAGCCTAAAGGAACTATGGACCTCAACAGTATATACTGAGAAGCCCTGGGGGAGTGTATAGGAAGGAATTCTGAGATTCGAGATCAAGAGAGGACATAATATTGGGCGATGGGAACATATAGATATGGAACTTCTATCTCATGATACAGGGGCTATTACTTTGGTAAAAATTTTGGGAAATGCAGGTAGGATAGTTCTTAGAAACTTGAAAAAAGATGTACTTCTTAGATACTATAAATAAACATATACTTCCAGTTCCTTTCTCTATCCTCTGTGATAGAAAGGCTATATTATTGTCATAACTTTTATTTGTATACATGTTATAATATCAGAGTACATTGTTATTTTTACTTCTAAACTTATATATATATATTTTAATTTTTTTACTTATAAAGCAATTTAAATAATAAGTAAGATATTTTATTTCCTGCAGGGAGAACTCACATAGGACCTGCCCCCTTGTTTGCCTTGTTGTCATAACCCCTTCCATTTAAATGTAAGACTTGTGAATATGATGGAATTTCACTTTGATTGTCACTAATAAAGCTGACCTATAATTAATCAAGAATAGGTAGTTGTGAACCTTATTAGTAAGCTCTTTAAAAGATGATTTAGGGGTCAGATTTAGGAATAAAGAAAGACTCTGGCTTACCTTGAAGAAGCAAACAACCTGTTGCGAACTGCCTGTGGAGAGTGCCATGTTACCAGGACCCAAGGCCCTGGAGTGGTCGCCAACCAACAAGTAGAAACAGACACTTGTCCAACAGTCTTGATTTCAGTTTTATGAGAACATGAGCAGAGGCCCCATACCTAGACGCCTGACCTGTAGAAACTGAATTTATTACACAGTAGAAAAATGATGTATTTATGTTGGCATTCTGGGGCTTTGCATTGTTATGTAGAGCTAAACTCCATCCTTCTTTGACTCTTTTGAAGATGGTAATATGTCTGATTCGTCTTCAAATGAATCAGCCCTAATAGCGATTACCATACATGGTGTTGAATGATTATTAAAGCCTGTCTGTAGGAATACTATTAGGGCTCCAGGAGGAGCTGGTGACCTGGTGATTCAACTTAATGTGAAGGGCAAATACTTTTTTGTTGGCAGGGTTAACCTAGAGATCAGGGGGCAATTAAAAGTGTGTCTACTTGGTATCAGAGAATTGTAACTTGGGGAACAAAGATTAAGATAGAAATCCAAATGGTATTCCATGAAGGGATAAAAACTGGGACTTTCAGAGAGAGAAAAAGGATAAGGTAATGGTCAGATGAAGGGGTCATAAGGTAGATGTAGATAAAGGCTCTCTCTTTTACCAGTCCTTTGTTCTAGCCTGCTTCTCAAACAGCTCTTAATGAAACAATTGCTATTGGACCAGTTTAAAGATTTGGCCCAGTTTCAATATGAGAGCAAGCATTTTTTCCCCCTGCAGTGTCTGCTCTGATCCCATTTTGAAATGGCTTCACTTAGGCCAGCTCTTCATAGCAGGGAGGCTGACGCTTTCTCTAGTCTTATAAATGCTATGCGTCTGGAGTGCTGGGCAAAGGTAACTTACATGCAGACTACCATGAAGTTTTAGACAGAAACTGTTGGAGAGTTGTGAGAATGTGCTTGCTTTGCAGGGCTTCTCATGGAGTATGTTTGGCCCTTCTGACCAGTTAACTTGTTTCCTGCCAACTTTGCCTAGGTGCTACTTAGTCTGTGAGATGTAGATTAGCTTCTTTGCCTCTGCTAAGAATTCCCTCCTGTTCACTTCCACAGCTAAATCTAATTGAGAGACATCCAGTGTCCATGTGACCATGTTGTGTCACCCAACTGATTGACTAAACTTTCTTCTATTTTGAGTGGGGGTATGTCTTCAGATTATCAGTATTCCCCTCAACCCCCACCAAAGCCCCCCACCAAAGATCTGCTCCTGTCAGAGGTGCACTGCAAACAATTTGATGTGAGCTCTTTCACACTATTTTCTTTCTTGCTTGATTAAGATACTGAGTTTATTTCACATGTATATTTTTGTCTTCTCACCATTTCCATTTGTCTATCACTACTACTATGTTTTATCATAACATTCTGTGTATACTTACGGAGCATAGGGTGGAGTTCCTTCTTTAAAAACCTGAACAGGTATTTTGGGCAGCACATTCTTGGCAGTGGAACCTGGACAACTTTGATCAACTATGGTAGGGAAAGTTTCCACTGTGAACTATAAAAAGGACAGCCAGCTATCAACTGTCACAGAAATGAAATAGGATGGAACATTTTAACAAACTGTTTTAACTATTTTTTTTAAAAAGAGACTTCTTTTTGAATAGCCTCCTAATCACTCATCTGGGAGCAATTCTTCACATAATAGAGGAACATGACTTCTACTTTGGGAAGAGAACCACCTTTTTGTATACTTGCTAGCATTTTTGCTTTGATATTTTTTCTTTTCTTGACAGATTCATGACCTTTTGATCTATATGTTGATCATTCTGAGTCTTTTCCATTCTGGTTTGACTTTTGGGCATTTCTGGCAATAGTGTCTCATAGATTTTTTTTTACTGGTACTTTTTCTTCAGTTTTCTCATCATCCAAGTCACCATCATCATTGTCATCAGTAGCAACAAGTTTAACATCTTTTGTGGAACTTTGCTGCCATTTCCAGGGGCAGAATGCTTCCCTGGTACATGTAGGAGTCTCACTCCCTCCTCCTCTGCATTTTTAAACTCTGTATCTTCCTTCACTACTACCTAGTGCTGTCCACTTGTAGGCACAGCCCAGAACCACACTGCAGCCATAAGATCACTCATGGTGTAGCTTCAAAGTCCCCCCAAGGAAGCCACTGTCTGTGCAGTTGCTAATTTACTTTATTTATTTTTAAATTTTTATTTATTTATTTATCTTTTTTTGAGACTAGGTCTTGCTATTTTTGCCCATGGAACCACAGGCCCACGTTGCCCAGGGTACCACACACTCAAGCAATCCCCAGCCTCAGCCTCCCAGGTAGCTGGGATTGCAGGCATGCGCCACCACGCCCAGCTATTTTTTGGGGGACTAGGTCTCGCTATGTTGCCCCAAGCGGGACTCAAACCATGATCCCTAGCCCCAGCCTCTTCATAGGCTGAAGCTTACAGGCATGTGCCACCCTGCCTGATTAGTGTTACTTTAATAGGACTGCCTTCATCACTCAGTTCCTCTGCTTCAACAATGGGCAGTTCATCTTTTGCACCAAGCCCTCAACTGGCCATTCTTCGAGATAACTGGTGCTCATTTTTGTCTTTACCCACCTTAAAGAGATATTCTTCACACACTTCTTAGATGGGAGAGGAGGCAGAAGGAGATAAATGACTACTGTTTCAAAGAACAGCTGAGCAAGATGGAATCACACTGGGGACCAGACTTTTTTCTATATGTTTACACATATCACATATACAAAAGTAGAGTTTGTAGTTCTTTTCTTTGTTTTCAAAAATGAGCTCATACTGCAACTTCTTTAGTTCTAGGTTTTCTTTCTTGGTCTCTGGATCTTTTCCCTCCCTCCTCTCTTTTTCCTTCGAAAAAGTATATATTTATAAAGAGTTATCTTGACCATATAAGGGTTTCTAAAATACTAACTTTGCATTCTAACAATTTATATCTCTTTTAACTTGCTACAGATCAACTACTATTTTGCTGTGGATTAATTAATCATGCATCTTTGCAAAAATTCATCTTTTTCTCCCACAGGCAGAAGTAATTCACTACAGGGAACTGGAACATTATCTTAGAGTTAACATAGGGTAAAGGACTCCACTCTGAGCATCATGTTTGCAACCCCAGAATTTTCTGTATAACTCCTCCTGTCCTGAATGCTTATTGATCTCCTGCCTGGACAACCTGTCCTGATCTTGTTCTGGAAAACCTAGTTAAAGAAGTGTCTGCCTGCTTTTGCACACATCTTGGAGGGATGTAAAAATGATGGAACTGCAGGATCATGGAATGGGGTCTTTCTCTATATGGATCCAAATTTGCCTGGATCACTAATAATTAATTAACCCTTGCTATGTGCAGGTACAGTTATACTTGTTTTTCAGATATTTGCTCAGGTAATCCACCCATCCTTTTGCAGTGAGTCCTCAGTTACAGTGGAAAAAAAATAAGACTCAGAAAGGTTGAGCTACTTGACTCAGGATAAACAGTTAAGTATTGTTACTGGACTGTTTGTGGTGACCCTTCAGACAAGAGAGAAGCTTCTAGTCCTTCATTCAACATGAGTGAGTTAGCTTGGGTAAGCTGCCACTGCTCTCTGTATCTCCTGTTAGGAGCTAGGGATTGTGGGTTAAGGTGTATCTTAGCAGACATTGGACCAGGCTGTTGAACTCTTGAGAATCCTTGTCAGAAATGAAATGTGGTCTCAATATACCAATTAGATACAAAGGTTCGAGGTTTATTTGAAGGTAAAAGAGTGAGAGACAAAGCTCTAGGGAGAACTCTCTGGGTGGAAAAGGCTCCCTGTTTGATTCCAAAGCAACAGATTGCACTGAATTGTGCTCAGGGAGGCCAGAGGAGTGTTTGTGACTGTGACACTGTGATTCTGCCCTTTGGTATGTTCTGGGGGTTCCCCTGCTGGTGTCTGCATAGTCAATAGTCATGCTTCATATATCACATGTGCAGAAAATGTAGCAAATACCATCAGAGCTACGAATTTTAACATTATATGAGCTGTCAGTTACTTTTGGTCACTTTTCCCTGTGCATACTCTTTAATCTGATCTTAAGTGGCTGGATGGGGGGGGAGGGGTCCTGCTACTTCCTCTGTCAGTGACCACAGGATCTTAATATTCTGCAAAGGTAATACACAGTGTTGAATACACAGTATTGCAAGAATTTAATAGTTTAAACAACCTTTTTAATAATGCAAGGGGCTCTTGAAACCTCCAAGTTAATGACCCCAGGGTCCCTGGAGACTGGACTTACAGTGTGGGTTAAACTAGGGTTCCATAAACAAAATTCTTCCTGTGTCTCAACTGTCCTGTTGTCAGTCAGGAGAGATTTCACTGGGGTAGTCTGATGCCAGATCCCGTGTTCATGCCATAGCAAGTATTACCTCCAAATACATTTGATTTTTAATGAAGATCAACATTTCTGTCACTGTATAGAGAACTTGTATTAGTTTCTGACTTTCATGACCTTTTGCAGATTCAGGGCAGCCCTGACTGGTTGAAGATCTTAGGAACTCCATCCATCCATCATTTAAAAAAATGCTACATTGCCTATAATTTTTGCTGAAAATATTTGGAAGACTTTAATAATAATTTTGTCTTTGAATTAATCTGGCAATGAACCATTTATTTAACTCACAATTGCTGTGATTTCTCATTCACAATGGAATTCTTGAGGTTAAAAAATCCTAATGTACTGATTGTGTTCCAATATAATACAACTCTATAAATATTACTCTAAGAAATGAGGTGGACATACTATTTCATTGTGTAGACATGGAATTAAACATCTATTGATTCTATTGACTGTGAGTTTGCAATATTCTTTTCATTGTTTTGAGCCAATAGATTTTATTTTCCTAGACTTTATCTTTTCCTTGTAAGACTTGTAGGGCCTAGTGAATGAAGTGGCTCCTGGCTGTGTTCTTTGTCTGCTTGTTCCCTATAGCAGCCCATAAGTGGGCAGGAGACACTAACCCCCGCCTCCCCCATCCAGGTGGATGGCCAGAAAGCCCCTCTGGTCCTAGACTGCATTACTTACTGGCTGTTGGTGTTATTTTATAGGGATTTGGCCAAGACTAATGAGGAAAAGTGGAGGTACTTTGATAAGAGGCATGTAATACCGATACTATCTCAGTTCTTTCACTGCCTATAAGCTTAGAATACACACTTTCTTTCCTGAATAATGGAAGGAGAAACTGCCATGCCTACAACTTGGTGATCCTGTCTTTCTGTATCACTTGCTCTCGGTTTTCTGATGGTGATTGTCTACTCTATTACATGTTCTACCAGGTAATCTGGAATAGTGCAGTGGTTGAGGATCACCCTCTGGATCAGCTGTCCTAGGCTTTACAGCCCAACTCTGGAAGTTACCCTATGAACTTAGACAAACCACTGAGCCTCTGCAAGCATCTGTTTCTACTTTATAAAATGGTTGTAATAATAATGATACCCATTTCGTAGGTACTGTCTGAATTGCTTGGTTTTGCACTGGACTTGGCAGCTGTTTAACCCTCATGTTTTCTCATGAATTTTCTCAGTTGATTCTGCTGACCTCCTTGGGAAGTGGTTCCCCTGATGTGGAATGCTTCTCCAGGCCTCTAACTGTACTGTCCCCTGAGGTCCTGGCATTTCACTATTTGCTCAACACAGTCATTGTCCAAGGAGTCCCTTTACCTTTTAGATGTTCTTCCTGCACAGGAAGTGACCCAGGTGGACTCCACTTATTATGGGTCCTCAGGTCCTTTCTACTGTTTTAAAGGAAGTCTGGGTCTCATGTCTCAAACGTAGCTCTCTATCTACCCTGCTACTTTCGCTTTTATAGGCACAAGTCCAAAGTGTCCCTGGACTACACAGGGGAAACAGCCCAATCTCTCTGAGTAGCCTTGTTGAAGGCACCACACACAAAAAAGCTGGAGATGAGAGAGACGCACCATTCAGGCCTCCTTCTTCAAAGAAATCTCACAACATTGCACAAAGAATCTCACAAAGAAAACCTTAACAATCATCTCTTTTTATTTTCTTGAGGTGAAATGGAAGGATACAAGAGTCTTCTGCCAGTGCTTAACTGTCTGCTTTGGGTGTTCCTCCAGCAGGATATTCTCATGTTCACTTTGCTATCTGATAGCCTATGACATCTTAATGCCTCCATGGTCTACAGACATAATTCTATACAGTCTTGCCACAGCCATCTATGGTAAGTACTGTCATTTTATAGAGAAGGAAAAGGACTTAGCAGAGGTAAGTGATTTATTTATGGTCACCTTGGTAAGAAGCAGAATAAGGATGAAAACCCAATTTTGTGACTTCTATTGGTCACAGTAGTTCACAAGACCCAT
>PVHY01000706.1:63384-201447 GCA_004024945.1 Uropsilus gracilis | reverse complement strand
AAAAATAAAAATAAAACAACAACAACAACAACAAAACACACACACACACTTACCATATATCGGAAGAGAACAACAGGCCAAACAACCAACAACTAAACATCAACTTAACCAAACAACAATTTACAGAAAAATGGGAGGAGTGACTGAAGGGGGGATACAGAGGGGGTATATGGAGGGAGGAGGGAGGGGGATACAGTGGGGATATGGAGGGAGGAGGAGGGATCAATTAATGCACAATTGTGACAAATCAATAAAATGAATTAAAAAAAAATAGTTACTAGTCAAGATGTGCCAGTCTGAGTTAGTGTGTGTGTGTGTGTATATATATATATATATATATATATATATATATATATGTGTGTGTATAAATATATATATATGTGTATAAATATATATATATATATTTTATACAAAGTGCCACCATTAGAAAGATGAAGAGTTAGGAAAACAGATGATTTATTCTGTGAACATTTAAAATTATTGAATATTTTAAGAAATCAGCATTCAAATAAAGAAATTGTGAGGTTCACGTTTTCTCCCTATGTAAGTCTCTGTGTTCAAAGATTAGCCACATGGCATACCATGAAGAACACTGAGAGCCTGGAACCAGATACTGTGGTTGCTAATCGAGCTTCATTATATTCTAGCTGGGTGGCCTCAGGAAACCACTTAACCTCATTTTCATCCGTAAAAGAGATAGTAATCATGTTTATCTTAGAGCATGGCAATGAGGACTTGATAACCTAATGTTCTCAAAGTGTTTATGAGACTGCATGCATGGCATGAGTAGGCTACCGGTAAGTCTTTGAAAACAAAATGAGAATAACCGGCACATCAATACTAGTTCCAAAACACTAAAAATGCCTCACTGTCCAGTATCAATGCTCAATTTGCTCTAATATATTTTTCAGGTTTAGGAGGTAACTAGCAAATGGTGATGAAAATTAGATGACCAGGGATCTTAAGATTGGCCCAAATTTGGCAATTAACTACTTGTATCAAATTTGACAATTTACCTTTTGTTTCAGCCTCTATTTATTCTTTTTAAAATTTTTTTATTGATCACACACATATATAAATATATATATGCATACACATGTATGTATTACATCATTGTTTACCCTTCCTATCACCTTATCACCCATGAACCTCTTAATTTTGTGTGCCCTCCCATTCCCTTGCTCTATACTTTATTTCTATTGGCAGTTTTAAATTTTTCTTGTCTGTTTGTTTGTTTTCCCTGTATTCCTTATATAAGTGAGACCTTCCCATAATTCTCTTTTTCTTTCCAGCTAATTTCCTCTAACATGATTCCTTCTAACTCCATTCATGTTGCTGAAAATGATATGTTTGTCTTCTTTGATGGATGAATAATATTCCCTTGTGTAAATATACCACATCCTTTTCAACCATTCATCAGTTTTTGGGCATTTGGGTTGTTTCCATATGTTGGCAACTGTAAATAGTGTTGCGATAAACATCCAGGTACATGTGTCAAGAGAGACAATAACCAAAACAAAAAGAAACCCAACAAAATGGGAGAAAATGTTCGCCCTCCATGCAAGTGGCAAGAGTTTGATAACAACCATAAAAAATTAGCAAAACTTAACAAAAATAAGACAAAAAGCACAAAAAATGGGAAGAAGAATTAGCAGGACACATCTCCAAAAAGGAAAGACAAATGGCCAATAAGCATATGAAAAAAATGCTCAACCTCACTAATAATCAGGGAAATGAATGTAAAAACCATACTGAGATAACCATCTTACAGCAGTAAGAGTGGCCCATATGAAATAAAACAGGCAACAACAAGTGATGGTGCAGATGCGAAGAAAAAGGAACACTAACACTATTGGTCGGAGTGCAAACTGGTTCAGCCACTATTGAAGACTGTGGGGAAGACCCTCAAGCTACTGAAAATGGAATTCTAATTCAACCTTACTTACTCCTAAACACGGGCATTATGACAGCTATCACAAATGATTTTTATATTTTTGAATAACCCATAGTCATTCATTTCAACAGCATTTATTGTGAAGCACCATACCCCATGCACAATCTAGGAGATGGCATCCCTCTCTTTGTTGTCACTGTAAAAATAATAATCTGCACATGTGCATTTTATAATTTTTACACAGTGGGTAAATCTAATTTTGAAGTTTTAAATTGTGAACAGAAATAAGTTATTACTTAACGTCAGCATAAGCACCTAGGTATCACAAATAACCTCTGAGCATCTGTTACTACACCCACAGATGCATGTACCTCCTACATCCAAATTTATTCGTTTATTTTGGCTCAAAATAGAGATAAATTATCTAAAACAGTCAAGCTTGAGTGATTATCCTGAAGTACATATATCCCCATTAAAAAAGAAAATATTGGGTATCAGAAGAAAATAACCTGTCCATTGTAGCAAAATTTAGGTTCTGACAATTTCATAAAACTTCTAGATCATCTTGTTAAAAGCATGAAGCTTCAAGCCCATCTCTAAGAAATTTACAGTAAAAAGATGTGGCTGGGTACTTAGGGCCCTAATTTTTAAGGAAATCTGAATGTATGTGCTGTGAGGCTAATGAAGCTTAAGTTTCAGGGACTCTTTTTACATCAACCTCTTTCAAAGCCCTTGGAGAGTTTTCCACCATGTGCAAGGCTGAGGAAATATTGTGTGAAATGTGCAAAAATAAAGTGTTTTGCTTATTTGATACTGCTATAAGACAACTTATACTTGAAACTGTTTCAGTGTGAGCTTCCTATCACTGCACTTCACTTTTGTGGTGACTTTGAAATAATCATTTAGAGGACTGAGCTAAGAAACATGAGGCAGCGATCAATCTAATTTGGATTTAGTGGGACAAAAGTCTGAGGGATGCTAGTCACAAGAGTGCAACACTTAGATGCTGCTGCCCATTCTCTGTGCTGAGTCACTCATGAACTGGACTTCTAGAGGGAAGCACCAGGCAGCATTGGCAGCAAGCAGGTGTCCTAAGGTACAGGCAAGGAGCTGTGTGGATACTGAGGACAACAGGTTTGACTTGTAGAGACACAGAAACCAGTCATTAAAAGTCAAGTTCAAAACCTTTGATCATAAACCTGATATATCATAGAGAGCTTGTCAAAAACTAGTAATAGTTCAAAATATTTTCAGGATATTACCAGTAACATATGCTCAGAATGACACCTTTTCATTGAAGTAATACTGCACTGTAACAGTCTATAAGTTCCAGGGGTTCCTTGTTGTGCATATGTTTACATGACATTATGCTCCACATTAATAATCCAAATCTACCATTTACCACACAATTGTCCTCTTTTTCCAGGTTTATCTACTCTCTTTGTCCTCTCTTCTGCCACTCATGAACTGATCTTACATATATTCCAATAATAATGGGAAACAAAACAACCTCAACAAACCATGTTAGAAGAAAGTGAGTTTTACTCCTTGTGTGAGAAATAATATTACAAAGAAAGAGGAAAGAAAAAGCATGCAATCAAAGTAAAGGAGGAATGATTTTCTGAAAGTGTTTTCTGAAAAATAAAGGAGGGATGATTTTCTGAAAGTGTTTTCTGAAAGAGTTTGTAGCTCATTGTTATAGACTGTAACTTGGTTAACATCAACATATAAGGCTTTACTTCCATGAAGGTTGATTTCATTTTCAGAGCCTGATGTTAATACTTTAAAATATTCATTTTAAAAATAAAATGAATATTTTACATGAAATGATCATGGCTCGTTATATGTTAGTAGATTTCTTTAAAAAATAAAAATCCATACAGGTGCATGTATTTAAGATGGAAGCATATATGTAGGTAAGTTGATTTTTACAATAAAATAAATATTTCTATTTTCCTCAATATATTTTACATTGTACACATCTTTAAATAGCACAAACATGGTCTAAGGAATGTGTTGCTAGGTGATTTATTTCTTTGTGCAAATATCATTGTACTTACAGGACAACAGATGCTATTGACTTCTACCCTAGAAGCTTGTACTGAAGACAGACCACTATAACACCTGGTTTGGTCTATGTAAACATCTCTATATTAAAATGCAATAAAATATCTTTCAAAAGATAAAAAGTTGTACCCCATTGTAGATGAGTGACAGCTGATGGAGGGTAGATTGCTCTATACTGATTTGGTGAGTGGGAAGTGAATGTGTTGGACTTTACTGCCTTGGTAGGCTTTTCAGACACTGTCTACTCAGATTATCCTAAAAATAAAATAATACGAAAGAAAATAAAATGTATTATATAAAAATCTCACACTAAAACATACAGATGTTCTATATTTTATTTACTTTTAATTGAGGTAATATTCAAATAAAAGTAAATAAATAAAATTCATTAAAGGTAAATAACTTAAATATATTTGGATATTACCTCAAGTAGAAGTAAATAAATAGAATATATTTGGATATTGCCTCAATTAAAAGTAAATACATACAATATAGGACAACCATATATTTCTTTAAAAAGAAATATCAGGAAACGTTTCCCTATTTAATACATAGGTCCACTTAGGACTCATATTTTTTTATTAAACCTTATTATTAAGGCTTTTATTTATTATTTATCAACCTTCTATTAGGCCTTTCCTCTCCAACAGTAACAGTCTTTATACTTGATCAATATTATAACGCAATCATAATTTAAGCTGTGGAAAAATAACCTGGCCATAAAAAGTAAAGCAAGTTAGATCAGTGGACAAAATATTTTTTATCTCTGTGAGGTTTGGTGAAATGAATAGCACTATTTTCCCAGAACCATCTCTCTGAGACATAAAACAAAAGTTTTTGCTGACAGACACGCCACATCTCACACTGATTTCACTCACAGGAATTTATGAGAATGATGACTTCCAAAGTTCTGATCATAACTATCTCAGTGTGACAAGGAACTTTTAACATGATAATAGCTCAGAAATAGAGAACTCACTAAAGGGTTCTGTCACCACAAAAGTAAAATACATAGTTACCTCTAAAGAAAAGCAAGCCATTGAAGATTTTGCAAATCCATTGGGAGAGGTCTTTTGTTCTCACCTAAAATCACAGGTACATCTGGAAGCTTTTCTCAAGTAACAAGAATTCTTATTCTTCCATCCTCTTAATAATACACACAAAAAATGTCCCCTCTTACTTCAAAAATGAATTCAAAATCAGCCACATTCTAGGTTATTATGGGAATCCAAAAAAGGTAATGTCTCCTTTCTCCACTGACAATTTGTTGGGTTAATATTGGTTTGTATTGTTGCGTGCATTACAGAAGTTTAGGATCCCCTTTTGGGCATGTTGTCATAGTACACCCACCACCAAGAACATTTAGTCCTCAGACTCCCTCTTCCTTTGTTATGTCCCTGCTCTGTCTCTAACTCCTTCCACCTCTGCTTGCCTCCACTCCACAATCAGCTTTCAAGTGTTTGTGTTTTAGTTTGACTTTATTGGACTCTTTCTGTTTTTCTATATTCCAAGTGACACCTGCTTGTTATCTTTGAGAACTCCTGATAGTATCAGCATTGTAGTATGAAGCTCTGACAAAGTTATTTTGCCCTAGGAAAAAAGAATCACAAAGTACTTAAATCTTCATTAGTTTATTTCTCAAACTGGCTGAAATTAAAGAACAGTCTTCAGAAAATTAATTTCCTACAATCTAAAAAGTAATTTAGTTTGGATTTGCTTCCTCCTTCATAAATGTTGATTCCCTGTGATTAGTAACTGAGATTACATAAGTGAACATTGAGTAAAAAGCACCCCAAAACTTTATTTTGATGGAATAATATATTCTAATAGTAATGCCTAGTCCAAGCCTTATGGAGAACATAGAATGCAAATATACCATCATGTGCATTTTGCCTTAAGTATCCATTGAGGAAAATTTTTTATTTTGAGTGGTTTAGGATCTTGTGGAAATTTGATCATGTGTCTCCATGGCTTATGCTTCCAGATCTGTTTTGGGGTTATTGTCTTCCCAGGCAACCTGTCTGATTTGGTCTGTTTTTCTTAATTCTTAGAGAAACAACATACTTCTCTTTCTTAGCATCTATTTCCCCAAATAAATTTCTGTGTAATAAACATCATTCTCCAAATCATTCTTCCTATTTGAGATCTGCAAGTGACAAAATTAAAATTCCATGCAAAGTTGTAACACTACCCTGTATTTATCTTTTTAAAATATTAGCCATAATTAGGTGAAGATAAATGAGAGCAACTTTTCATTTAGTGCTTTAATATGGTAGTTTCAAAGATTGAAAAATGTTTAAAAATTTTATATTGAAATAGCAGCAGAGTTAAGACTAACTGGTACACAATAGCTTGACAACAGTCATACAAATAATTAAAATAAAGGGTTTTTACAAAATTTAATGCAATTATAAAATTGAAAAATCATAATATTAAAAGCATCAAACCCTGGCATTAATAGTGGTTGAAATATCGTACTAGTTCCACAACTTTCATAGGAATTTTTATTTTTTTTACTTTTTATTGATCTGAAATGCTCTATTTTTCTTATCTCCTAGAGCAGCCTTGGTCCTTGAGGCAACTCAAATATTGATCAATAATTCCAAAGTTTTAGTATTACTGCTAAAATTTTTAATATTCTTTAGTTTATTTTTTAAGATTTATTTGATTTGACTTTTTATGCTAATGGAGCGGCACTTAGTCCAAACTGGTGAGGAAAACCACTGACAGGAGCTCTGGGAAAGATTTTTATAGAGAAAAGGGAGAAACAAATTGAAGAAACTATAGAATGACTATAGATTAAAGCCTAGTTGACTGCTTATGATTAGTTGTACTTCTTATTTGATTATTTAACTTGGAGTCATTTACAGACCCAGATTTTAATTTATTTAGATCCACCAAAGTTAAAAGGACTCCTTATTTAATTAACACAACTAAATTTATTTCCACATAAATTCCCCCTATTGTACTCCGAAGAGCCTGCATTTTATGACAGCTAGTAAGATCCTGAGTATATTTATTTATTTTTGTGAAAAGCAAGATGGGAGCTGATTAGAAATAAAATCTGATATATTTTTTTAATCAAGCTCTTGTTTATTACCAATTATTAGTTTCTAAGTACCAACTCTCCATTAAGTATTGCTAAATTTTATGCTATAGAAACTGCTTATCTATCTATCATCTATCTATCTATCTATCTATCTATCTATCTATCTATCTTCTATCTAAAAATATTCTTTCTTATTCTTTTGCCTGACTTAATAATCAAGCTAAAATAAAGCAGTTTGACAGTAGAAAATTCAAAGTTATTTTTGTACATGTGGGAAACCTACAAAGACTTGAAGAAAGATATTTGAGTTTATATATCATTCTGAGCTAAGGAGAAGGGAAAAAGGGTCTGTGACTCTACAGGAGAGGAAGAACATTCACAGGAAAATGGAAAGTGCAAGCTATTAGTTGGTAAGACAAATGTCTGCCATGCCACTGAAATATGTATTTATGATGCAAAAAAAAGGGGGTTCTCTAGTACTAATTCTCTTCCCCTCAT
Organism: Uropsilus gracilis; assembly: GCA_004024945.1. Taxonomy (NCBI): domain Eukaryota; kingdom Metazoa; phylum Chordata; class Mammalia; order Eulipotyphla; family Talpidae; genus Uropsilus; species Uropsilus gracilis. The sequence goes on along the minus strand of PVHY01000706.1, from coordinate 193,939 downwards.
ATGGCCTCAATATAAATGATCTTGTCATTAAGAGAGCAGAAAGATAACGCTTTCTGAGATGTTATCTCCTAACTGCTTTTAGCTCAAAACAGTCTCCTTGCCAAGGTGGCATATAGGGTCATACATTCTATACCCCCAAGTCTCACCCTTGAAACTGTGAAGTTTCATAATCCAAAAGATGCACTGATAAATCATTCCTCTCATTGAATTGGCCTTTTAGTCTTGAGAATTAGGTGGCTTCCATTAAAATCGTTTGAGCAGCGGCAGACGGGCTGTAAAAATTAAGCTTATATCAAGTAATCCATATTTAATAAGGTATTTCTATGTAAATAAACAAAAAATGATAAACAACTGCAACAGAATATAATGCCAGTTTCTGAGTTATGAGGTAATCAGTTGAAATTTCTCAAAGTCAGGCTTGAAACATCTATGAATAGAGCAAAGACAGGCAATGGCAATTGGACAGCTATCCCTGGTTTGCAATTTGAACATCTCTGTTTACCTCATCAGCCTACAGAGAAACTGGTTTGAAATTTTTCTATACATGCAATGTTGTGATGATTTCTGAAATTTATTTCAAGTTTTAGAAAAATGGAGGTTTTCTGGAGGAATTAAGGTAAGGGAATTAAGGTAGTGAAATTACATTTCATTTTGTCCATAAAATTATATTCAATCAAATTTTGCATAGCTTAATAGAAATATGCTTCCTTGAGTTGAGGAGGCAATATTTTAAGTAAAATGGAAGATGTTTGCTAGCCAGGTATCAAACAATGGTTCAATATTTAAAATATATAAACAACACATAAGACTAAACAATAAAAAGAACAAACAGCTTGATTAAAAAATGGGCAAAGACTCTAAATAGGAATTTCACCAAAGAAGATACACAGATAGTGAAAATGAAATTGGATAAGGAAACAAAAATAAGCAGAGAATTTAATTAAACTGGCAAACAGGAGCAGCTAGCCCTTTAAATCCAGCCATTCATCAGGTTCACCTCAGCCCAAGTGAGCAGTAGCAAGACCACACCAACCTTAAAAAGGAGGCAAAAACAAGATTTACTCTTGACAAAATAAACAAGTCACTGAGGGTACAAGAGACTCCCTTTGACCATCTTACCACATAGATCAATCTCTAGTCCAAAAAAAACTACACGTGGGTCCTTCAGCCATGTGCTTCCACAAAATGATGCCTATCCCAACTTCAAGCCAAAAAAAGAAACCAATATGGTGTTGTCAATCCTCTTTCAAAAGTGGGTGATTCAAATCCAATGAAGAAACCAAGATGGAGTTGTTCTTTTCTGCCAAATACACAACTCCAGCATTCTTTTTTCTTCAACTCTAAACTGATCCAAAACTACCAAGACTCACTTGAATCAACAGCACTAGCAAACGCATCAGACATTTCACTGCAAATTCTCTTCAGGTCTCCAAAATTCCCAAGCTTTGCAGTTTCAAAGTTAAAGCAAGTTTTCAAGTACCAAATTCCAAATCAGCTTACACAGGTCACAAGTTTCTCTACCATTCTTCCCAGGCTTCTCACTGGCCCACGCTGGGGATGGAAGCCCATAGCATGGTTTCTTTCCCTGCCCTGCTGCCTACATGGCAGCAGCAACTCCAGGGCCTCCAACCTTCCTGTTGCTCCTCTGCTCTCTCTCTCTCTTCTCCAGTTTTCACTCTCTCCTCTCCAACCGCACTTCTCTTTAAATCCCCTCTTAAATCTCTCTGTTCCTCTTGCAAGAAGCATTGACTTCCCTACTCCAAATCTCTGCCCACCAGGGCACAATGGCTGCTATCTTAATGCAGTATTACCATGCTGGGGCCACAGCCACCAGCTTCACCACAGCACCCCTATCAAATAAACACATGAAAAATATTTTTTTCATTTTTAGGGAAAGTATTATTATTAGGAAAACAATAATCAAAACCACAATAAGAATGTGGTTATTTAAAAGAAGACAAAAGAAAAAAAAATAGTGAGTTGGTTAGGAAGTTGAGAAAATAAAATTGTCCTGTGCTATTGCGAAAGTGTAAATTGGTGCAATCAGAATGGATGTTCCTCAAAAAATTCTAAATGAAACTGAAGCCAGGACCCCAGCATGGGCAGTGTTATTTGTTGGTAAAATGTAAACATCACCATTACCTATATCTGATCGATATAGAGGTTAAAATTACCTGAAGCCAGATAGATTACTCCCTTCTTTTACCTTGATATTGTAAATCTTAAATAGAACTTGATAAATATTGTTATGCTAAATTTACTCCCAGTGTTAGTGTTCTAAGGCTCAAGGAGTGGATCATTACTGAATCAAACCAGAGTGTGACTGATAATCCCATCATCAGGATTCATGATTGGAAGGGGGAGTAAGGAAAGGAAGTAAAAGAGAAAGGTGCAGGAAAGGAGAGACTCAGGAGGAGAAGATTAGCTGAGAGGAGGAGAGCTCATCTGGCATCTGGCATCAGACATCTGGAACAGGAACTGACAGTTTTGTTTAAAAAGAAAGCCCCAGGAACTGCTGAACCTTTTGGGGTTCCCATCATTCCAGTCCTTGAAAGTCAGGAGCTCCATGAAGGTGGAAAAGGTTAATTACAGAGAGAGAGGAGAGAGGCCTAGCTGAGAGAGAGAGAGAGTGAGAGAGAGAGAGAGAGGGAGGGAGAGGGAGAGGGAGCGAGAGGGAGAGGGAGAGGGAGAGAGGGGGAGAGAGAGAGAGAGAGAGAGAGAGAGAGAGAGAGAGAGAGAGAGAGAGAGAGAGAGAGAGAGGCCTAGCTGAACTACATGTTGATTGCAGAACTCACTCCATACTGGCTACAGTGACTGAGGACCCAAGACAAGAACATAAGCTGGAGGCTTCAGACTGAATTACTCAAAACCCACACAGCTCCCAAGTAGCAGAGTGGAATTCCTAGCTTGTGAGGGTGTGGACTATTAGATTCTTTTAGTTTGTTTTCTCCTTTTTGTAAATAAACCCCTGTGCTTACCCTTATCAGGAAAGTGATCTCCTCCGGGGAAACTACTTGTGCTCAGGAAGAAAAACCCTCATTGGCTAAAATTAAAAGGATTGATCCTCTCACCTGATAACAAAACTATCATATGATCTAACAACTTGCTGAAAATTTCTTAATACAAGACAAATTAAGCTTGGAAGAAAAGCAATTCATATGTTCTTCACATATGTAAATTTTATCAAGTTACTCTTAGATTAAGATAGTTCCCTTAAACTTAGGGGGAAAATGCCTGTAATATCTAAATAACAAAAACAATGAAAATTATAATCTTCTTAGTCATTCAGTCAATCCAATATAATTAATCCTTGTGAATTCTGATCTTTTAGCAGTTTTATGAAGGTCATTAGTACCCACCAGAGTTATAACTTCATTAGAGATTGGCAAATTCTTAGCCATTCAGTGTTTGAAAGTTAGAAATCTGTGTGTCTTATAGTACATTTCATGAATCTCTTAAAATATAAGCACTTTTCTAAAAGCAATAGATTAAAAAAACAAATAAAATGGCCTGTAAATGACAAAAAACTAAAAAAATGACCATAGTTAAAGATCTGATGAGAATTTATTATAACCAAATTGGTAAATAAATGTGTTTATTTCTATGACATTGCATTTTAAAATGACAACTGGTATTATTATTTATGTTACATATAAATCTAAGGAATTTCATACAAAATCTTGGACATATTTTAATAATGTACAGTGATACAAATTCAAACCAAAAAAGTTTTAGCATCACGTATTACTTAACAATTCTCATGTCATTTAACACTTAAGTCTAATTACTTTACCATCTTTCTCCTTACATGGAGAGAGAGCAAATCCTCTGAGCTATTCCAGGGCTTTCTGGGAAATACAAACTTGGTTTGAAATCAAAACAAATTAATTTGGTAAAATTTTTTTAAGTTTGTAAAAATATCGAATGTTTCAAAACACTTTATTAAATAGAATAAGGCCATTGTGAAATAATATTTAATTATCCTTTTAATCAAAATGACAGACTTTTCAGGCAAATGTACTAAATTACACACCACACCAAACCCACCACAAAGACACCACAGTATTTCACCGTACCCTGAATCATATAGAGTTGTAAGCCAGTTTTACCTCAATTAAAAACTAAAATAATGGGGAAAAGTTATTTTTAAATAAAGAAAAAATTTATATAAAAAACTTTTAAACAAAGAAAGGTAAAGTAACATAAATATAGCAAACAACAAAAAACAAGAGTCTTAAAATCTTTTAAATAGAGAGGAGTGAAATCAGATAACAAAACAAGCAAAACAGAGTGCTTAGCTAAATTCACAAATGGGAGCAGTTGGCCCTTTTAAGCCAGCCACATACCAGGTTCATCCCAGTCCATGCAAGCAGTAGCAAGGCCACATAAACCTTAAGAGGAGGAAAAAAGAGATTTACTTATTAAAAGGACAAAACAAAAGTCACTGAGGGTACAAAGAACAGTACAAAGAACCCCTTTGGCAATCTTAACCACCAGCTCAGTCTCTAGCCCCAAAACTGCATATGACTGAAGCAGTCATGTGCATCTACAAACTGGCAACCTTCAAGCCAGATGAAGGAACCAACATGGTGCCTTAGCTCCTTCTTCCAAAGGCACAATTATTCACCTCAAGTCAGAAGAAACCAAGATGGTGTAGCTGATCCTTCTTCAAAAGCAAGAGATTCAAATTCAGTGAAGAAAACCTGGATGGCATCTTCAAATTCTCCAAAAGTCACAATTCCGGCATTCTTTTAGTTTCAACTCTAAAGTTGCCCCAAACCAGTAAAACTCACTCGCTACAACAGCAGCAACCACTTCAGACTTCTCACAATAAAAACAGTAACAGCAAGTTCTCTTCAGGTTTCCAAACAAATTCCAAGCTTCGCAGTTTCAAAGTCAAACCAAGTTTTCAATTACCAAATTTCCAAGTCAGCTTACACAAGTTACAAGTTTCTCCAACATGCTTCCCTGGGCTCCTCATCAGACCAATCTAGGCGACTGCACATGACTGAGGCAGCTTGTAAGCCTCTAGTCTCCCTACTCCTCTGCTCTGAGCCATCTCTCCATGCCTTCTCCCCTTCAGTCTGTCTTCTCCTCCTTAAATCCCCTCTGACTGATCCCATCATGAGAAGACTTGGCCTCCCTTTTCCAAGTCCCCGCCCATCAAGGCACACTGACTGCTATTCTAATGCAACACCATCAATGCTGGGGGCCACAGTCCCCCAATGTCACCACAGCCCCCCCTATCAGAAGTAACCTTTCTTCAGTCATCAAAAACTTGATAAAGATAATGTGAATGATGGGAAATTATTTTGATAAAACACACAATCTTTGTTTTCTATGCAGTTTACTTAAAGAAAAAGTCTTTAAGACCTATCAAGAGCAGACTAATATTCCAAGAGACTTTTGTCCTTTGGTCAGATAAATGAAAATTTAACCTTTTATAGGTACATTACTGACTACCATTTGTCTAAAAGAACTGATATATACTCTTTGAGCTTTAGAAAATTTGGCCACCTACTTAAAAATTTCTCCCTCTTTCATGTGTTTAGTTGACCCTAGATTTTCTTCCTTATTATGAAGCAACCAGATTTTATCTTTCTTCCCATAATGAAGCATATCTCCATATAGCCTACCTTTCTTAGTCAAAAAATATCCTACTTTCCTTGCAGATAAAGTTGTTTCTCTTATTTTTACTAACTCTATTTACATGTACCAGAACTACTAACTCTTAGAAACCTTAATTTCTAGAGAAAACTGGATCAATAATTATGAATCGTTAAACTAGTATTCTGTAGATAGGAAATATGATGAATCAATTTTATACTTTCTAGAAGTATATGATGTTTTATAATCCAACTTATTTTAATGTGGCTTAGGACATTTTTACTAACAGATCCAAGTATATTTAGTTTCTCCAAATAAGAAGTCAAAGTGAATAAACCTATATTCAGTAACTAATGGTTTAGTATTTTGTTTTATTTACAAATGATCTGGATATTTAAGGAATTTCTGTCACTAAACTTGCCACAACTTCAAGGGTGCAATTTACCAAAAACTTTTGGAAATATTATATAAAATTTTATAGTGTGTTTATATAAACACACTGTAAAACATCTATTGTTGAAAAAGTATTTGTAAACTTTCATCCATTTAATTTTCCTGGTCTTAGCGATTCTATTGAAATTGTTTATAAAAATTTCATGAAATCAACAGCTTGTTATCGTCTTAAGTTATTTTTCTTGCTGAAAAATGTTATGTCTGAGATGACATGAATTAGTTGAATAAAAAGCTATATAGAATAAAAGCTATGCAGAATAAAAACTATGCAGAAAGATTGTATTTACTCTTGACATCTGAAGACATGCCTGTTTTAATTTAAACAAACTTAAACTAAATTTTATATACTAGAGATTATCCCAGAGCATGTGAACTTAATTAAGCATTTGAATTAGTTTATACTATATTTTTGAGAGTTTGGGACTATCTAATATCAAAACTAATTTTACTTTCAGTAAATAGATTTTCAGAAATTGAGGCAATAGCATGTGGAAGTAAAAATACCATACACATGTCAAAAAAAAAAAAAAAAACACTTCTATAGATTCTATAGATACATAAATGCCCAGGGATAGAAACCCTTAAAGTTTCCATTACAAAATTTTTGACATGAATCAGATACTGGTTTAATTGTTTTAGAAAAATCAATTTAATCCAAATTGTGTATCTGGTCAGTGGAACTGGTGAAGGTTTTAAAGTTAAATGAATAAAACTTTATAGATGTGGAGAAGACTTAAGGTTTGCATTTTTCCTTAACATGTAATGTTACAACAGGAGAGCACTAGAGCTAGGCAAGGGAGATTTTGTGGTATTTTGTATAAGTTCTATTTTTTATTTATTTATTTTATTTTATTTTATTTATTTTTTTTTTTTTGAGACTAGGTCTCTCTATTTTTGCCCGTGGAACTGCAGGCTCACGTTGCCTGGGGTACCACAGACTCAAGCGATACCCAGCCTCAGCTTCCCAGGTAGCTGGGATTACAAGCACGCACCACCTTGCCCAGCTATTTTTTTGGAACTAGGTCTCGCTACGGGCCCCAGGCGGGACTCGAACTGCGATCCCTGGCCCCGGCCACTTCATAGGCTGAAGCTTACAGGCACGAGTCACCGTGCCTGACCTTGTATAAATTCTATTTTAAAATACTTTTTTTTTTCTTCAGACTTAGGAGGGGTGTGCAGTGTTTAACTGACCTCCTTGGATATTCTATTTCAAATACAAGATAATATTTACATCTTAATGGGACGAGAAAGGATGAAAGATCTCTCTTAAGACTCTAGGAGTTATATTTGTGTATTATAAGATTAGGGTAATTACTAGTTAAAGTTATCCCTTTTCTTTAGAGCAAGGCAATTCTACTTTCAAAGTCCTAATCATCTATACTACATACAAACCTTTTGATATTAATTGGAGAAGTTTGGAGGACTATAATTATAGATAAGTTTTTAATTGTTTTTAGATCTGCATTTCTGAATTGGCCTAGATTTTTAAGATAAGGACAGTTACTTTCAGTAGCCCAAAAAAGTGTAGTTCACTTTTCCTAATGATATCAACAAGGTGAACTGCTTATCTAGCTGCATTATCTTTAATTGTATTCATTTTATCAGTGAGATTGGAAAATAAGATTTAAATTAAAAATATTGCTGTCTGAAACTTTAAGGCTCAACGAAATATGTGTCGAAAATGACTGTATGAAATATTCAATGAAAGCTTTCAAATGCTTCCCCTACCCTGTGATTCCTTCTGAATATATAATCCAATCTTGAATCAATTCACCTAAAGAAAAAAAGAAAAGCCTTTACTATTGCTTATTTCAGTCTCTGGACATAAACCTCCAGCTGGTCCATTATCCTGATTAATTTTAGGGGAGCCCGGGAAAAATTCTGGTCATCTGTTTCCTCTGTGATGCTTTTTTCAGGAAGCCATCAAACATGTCTGTTAACTGTAGTATAATACTGGGTGGGGAGCCTTTAGTGTTTAATCAAGGTTCCTGTGAGTAGAAATGTGAATGTGATATTTTTAACTCTTCTCTAAATTTGTTAGGATCTTCTGAAAGTGTAAATAAAAAGACTTTATAATTTAAAATATCTGCTGTTGTCCACAAGACATAAATTCTATCATGGAGGTTTCAGGATTTGCCTGCAAATAATGTAGAACAGGAATACTTGAAGCTGGCAGACTCTGATTACAGAGTCCTGGAAAGTAGCACAGGAGTTGTAAGGCACAATACAGTGAATCCTATCACATTGCCCTGATGGTTCCACTAAATTTATTTCAGGCTTTTCCCAATTATACAAAAAACTTGTATACTGTGGGCATAAGGAATAGACTAGTGTAGTCTCCATTAATCTTGAAGGAAAATATAAGATAAAGCAGGTCTCTTACTGTTTGAGGAATTTTCTGGAAAAGGTAAAGACATTTCAGCATCCAGGGGAATTGTTGAAGAGTCTGGGTCAGTTATTAGGGGGAGTTTGAATTAAAGTTCTGATTTTTAATTTTGTTTTCAATGTAATTCTGTTTAAGGAGTTTCTAAGGCTATAATCTCTCTTTGTGTCCTGTTTAATTTGGTCATTCCATATTCACGAATAATACAGTTGTTTAAAATTGGAGTTCTTAAAATTTTCTTTCGAATATGAAAACTTTTCCAGTTCAAAGTAGGTAGCACCTGGTCATTGATGGGTATATATTAATTAATATATTAATACATTAATATCATATTACTATAGTATCACTGATATTAATACATTAATGGAAACCAACAGGCCTTATTTTGACTTAACTGTGGAAGCTAGAGTCATACCAAAACAGGGTGTTAATGATGCAGCCCTCAAAACATCTAGAGAAGTCCACTCCCAAGATTAACTGAGAAAGCAAATACCTTGTCACACATGGTAAAAATAGTTCAATGGTGTCTTAAATGTCCCATGAGAATGTCAGATTCCTATAGGCACAGACCTGCTAATCTTTGACTCAAGCAGGCTTTGCTAGAACTGGACTATTTCAGCACTAAAAGGCTGTGTCATAACAAAGGTTGAGATGCTAAGGGCACCTTCTAGACCAGGACCCTTTATGACAAACTCCTCTGAGAGCTGGCATGATGGTCAAAGAGATTGCTACTTCTTATATCTATGTGCCTCTGTGGCAATTTCCTTCTAGTTGACAGAGAGCAGAAGCAGTACTTGTACTGGTCACAAGACTAGATTCTCAAAACACAGCACATGATGAAAGGAAAACCTCATCAGATCTCTTTATATATGCTACCCTCAGTAAAGTATCTTAACAAGATGGTCGTGTTGGTGAGAACTGTGAACTCACCAGTTTGTTCTTATGCCCATATTCTCTCCTACAGTTTCCCTTTTATGACAAAGACACAAAAGACAATGACAAAGGAAAGCAAAGACTTTTGGGAAGGAAAAGGATGATAAAAAACAAGAGTAATAGCAATAAATCTTTCTCAGAGTCATTGTACCCAAGAAACTTGTTCACACAATTGGTAATTAACAACTGTTAATCTAAGATTAGTAAAGGAAAATTATTCTACCACTCCCATATCCACTGTATCATGCAAGAAGAGATGAAGAAAGCCAATAGTATTCCTAACTCCACTAAGCTTTTGTCGGTGATTCCAGGATCTCTAAACAGTAGCAGTCTTTAAGTGAGTAGTCTCTGCTCACTAGAGCTCCTTTTGAAGGTCATCAACTCGAGTAAAAAAAATATATAGGTTTTTCTTTCTTCAAAGTTCAGTTTGTTCTTATCATTAAATTGGAACAAAACAGATTAAAGGGAGAAAAATATACTTAACCTCAAAAATACAGGAGTCGTACAAAGGTCTGAAAATTCAAAAGTAGTCAGACAACCAGAGTTTATATTCTATCCTGGACAAGGGAAAAAGGTAGGCATCTAAGCTTCAATGGGGAGGTAGACAATTTGGAGGAAGATGAAAGCAAATGTTTAGTAAACCGATGTTAGCCTGACCATGCAGGTAAGTTTCTGGTATGAAGTTTACTCTGGTAATAGCGGCCTTTCTCTTACAAGCTTATAATTTAAGTACCTTTGGGTTCTTAGTTTGCTGAGTTTTAACTGAATTCAATTCAAAAATAAAGGGAAGTTGAATGGGCTGGGAAGGATGGGCTCAGGAGATTGGGATGGAAGTTCACAGGTAACAAGGTTGTGAGAGAACCTCAGGGTATACAATGATGTAAATATATCTATAACTATATATATATATATATATATATATAATCAATAAAAAATGAAAATAAAACAAAATGTACCACATGGAGAATTAACACTTTCAGGGGTGTATACTTTGTTTTCCCTCAAAGGTCACAGCATTTCACTCACAATATACCACTTACAGAAAATAACATGTTTGTTAACCCCTGTGCCTTCTAATACTGTCAGCTTGGCTATTAGGAATGAAGGTAAGAATTTGGGGGCCATAGACATTTAGTCTATAGCACTTAGATTTTAGAAAATATATTTAATACCATAACACTATTTATGGGGCTTGCTGACACCTAACATAGTGACAGTGACAAGACATTCACCTTGTCATCTTAAATCAACTGTGTACCTACTGTATTCCAGATAGCTGCAGGAAGAGAGGACCTGGTCATTGGAATTGTGTGAAATATAGCACAAAATGATCAATATTTTGGAACTCTCTCACTGTAGATCATTCCTGCAATTGAGAGAGGTACGTATGCATAATATGACAGTGTTGTGGGCATGTTGGCAATTTGGACAGAGAGAAGAAGATGCTCAAAGTACCAGCTATTTTGTGAATTCCTTCAAAGCCATCATCTTGCTATCAGAAGGAAAGCTTGCCAGTGGCTGCCTCGAAGCTTCAAAAAGCATCTGATTCAGTTCCTTTGAGTGTCAAAACACATTTGTGAATGTGCATTGTGGAGGAAGAGACTTGGCTTTACAGGTAGACTTTACCATTCTGCTTGTTCATCATAGTCTACAGGGTTCTACATTTTTCATTTACCAATCAGAGGACAGAACATATTAATCATTTCTTAACTGTTAATTTAATCAATAGGACAGATCTTAGCATAATGCTTGTTTCAAAAAAAATAAAACACTGATAAACTTAGGTGTAACTTATGTTACATAGGTAACATGTAAAATATTGGCTAAGAATCTAGACTCTGGACCAGACTCAGCTCCATATTCTGGGTGTTCTCTGGACCACCCATGTGGTAATAAGCATATCACTTAGACCATCCATTCCTATATTTCAGGTTTCTTCATTTATAAAATGAGAATGATAAACCTAAATATGCCACTATAAGATCATTGTGAGAATCATCAGTGTTAATAACTGAGAGGCCTTTAGAGCAGTATCTGATATGTGTTGAGCTGTGTATAAATATTTCTTAAATGTGCAGCAATTTGAGCTACAATTCATATGGAAAGAATGCCCTTGGATCTTAAAGATGTCAGCAGTTAAACAAAGAAGAGAGAGTATGAGCTCAGAACTCCCCTGTTAACACAATAGCTTAGTCAAGACAAGAACTTTCTCTCCTCAGGAAGCCACTGGAAAGTGTCTGAATATGCAATGAGAGGGTGAAAGTCAGTGCATGAATTTCTCTCTCAAGTGTGAAGAGAATCCTGAAAGAAGTATTGCCTGTGAGTGTAAGTAAATAACTTCATCATGGATATACCTTAGAGATACTACAGTGGTTCCAGATCACTGCAGTATAGCAAACTGCAATAGTGTGAGTCACATAAACTTTTTGTTTCCTAGTGTATACAAAAATTATGTTGACACTATACTATAGTCTATTAAGGGGTCAATTATGTTGACACTATACTATAGTCTATTAAGGGTTCAAAGGTGTTATGTCTAAAAAATATGCATGCCTTAATTAAATGTGAAAGTCGTGATGTGAGCACATGCTGCTGGAAAAATGCTTGGTGCTTGATCAGATCAGAGTTACATAAACTTACAGTTGGTAAAAAAAAAAAAAGCCTAATAAAGTGAAGCACAGTAAAATGGCATATACCTGTTGATATTCTTCTCTAAAAGCTGAAAACTTGCTAGAATGTTTTCAGGGAGTCATAATTATTTGTGAACAGAGTGTGCTTAAATCATAAGATTCTGAAAATCAATTGGTCAATACATAACCAATTTTGGGAAATGATTCTGAAAGAATAATGTATGCAACTATTTAAACATCAGCTCAATTAGTGGAAATTCAAGTTGAATAACCTTGCAAACTTTAAAAATAATTTATGGCATACCTTGAGAAAAGTATGGAGAATGATTTTATGTTAATGAGAATTGTCTAATAAAGAAAAATGTGTGAAATAAAGATGTGTGAAATGTTTTTGGATAAAATAAACAATCAAAAAATACTTTGAAGGTATATAAATGGACTATGAAACATCTGTAGGCTAGAAGGAAAAAGAGATCATCAGAAATGTCAGAACATTATAGTGATAATATTTTTGTCTTTCGCTTCCCTTTTGATAAATTTCAGAATGATCTGTAATATTACTTTTTAAATATACTTTTGTCTTTCGCTTCCCTTTTGATAAATTTCAGAATGATCTGTAATATTACTTTTTAAATATACATATACAGACAGAAAGACAAATACTGTATGATTGCAGCTATTTGTGAAATTCAAAAATATACACAGCAACTTCAGAAAAACTGAGGCCAAATTGGAGGCTTCCAGAGTCAGGGGTTGGCTGGGAGGAAAAACTGATGGATGAAGGATATTAAAATGCATACTCTTCTAATTGCAAAATAAATGCTGGTTATATAATGTACAGCAGGGTGATTACAGTGAAAAAGACTGTGATGAATATCTGAATGTTGCTGAGAGCACATCTTAAAAGATCCTGCCACAAGATAAAAACTCTGACTACAGGGACAGATGCTAAATACATTTTCTGTGGTGATATTTTCAGTATATATAAATATTAAATCATTATATTTTGTATCTGAAACTAAGATAATAAAGTATGTCAATGATTACTGAATTAAAAATGAAGAAATTATAATCATCTGACCAACATTTAATGAAAATATGAATTAAGCAAGATGTGCATTTAAAACACAAGATTATAATATTTAAACACATTTTCAATTGAGAGTTTAAGGGAAATTTTCCAAAAAGCACTTTTGGATAACTGTTTTACTATATTATAACGAAATTAGAGGAGATGATTTTCAACAAGATAAGCAAGTACAAAGTAGTATAAAATAGTTTTATAATTAAAGTCATGTGTAATGAAATGTGTAATAGAAGTAATATTAAAAGGTAAAAACAAGTACTTAATTATAAAAATGTCAGAAATATTATTTTTTAAAAAAGAATACCATTTATTAAAATACATTCTCCTGAAATATTCTCTTTAAAAAGAAAACTGGAACATGGACTGTAACAAAGTTTTATTGAATTATATTAAAGTAGATTTTTAAAGGAAAGATATAATATAGCAATTAATTGAAGTTTATTGTGAACATTTTTCTCTAATTTATTGAGTCAATATATTTCCATTAAAACCTCAAAAGGAACTTTCAAAGAATGAGAGGAATCTGTATTAAAATTTAAGTAGGCAGATAAATGTTCTTGAATAATAAAGTTACTTCAGAATAAAAATAGATGTTAGAGAATATATTTTCTAATACATAACAAGAACTATCTTAAAAAGATGTATGAAGAGAGAGTATTTGAACAGAAGAGCTCAAAACTAATATGTGGAAGCTAAATCTGAGGAAACAATTTGTGACAGGCGTACTGTGGACTCTGTTAGCAGAGTGGGCTAAATTATAATTGATATTAGGACAAATTATTATCTACATAAAGATGAAACTTAGTAATAATTTTATTTTTTTAGAAGTTCATCCCAAATATTGCAAGGAACATACTTTTATTTTTAAAAAACCTTCATGTTTATCTAGAATCTTAACTGTCTTTCATTTTTATTCTTAAATCTAGCAACTTCATTATTACATGCTGAATTTTGCATCATTAATAATTGGTACTCCATTTTCTTTCTAAATTAAAAAAAATTAAATAAGTTCACAATGAAAAAATAGACATTACATAATAGCTAGTTATTTGTGCATTGTAATAACTGCATTATAATAAAATTCATGTAAAAATAAGATTTTGTACAAAATTTTATTATGCTTTTTAACAAATGTTTTTACTAATTATTGGATGCACAAAACACTGAGAGGAAAGGTGAATTGTAAGTATATTTTTGGTCATAAAACAGTTAACTAATGAATATAATTATCCTTAAGAAACTGAGAATGATTTTATTTAACATTAAAAAGTAGTATGTGGTAATAGCAAATTCCATGAACATGTCAGTCACACCTGGGACTTTGTGACTGAAGAGTATTATTTATGTTCTGTACTATATGAAGAATAGAGTGTAAACTAAAGAACACAATTGGGGGGGTGTTGAGGGGGAGCATTCAGGGAGGGGATGTGGTGGGTGAACATTGGGGAATACAAAGATGTGAAATATATATATAAATTATTAAAAAATCAAATAATAAGATGGCCAAAAGATACTAGTGATTTTCTCTGGCTAAGAGTCATAGACAATATTGCTAATTTTCTAGTAATATAATTTTAAACCATTTCTAAAATGACTGGTGGATTAAAGTAACATGAGTGGGAAATTTTAATTATATGAGAATATAAAGAAGAATATTTCATCATTAAGCTGCAACTAGAAAAATTTCTAATACAGTATTGAAAATATATTATCCATATAAAATTTTTAATTAAGATATATTAAAATTACAGATCTTCTGTTCAACTCAAATTCCAAAAATATGCAAATATTAGTTGATAACAGGTAAACCATATTTTATATTGTCAAACAAATTATACTAACTACTAGAAAAATAATGTACATATATAGCATGAAAGTGATAGGGGAAAATGTATAATAGATACAAAAGAACACATGTAGAATCACCTGCTATATTAAAGGATATTTAATTTAATTCTTATAACAGAAAGTTCAAAATCAAATAACAATAAAATATATAATTAATTTCATAAAAGTACAGCAAAACCATACTAACTATAGTCCACTAAAATTCCTCAGAATTATTCATGTGGAAGGGGATTTTTAACAAGACATTACAAAACAATTGGAATACATTCACAAACTTTAATTTATGCATGCATTATTCTCCAGGGATGGAAATCCTCTCCTGTAGAAAAAGCCATGTACCCACAGAGAAAAACACATTTGAGAAAAAAAACTCCTGGATAATAGTCAGAACTGTACCCAAGGGAAACATGCATGTTAAATACTCACATAACAGAATATTATGCAACAATGCAGAAGAAAAGTAGCAATATACACAAGGGTAAACCTTACAATGTTGTGGAATGTCAAATAAAAATTTCAAGAGATTACATACAACATAATGCCACTCAAAGATACAAGAACCAAACACTAACATCTAGGGATATGTGACTTGAAAAAAGCTAAAACACAAACAAAGATAAGAAGTAAAATGTAGTAGAACAGAATACAGTAGAATGTTTCTCACAGGTCAACCAGGAGATTGGCTGGGAAAGAAGCACAGAGGTAGCAGCGTCATAGTATTGCTAACAGGATAGCTCTTCATTTTTATCTTGAGCTCATTAATATTAATGTGTTTCAAAACCTTAATATATTATGTATCCTTATAAATATTTTAATCATCAATATGCATGTATCAAGTAAATTCTAATATATCAATAGTAAAAATGTGAGTAATTGCATTATTTCTTTTATCATCTGAAAGTAAAAACTAATTAGAGGGAAGGAAGTTATCAAAAGTAGCATGTTTTAGAGTATAAATAGGAAATGGAAAATAATCTCAACTGTATATTCATTAAATTATAAATTTCTGATATGAGTCTTGATATAAATGATCTGAAAGGTCAAGATGCTAAGAAATGCTCTCATTATAGAGAGAGTCTTCAAAGTGAACTAATCAAGGCTTCTCAAATTATGACAGGGATTGAAACCTTGACACAAATATGTTTTGACAGTAGTCAAGGGATTCAGAATAAGAGTCTATAATTTAATCAGCCAATTCCAAAAAAGGAGTCACAACCAGAAATAGTTTTTCACAAGAAGACACAAACAAGGTGGCCAATAAAATGAAGATAAGTGAAAACAATGGACTCATTTCAAGATATCCAAAGACTATTGGGAAAGAAAGAATCTGAACTTAGTTTTAAATTAAGATAAATACAAGAAATGCAGTAAATTTCATATATGCTTTTCAGATTTTTAAAATCTTAAAATCCAGAACTCCACTAAAACTGAACCACCAGAAGACATAGGATTTTATTAGTTCAAATCTGTATTGTTTACCAAAGACTACTACTATATTTTCTGACTTATTTCAAACTCTGAAACAAAATCTCTGAGAGCATTCTGCCATTATATATTCAGTCTATTATCCTATTTTGGACATATAAGATGACTTTTTTATACATCAAGTTAAATTATTTACTGAGTTAGACATTTGAGAAAGTTTTACAACAAATGTAAAAGAGTCAAGTACTACAAATCAAATATTAAATGTCTTTGGCAAGGACCAGTGCAAGGGAATTTTGTGTTTCCTTCCAATGACAACCGAATTTACAGTAAAAATAAACAAAACCCAATTTTATCTTAAGGATAAAACATAGAACTATACCTGACTTTGATGATGACTCTGAAATATGTTATTTTATCTTATTTTATTTTTGAGACTAAGTCTTGCTATTTTTGCCTGTGGAACAGCAGGCTCACGTTGCCCGGGGTACCACAGACTCAAGCAATCCCCAGCCTCAGCTTCCCAGGTACCTGGAATTACAGGCATGCGCCACCACACCCAGCTATTTTGGGGGACTAGGTCTTGCTACATGCCCCTGGAGGGACTCGAACCTCGATCCCTAGCTCTGGTCAGGGCTTACTAGGCTGCCACTTACAAGCATGTGCCACCATGCCCGCCCCTTGACATATGTTGTTACTTTGTTACCAAATTCTCAGCAAGAGTTTTCTGGAATATAGAAATGGAATAAAAAAAAAAAAAGCTAAGAACATCTCCTATATATGTAAAAATATATGCACTATCCTTGAAAGGACATAATAACAGTATTATCTGCAGAAAGGAAAACTGAGTATCTGCAAAAAATGTCTTATGAACATAGGCATGTTTTTTGTGTACTTTTTATCTTATTATTTTTGAAATACCATCATGACATGTTCTATTCAAACTGAATAAAACACATTTCTAATGACATTAATAGCAAATGCAAATACTTTTTGAGTCAGCAATTTTACTTCTAAGATTTTGTCATATACTTACACATATTACAATGATATGCATAATTTTTTTCTTCTAAGATTTTGTCATATATGCTTACACATATTTCAATGATATGTATAAAATGTTTGTTTTTTATTTTCCTTGTGATGTTGTACTGAAAATGATTCAGATAGTTATCAAGGAATTAGCTAAAAACAAAACAAAAAAAAGATTCTGCTGTCACATGAATTATGAAGAAACCAGTTAAGTAGTAACATAGAATATTTTTCATTATTCATTGTTAAATGAAAATAAAAAGCAAAGAAGCTTATCTAACAAGCTACAACTTGCATAGAAAGAAGAGAGAGAGAGAGAAAAATATATACTGGCTTAGACATGCATGAAATCTATGTGAATAATAGGCGATAATTGGAAAATTTCATCTGGAAATAGTAGTTTTGGTAAAGAGACAAAATGCTAAAGGTTTTCTCTGCATTTTTCCTTCTCTTACATTTAAAGTTTTTGCCTTCTAAGAGGTCAACTAGACTGAAAAATAATTGAGAACTTAAATGAAGATGAGGATCTAAAAATGAATGTCGATTGGATGGAGAAATTTCAAGATAAATATTCAAAAGAAAATTGTTTTTTAAGATGGCTTGGAGAAATGTTGTTCTGAAAGATACAATCTTCCTGAATGAAAGGGGAAATTGATGATGAGTAAAACTTTGAGGCAGAAAAAAAAAGAAAAAAAGCAACTTGAGTAAATAAACCAAATCCATGAAGATAGACACCTAAAAGCAGTATTAATAAGGAACATCCAGAATGCTTGGGACATCAGAAATTATGATAAGATTGCAAGTTCAAGGCCGGGCACAGTGGCTAGTGCTTGTAAGCTTCAGCCTATGAAGCGGCCGGGGCTAGGGATCGCGGTTCGAGCCCTGCCTGCGGCCCGTAGTGAGACCTAGTTCCAAAAAAAAAATAGCTGGGCTTGGTGGCGCGCCTGTAATCCCAGCTACCTGGGAAGCTGAGGCTGGGGATTGCTTGAGTCTGTGGTACCCCGGGCAATGAGAGGCTGCGGTTCCACGGGCAAAAATAGCAAGACCTAGTCTAAAAAAAAAAAAATTGCAAGTTCAGAACACTGACAAAGGAAAGAAAGAGACTAAAGGACTTAGCACAACTAGTAAACAACAAAGAGTGGGGCTTGAGAGAATGGAAGGGGCACCAGAGGGAGGAGGGTGAGAAAGGTATCCCAAAAAACACAGAAGTTGTGATCTAAAGAACAAAATAGATAATATTAAACAACAACAAAAAAAAAAAACTTAAAAAATTAGAAGGAAAAAAATTACAAGTTCATGTTGCAAAGATTGTATTGAATGCCTGGTATTACCTCTACAAAGAAAGCACATAAATGCAATCTCCTGAGAACTATAAGTACCCCAAGTAATATTTTAAGAAATTGCATTGTTTGTCATCATCATTTTGTCTTGTTTTTCAAGTGTAGTTTATCTTACAATAACTTTTGCTGAAATATTAATGATGTCTTATATATTAATTTCCCCCTATTATATCTGTTGTTTTTTATGTTTCTGAGTATTTTGCTTGCATTTGAATTTCTGGATGGATTATCACATATGTGCACACTTGTGTATGTGTAAAAATTTAAGACATTTAACCTGAACAAAGCAATGTTGCAATAACTGTACCAAATGTGTCCTTGGGTACTGATACCTTGATGCTGCCTTTCATCCTGGTCGTAATTGTGAAAAAGTTCATATTATATAAACAACCACTGTAAAAGTCTTTGTATATAGAGATTGATATAGAGATATCCCCAGCATTAGAACAGTGCTAAATCCATAAAAAAGTAATATCCACAAATAAACAACACTGCACAGAGTAAATGCATGCATTTAGGATGCAAAATAAGCAATTGCACAGTCACTCCAACTTGCTTTCTAAGACAATGTCTGGTCATAATGTAATGCATTTATTCTTAGCTATTTTGCAAGGTGTTGGACCATCAGATAAATAAGTAGTTCCTGCCTTCAGGAGAGAAAATTGGTGGGAAAGATTTATAGACAAATAATTGTGTAAGCATTATAATAGAGTATACACAAAATCAGTGGAATCAAGTATGTTAAAAATTACAAGAGTTTTGCTCTTCTTTGAGATGTGTAAATCAGGGGATATGACTATGATTAAAGTATAAATCTATAAATAAGTTGAGGGCATTTTCAGACCATCTTCCTAAAATCATGCCATTTTACACATTTCAAAAAAGCTTCCGTAAGCTTATCACTTCAAATGCAGCATCATCACACAGGCACTGAGGGCGAATCAAACTCTTATTTAGTAATAAAAGAAAAAACATAAAACCAGAAAATTCCACTAATATGAGTTATGTGAGCAAGTACAGAACTAATAACTAGAAAATAGGCTAATGGGAAAATTAACAAGGTGATTTGAGATGAGAATGGGCGTGTTCTGGTGGTATGGCCATAGTTAAAAAGGTGATTTGAAATTGTGACCCTGGTGAGTTGGGTGAATAAAATCCAATATCTTCCCAGGAAGAAAGTTGGAGCTCCTGGCTATGCTGTGACCTCACATCCATCTGTGTTTTGCAGTGTTTTTCTAAGACTTAGTCTATAACAAAGTGTAGACTCTAAATACTGGCAAAATCCATCAGCAGTAGGAGGATTATTCTCACATAAAATGATTCATTGTAGACACAGTTATTACCAATTTAAACAATATCTTTTTAAAAGGATCAAGTTAACCCTCATATGTAATAAGGAAATATTTGCAAAATTTATTATTTAAGACAAATTTTTTGTCACTTGAATTTCCTGTTCTATTTGGACAGTGGAATATAATACCAAAAGAATTTGTAAGGATTTGAGAAAAAAAGTATTATGTTTTTGTGATGATTATCTCTAATTCTGTAAATATAAAAGCAAATATATTTCATATTCTTTAACATAGACTAGAGAGCAATTTAAAGAAAGGTAAAATTCCTCTGGCCAATTATCACTATTTAAAAAAAACAGCATCATTAATATGTAATCATGATACTATTAAAATCTAGCTTTGCGGAAAAATAAAATTGAACATTAAACAAATACATCCAATATAAGATGATGGGGAATTTATGTTTTACCCTAGAAGAAAAGGTGAATATAGTTGCATTCCTTCTTTCAGAGTATACCTCATACCATGATCCCCAATTAGTAAATAAAATCCACAGGAATAGATAAAGTATCAGTCATGCGCTGAACAAGGTAACCCTGTCTGACTAGCATTTGCGTCTATTACAGCAGATCAGATCTCATCAGTAACACGCTCATTCTATTCGGTCTTCATCATCATACTCAGCGAGTGGAAATCTTGTCAGCATGTGGTTTTTCTGCCCTTTCTGGCAGCTGTCAGATTTGTACTGATGTAGCCGCCTGCCACACATTATTGTTACCAAGGAAAGAAATGGCACATCTTTGACATTGCAAGATCTGACCCACTGCTTTAATCAGCATTTTTTAGAGAAAGGAATCAGAGCTGACAGCACATCTTCTCTACTCCTTTCTGCATTACAGTTTGCAAGAAGCTTTCAAAATCGGGTGTGGAGCCTGTCAAAATTAGCTGAAGCATTACCTTAAATAATCTTGTATGATTTCGAAGGTATTTGTGCATGGGGATAAATCATTTTTGAGATGCTGATTTAAAACATACAATTAAATTTCACTAAATGTAATAGGTTAGTTTAAAGAAACATTTTGAAATTTTGACAAGATATTGCTAGAAGCTAGATATGTTCTTAATTTTCCAAATTGTAAATACCTCCTAAAATGTTCTATCTCTTTATGCAATTAACTCCCCTGCACAGGAAATCACTAAGGAGGCTGCAGCTAAATGCAAGCATTTGTCATGAGATTGTAATCCTGTGTCTACAGAATTTGGCATATACCATGTTAGTCTGCTCGTCAAATGAAGAGGTGTCAAACAATGTTGGCTTTAAAAGACTTGGCCTTTTATTTTTATCATCTTACCAAAAATGCAGTGATCTGAAATGGCAGGAAGATTCCTCAATGCTTTGAAGACGAGATTTGAACACTCAGGTTTTGCTTCCTCTGATTGTAAATTGACAAAAGCAAACCACAGCCTAAATCTGGGCAATTCTATATCTCATTATCAAGACCCTTTTAATTTGCAAAGAGTTTCTTATAGCAAACAAAAACCTCTTACCCACCACTTCATAGGATGTGAGAACAGATGAAAGAAAAGTGTAATGGTTTTGGTCCCATTAGGGCACCAACATTAGTGGGGGAGCAATTATAAAAGTAATTGACTATACTTTACTTGCACCAGGAGGGGGTCATTCTGAAGAACCATCCTGCTTCAGGGTCTGTGCTGTTACTCATCTTCTGCTGTGTGCCCATGTGTTAGCTTTGCATCCCTCAAAGGCATTTAGTGTTTCTCTGGGATTCAAAGTGCAACATAAGAAATGTCTCAGAGGGTGGGTTACTGCTGCCTACAATTTACTGTTTAAGCCCTTGCTCAGGCAGGGAAACCAGGTATGTTACTTCCACCTTGACATTTTTATGTTATTCCATGTTGAAAATCTACATAACACAATACATTTTTCTCTCTGGAGATGTGTAACTTAATGATGCCATTGTGTCCATTTATTGTATGATATAGCTTTATAGGATATGGTCTACAGCTTGTTTATACAAAAGTTTACCTTGACTACTGCTACTATGAAATTATATTGCTGGTATTTTTAAATAAAATTTTATACTAAATAGTTTTAAGGTTTACAGAACTATTTAAAGATATGAAGAGTTCCAATGGACTTCAGTCTTGTTTTGGTACTGAAAACATAGTGTTACGAACCTTACTTAAATCAAACAGGTTCCATTTTATCCCCAAGATGCACTGTTAAGATGTATAGGTGAAAAAGTAAGCAGCAAGTGTCTGTTGGCAGCTTCAAAAGACACCCACATACTGATTTCTCCTTATCAATGATTGTGAAATAAGAGTGGCAACCTCTCCTCTTGCTACTGATGATTAGGAAAAAGAACAAGGAGATCATAACCTGGATGGTACCCATGCCATACATTGGTTTGAAGACCCCTGTCAACCAGTTCATCTCAAACAAAATACCCAAAACGTAGACTATTTCCTGATTAAATCCTCTAATTTGTCAAATCCTTTAAGACACTCATGTTCTGACCCTGGTTTAAACCCATGATTTCTAGTCCCAAATGATTATTTACAGTATGATTATTGTTCAGTGGGCATTTCATTATGGTATATTTGTTACAACTTTGAAATAGTGATAATTATTCTGTACTAACTTCCATAGTTTTTTTCTCAATTTGGCTTTTTATTCCTAGGCTGCTTTTGACTGTGTTTCAGACTCTCTGTGTTTTGATGACCTTGACAACTTTAAGGAGTGCTGATCAGAACCTGATAGATTTTTGTCTTAATGCATATATTTTCTAGCATCTTTGTAATGATTAAGCTAGGTTAGAGACTAAGGAGAAAGACCACAGAAGTACTGTTCATTACAAGGATACATTCCCTCAACATGGCTAATGATTGCTGGTATCAATCTTTATCACCTGGAAAAGGTTTTGTTGTATTTCTCCATAATTTATTTCTGCCCCCCATTCCTTATTCTATTCTTTAAAAGTAAATCAGTAAGAACAGTCTACATTTGAGTAGAAAGTAATATTCTACTCTTCTTGAAGGTAGGGTAGTTATATGGCTTTAGGATATTTTTGTACCAAAAAATATATATTTTTTATTTATATATTTACCACTTATTCCAGTATGCCAGTATGTGCTTACAGGATTATTATTATTATTGTACTTTGGATTACAAAATAATGCTGAATTTTGTTCCTCAAGTTGATTCAAGGGCTGAGTGACCCATGTATTATAAACTGATCTTCCTTAAGTGTAAGGGAGACATGTAGTAGAAGTGAAGTGGGATAGGAACTACATGTATCTAAAACAAGAAGCTAGATACCTATTTCCCTTTTTCTATTTTAAAATGATATAATTTATTTTTGAGAGAAGAGAATGACTGGATGGTTTATAAGATAATGCTTAACTCCATTTTTGTCGGTAAGAAACCTATAATCAAATAGCTCAAAAGTAAAGGGTTGAAAAAATATTACTGCTAAAATTAGTAAAATAAAACTAAGAACTCTTGCTAATTTCAGGAAAGTAGACTTTAAATTGTCAGTGACAAGCTGGGACTTTATGTAAATATAAAAGAAGCAACTTTACAAGAAGACATTTTTAAATATATAATTATCCAATAGCAGAGCACCAAAATATAGAAGACAAAAACTGTTAGTATTGAAAGTGGAAATTAATACTAATATCACTGAAAACAACAATACTTGTATCTACCAACTAAGATATTTCAAAACAAAAATATTAGTATGGTATTATGAATATGACAAGAACAAAGGAAGGGTTCACTATGTTTTCCTTTAGTGGGTCAATTTTTCAACAGTATACATTGTTATTTTTAATACACAGGTAATGCCTGTTCAATGCTATTCAAAAAAGTAAACATATGATATGAAGAGTTACTAGAATTTTGGAGTACTTCATAATTTCTAAACAAGAGTTTCCCTTCTGACTAGTCAACATACTTATGCATTCAATTTTAGAACATGCAGTAGTCAACTTTATTGCATGGTGTGAAACCAAATTTATTAACTCAGGTCAGCTTGAAGTCACTGTAGTAGCATCACAATTTGAGTTTCTGTAGAATTTCCTAGTGACTGTCAGGATCCATGCTTGTTATGAAGCTAATTGGTAGGGGAAAGGAAAAAGTGATGGCTCTGACTTCTCTGAACATCAGTGCAAGTTTCAGCTGACCCCCAAGCCTTTCACTAACACACTGGAAGTAGGAGTTTACAGGCAGCAGATCTTTGGTGAAAACACTTCAGACAATATTTGTTATTGTGGCTGAACTTGCCTTCTGGAATTTCTTTTTTCCCTCAGCTTTGAGAAGAGTTGTTATCTATTTTATAAGCTTGGGATCTACAACATAATACAAGTGAATATAGTGAAACAATTTCCTCAATAAAATTACTTGAAGTGTTCACCTTTTCCATGTCCATTTTGCTATTCTAAATTTAAGAATATTTAGCCTACCTCAAAAATATCAGAAACAGCAAATGATGGTTAGGTTATAGAGAAGAGGGAAACCTTTTATGTTTTTAATGGGCATGCACACTAGTTCAACCCTTCTGGAACATAGTATGGGGATCCTCAAAGAATTCAAAATGTATCTGCCATATGATCCTAGCAATTCCACTCCTAGGTATCTACCCAAGGAACACAAAATCATAAATCAAAGAGAAACCTGCACTCCCATGTTCATAGCAGCACTATTTACAATTTCTAAGGTACAACAACAGCTTAAATATTCCAAAGCAGAAGAGTGGGTCAACAGGATGTGGTATTCATAAATAGTGAATACTATTTATTGATCAAAAAACAAAACTCATGCCATTCATAGAAACATGGATGGAGCTGAAAGGAATTACATTAAGTCAAATAAATTAGGTGAAAAACAAGAAACTGTTGAATATGTGGAATATGGAGAAACAAACAAATATCAGATAAATCTAAACTAAAAGCTAACACTTGAAAGTTAGTCTAGAACTGAGAAATCCGTAATGTTAAGGGAGAGAATGAAAACAAACTGGGGAAGGATCACATTGGACTATGGTAACAGAAGATAGGTGCTCTGTTGGAAGGTGCACTATGATAACAACACATGAAGGTGGGGATATTCTACTTCCAAAAAAGAAACAGACATGTAAACCAACATACTTCGATATGAAGAAAAGTTACCCTTGAGGACTTTCCTGTTCATCTCAAACTAATTTTATATTTGAGAGACTTATGTTAACTGCCATTACCAGGTAATCTATGGGAACACTGAGTAGTTTCTGCTAAGTTGTGCTTGAAAGTGATTTATCTTATTTTAAACATATTTAGCATTTGTTAACATCTAGTGATTTTGACAGATAAGAGACACTAAAAAGCTAATTGTACTGGTCTAGTTTCTATGTTATTTTCAACATAAATTTCTCTGCCTCTTGACTACAATTAAACATCTTTTTATTAGATACAGTCAGGGTTCAGTTTTCTTCACATAAGAAAGCAGAAGAGCTGAGTTTGTTCAGGGAGACCCAGAATTCAGAACTTCCTTGGTCAAAATCTATTTAAATATCTCCCTCATCAAGAAGGCATAAAATAAAAGATTTCAAGATGCAAAAATAGTTGTTTATAATGGAGAAACCAGATAGAAATTGTATAAACAATTTGATCAAATAGTTAGGCATTATATATGTATCAGATTAATTGTCTTCAAAGCCTCAAGTGGAGTAAAAGTTGATGTTTTGTCCTAAATTGGATCAAGAGCTGGGAAGAACAAATTTTTTATAAATGCTATCAGGACAACTAATGACATTGAATATGAACCATGAAATTCATTAATAGTTTAATTCAATGATAACTTCTTATGTGGATAATGTTATTAGTTATGACGATGACATTTTTGAACTTATTATTAGGATAAAAAGAAAAAAGTCTCAGAATTTCAGAGAAATCTATATCACACATACACACACACACACACGCACACACACACACACATCCCTATTACACAGACCCACATGAATAAACAGAAGCATCCAGAGAAAGAACAAGTGAAAAAATATGAAAATTGTTGAACTTGGACAAAACACATGCTCTCATTCTTTTCATTATTTCCATGTTTTATAAAAACAAGCTACAAGAAAATATGAAAACAAAACAAAAATTGATACAGAACAAATCAACTGAAAAAAAAAATAAGCAGCGTTATCAAACTCTGGGTCTTGTGTACCCAGAAGGGCTCCTTTAACTAATTGGCACAAAAGCTCTCAAGGCTGGAGACTACTTTGCTGTGCTCTGAGGCTTCTGGAATTAATCCATTCATTAAATAAATGATCATGAGCTCCCATAACATGCCAGGCCTTTTTCTGAGATCCAGGCATAGAACAGTGAACAAAATTGACAGTGTTCCTGCTTATATTGGCATTTACATTCCAGTGGAGGGTGACAGAAATCAATCAAATAGAGAAAAAATTATAGCGTTTCTGATAGTAGTAATTTCTAGGAAGAAAAGCACACTATACTGGGAGACAGAAAGGAGTCTAATAGATGCAGTGCTTTGCACAAAGGATAAGAAAGATTATGTCTGATAAATGGTGGTGAGAATAGAGAGAGTGAGCAAATCAGAACACAGAGAGCCAGAGAGCACAGGCAAAAACCCAGACAATATGCAGTGTGTCTATCATGAATGGCTGGAGAGGTGAACAGAGGGTAAAGATGGGGGTGCAGGATAAAATCAAAGGAAGTTACTTCCAGTCTTAACTCTTAAGTTTGAATACCCTGGAGAGAGGGAGGTTTTAAAAAATATGTTTCAAAAATCCTCACTAAGGATTTTATTCAGCTAGACTTAATAATGATCATTCACCGGATGAATTCTAGTCTGCAGTTGGAGTGAAGAATCTTAAGGTAGGGCCTCTTAGGTGTTGGTAGTGTCTCAAATTTATTTCAGTTGAGATAGGGGCTTTCTCTAATTTTAGAGTTGGAGAATTCTGTTAGACTTGATTTTAAAAATGTTTTGAGGAAAGCAGACGGGTAGAAGAAATAATTAGATTTCAAATAAATAGATTCTTACCCTTAGTCACTAGTCATTATTTAAAAATGTTGGTGAGAAAGGGGAGCAAGGTGAGAGAAATGATGCAAGCCTAGAGATTTAAGTAACTACATCACTTGTGTGGGTGTGTTTTCCTATTTGAGAGTGTGGGGACGCATAAGCAAGTGGGATCAGTTTTCTACATTCAACCTGAAACATCCAAGTCACAAGTTGAATACTAGATGGAATGAAGAAGCCTGAGTCTGTAAGTATAGAAAATGGGTCTTTGTGTATGATTCCTTAGAAGAATCAGATCTCATACTAACTCTAGCTAAATCTGTTGATAAGCTTTATTATATGCTTGACAGCAGTCTTATGAAATAATATAATATCAAATTTTGATATTTTTTCTAACTTCTTTGTGATTTGATGTATTCAAACTTTCATTTCAAAATGTCCACATGTATTTATAGAATAAATAAATTTTCAGCAATTTTGCCCTTCGGTCATTAGCTTCTTTCTATGGCCAGCACCACATGTGTGACATTGCTCCCTCCCCCTGACTGTATACACCTATCCGATTGGGTGCCTGCATGCATAAGCAGGTACACCCTGGAGAAGGGGTGAAGAGAGCATGTAAGGAGAACAGGAGAGAGAACTTGAGAAACTTAAGTGCTGTTTGCTATTAGATGTTTTACAAAGATAATTTCAAGGGTTCCAGTATTCTTTGCCAGTTACAATCAATGATGAACCTAGCTGGATTGGAATGGTTATTCCACAGCACTCTTTTGAGTAGCTAAAGAAAACAAAACAATCACCAACATGCATGCTGAGATCCTCTATCACAGGGAAGCATAGAAGTTATTCCTAAGTTATTTTCTATATGGTAAAACATTGAAGCATCAACATTGTCCAGAAAGGTCTAAAGATGTGCTGGCCTTGAACATGCCCTCTGTACAAGCAATACCTAATTGAAACTACTTCTTTTGCAAGGGTCAAAACAGGAAGGGGGGGATGAGATGTTTTCATGAAATATGGTGATAGGAGAATTAGTGGCCATACCTGAGGGGAAAATTCTTATACAATGCAAAAGTTAGCAATGATGTAAGAAAAGAAGTAACTTTAAAAACTCAAGCAATGATAATAAAGAAATAAGTTAATAAAAATACTTCTTCTGGGATCCAAGTCTCCTGCAATAGAATGACCCACTACAAGAATAGAAAGTACCATAGTTGCTCATCACTGAGAGGTTTTGAGAGAGTTGGAAAAGTGATCACCTAAGTACTCATCAAACAGTGTTTACACTGAAGTCCCTTTGCCTTGGTTCAGATGCTATACCGGAACACCACAAAATAGGAGATTTTAAAATATCAGAAACTTATTTTTTCACTGTTCTGGAAACTGGAAGATTAAAGCACCAGAATGGCAAGGTTTTGGGTAACCACCTCATTCTCATTGATATAGGGTAGTGACACAATTGAAAATTGTATTGGCACTAAAATGCCCTGGTGGGGAGAGTCTGAAAGACCTGTGGGAGAAAATGAAAAGCAGGGAAGGGGCGGGGGGGATAAAAGGAAGGAGCAAGGAAAAAAAGAGAGGAGAAGAGATGAGAATGGTGACTGACAGAACAGGCCCACGTGGCCTGACAAGAGAAGCCCCCTAGAAGAGTGAGCCAGAGGTCGCAAGGAGCCATGTTGGGAGAGTGGCTGGCAGAGAAGCAGCTGGTGTGGAGTTAGATGCCTAAACGGCAGGTGGGGGATGAACAGCGACTGCTGAGGGCAGGCCTAGTGGATGTGGCCAGATACCGATGCCGCCAAAGATGGGGCTGGTAAAGGAAATGAGTGGAGCTGTAGCAAGGTGGCATATTTGGAAAGCTGAGTCTGCATCAGCATCTGTTGGGAAAGTTTGAAGAGCCTTGGAGAAGCGGAGCAGTGCGGCACACTGGAGAAGAAGCGAATAGAAAACACTGGAAAAGAACAGACATTTACAGAAGTGTCTGTCTCAGTTTTGGAGGGACAGAGGACACCATCTTGGACATTATGTCTTTGGAACCTTTGGGATTGAAAATAGTGACTGGGGTAAAATAACTAGCCACTTGTGGCATTGAGAACTTTACATTGTCCTGGTTAATTTTCCTTGTGAATAAAACCCTGTTGGTAAATTGTATTTTGTCTGTCAACTGCTATGCATAGGTGATACAAACCTGAGGGAACTTAAGTGACAGAAGCTGCATTTTAAATGTGGCTAGTTGGTTAGAAGCTTCTGCCCTTTTGAACCGATTTCATCATCACCCATTGTACTGTAACCAATCCCCATCACCAATTTTAGGTGAGGCATCAGACATGAGGTTCACTAATCTGTGTAGGTTTTTTATTGGTTCTATCCTTTATACGAACAAGCCAGGCATATTAGGGCCAGAGCCACAGTAGGGGTGCTACAGCTAAGGGCTAAGAGGCAGGCAATCCCTCCAGTCCCCCAGAAAACATCACATTCTTTCTCTGGTCTCTCTCTATGAAGTTATAAGGAGAACAAACAAATAGAAAGATGATCTTTTGCTATTTTATGACAACATGAATGGAACCAGAAGAAATTATGTTAAGTGAAATAAGTCAGAAGGAGGTACAAGTGTTGGGGCAAACAATCTGTTTGTGACATTAATTGTAGTGTATGCTTTTCAAACCTATGTAGGTTCTTTATTGGTTCTAGCAGTTACACAGATATAGCAGGTAGGGCAAAGCTCGGGGCTGGGAGGCAGGGTGTTGCACAGATACAGCAGACAGGGCAAGGCTGGGGCCTAGGAGGTAAGAGAACCCTCAGACCCTTGGACTCTTCAAGCTCTTTCCCTTCTCTCTCTTGTGCTCTCTCATGCTCTCTTATTTTGTGCTCTCTTCTTGGGGTGACACCACCCTTTATTCTTTGCTTCCCCTGCCCAGGTATGTGCACTCATACATGCACACATCCTTTGGGTATAAGCATACGGTCATGGAGAGAGTACAATACCACAGATACTGCCATTAGGACTAGTATTAAAAGGGAAAAAATTCAGAAAACTCACCCTAGAAAAAGTAGAGATGATTTAACTTAAATATGGGACACAAAAACAAAACTAAGCAATAGACACAAGCAAAAAGAAAGAATAAAAACTCAAAATCGGATTATAAATTGAGGTCTTCAGATGGAGTGGATGAAGATGGGTGTTAAATTGTTAAGTAGCTCCAATGGTCTATAGTGGAAGACTACGTAAGTCTTAGTGGTGGATGTGGTAACATATACCTGAAAAAGTGTGAATTTATATTTCTCATCATGTATGATGTTGCATACCAACATTATTTCAATTAAAATCATACAATATCACTATTGTATACCTTTACTTATAGTAATGATAGTACTACTCCCAGAATCACCTACCAAACCAAAACATACTATATAGGAACATTCTACTCTAGGACAGCTAGAGGAATGTGTGATGTATCACAGTCAAGATTAAGACCTCATTGCACCATTGTTTGGGTGCTAATGATAAAAATAATTAAGAAATCCTATAAAGAGAAATATCCTAAAATGAATGTTTAATCTGGGTTTTACTTTAGTCTTGATTTACTGCAAATGATAATAAAATTTTCAGATTAAAAAAAAAAAAACCCTTGAGTTTACCTATGAATATAGTTGTATCTTTGAAGGTCCTGAAATTTCTGAATCCTATTTGAATTTTTTTTCCTTTATGTCAGTTCAGTTATTATAAACTGTGCTGCTGTTATTAAGATTTTTGGTTAAATTGTCAGATCTGGATGCTTCCCACGATTAATTTAAATTGGTAAGTGGAGTCTGGATGGAACAGTGCATGCTACTTGCTTAGCTGCAATTGACAGCTGCTATTGGAACAATGCGCAAATGAAACTACTTAAAACAATAGCCTGAAGTAATTATGTACCAATAACTGCTCAGAAACGGCCACACCTGCTTTCCATCCATCCTTATTAACAAGCCCAATTCAAAATCACAAGTGATAGGAAACAAACTAATCACCACCAGCTGGTACCAGTTGAAGTCAGGGTGAATGTCACTGAGGTGGGAAATCTAAATTCTATACGAGTCACAAATTAGTGTGTTGAATGTCCAGAACTTTCTTTGATTGATTATGCTGAGACAAAAATGAGTTTACTTTCAGCAAGCAACAGTCCACCCTGGTTTCTGAAGTGGGAGAAGGAGCATTTATATGACAAGTTGAACTGCCAAAATAAGAGCTTTTTATATTTCAGGAAACATTTTGTATCTGTGCCCTAGTCTCCGGAGATAGGAAAAATTGAGCGTTTCGTCTTTGATACAGCATTCCAGAGCAGGACAATTAGGGAAGGGAAGGAATCAAGAGTTTCTGTATCTCCCCAGCTGTGAGAACTTCATTTATTGACTGAGGAAAAGCAAAGTATTGTGTGGGAGTGTTCAAAAGGCATTAAAAATTCTCACAAATATGGCTATTGTTCAAATTTTAATATTTTATCAACCAGGAAAGCCTTCAAAATGTGAGACTAGAAGCCATGTGGCCAGTCAGTCTGTTTTTGCAACTTTAAAGTAGGTTACTTGCTGGGACAAAGTAGTCAGGCATTCCTTGAAATAAGGTGCTTCTCTCAAGAGAAGGTTGCTAAATGGTGTCCTATGTCTCTTTCAGTAAAGAAATAGCAGTAATTGTAATGGTAGGCATGAAGATGGGTGAAAAACACCAGAGGGTTAAATTGATCAAATTGTTAATTCAAAGCTCACATTCTTTACAGTTTGAAGTACACAAAAACATCTTTCAAAAATAACTTTGGCATCTTCCATAATTCATTTAGGAGCAAGAAATACTTTAACTCATATTTCACTCATTTTCAGAAATGGAGGGTTGATGACTATATACAAGCTAGTGGTTTTGCACATGTGTGCCTGAACTGTGATGGCATGGTTTTTATTTGGTGAAAAATAGGAAACATGCCTACCAAATGACTTTGCTTTAATCCATATTTAATAAGAGAAATAAAGAATAAAAAGTAGATAAGAGGCTAAAGAAAAAAAAAGTGATGAAGATCTTCATGGAAAATCAATGGGAAAGGAAAAGATGGACGGACCAGGAGAAATCAAATATGTTGCTGTATTAACCCCTGCCTTGATTTTGAAGACCCATCTCATATGGGAATCCCTCCATGATTAACTCAGAGAAAAGAGTCAAACTTCCACAAGTCACCATCATGGTTTTCACAGTGCTGCATTAAGTCCTTTTCGCATGCTCATAACTATCTGACTATAAGGAATCACAAGTATGCTGTTCTGTTTTGTCTTCAGGTTGCCTATGGAATTTAGCTCTAAACCATAGGATGCTAGGAAATGTATCCTTTCCATGACTGTCTCTAGAATCTACAGTTGAGCCTGGAAGCAGTTTGATGAAATAAGGAATGAAAAACTGGCCCAAGTTCAGAAATACTTCCACAGATCTATCTCTGCACATGAATGGACCTTGTTTTTTCCCATATTAATCAACTAAAGAAAGCATAGAATTGTTGTATTTTTGCTGAAAACACATTTCTTTTGTAAGTGCTACAAACCTATGCCAACTAAATGTTGGTATTGATGCTGATCAAGAATTAAATGAAAAGTGTACATTCCCCAGGGTTTCCCAATACTTAGGAGAAAAGCAATTTCATCTTGTTGATGATGATTTTGTAACTGAATTTGCATGTCTTTGTTAAAATTAAAACCACATGGAGGCCAGTTTTGAAAATTCTGTGAACATGCATGTATGTCCCCTGTAATCAGACAAAGTTTGACTTTGTTTATTTTGGGAGACTAACAGGACCTGGATCATTTCTTGTTTATGCCTCTGGGCATCAAAAGCAAAACCTTGCTATCTCCCAATGTTGATATGAGATAAACAATAACCATTTCCTTCACATTTAAAAAAAAATCTTAAAACAGCCTATCACCGGTGAAGAATAAAGGCACTGCTCACTCCCTGGACTGCTTTGTAACAATTCACCCTCTCACTTCACCAGTTCTCCCATTTTGCAAGCTGTCTTTTGGTGTGTACACAATAAACTTACTAATGACTATGTCAGCAATTATTGCATAACTTTTGTGATTTCTTGATCTTTTAATACCTATGGTTTTCAGTTATTTATTTTTGTTTAAACCTGGACTTGCAGTTTTATACTTTGCACTATTTTAATCATAGGAACTGATATACACCATCAAATCTATAATATATTTTGAGGAGTTAGTATGAATAGTTATTAGAATGCCATAACAGAAACCATCTATATGAATTTTTAATTATAATTTTGCTAATGTGCATTATAACTAGAATGTCACATTTCTACATTTTATTATAACATGTGTTTTAAATAATAATCTAAATGTCATAGTAGTAAGATCATTAAGTCCATCAATACCCATTGGTGAAAAGTAATACATGTACTAAGTTGACTTGTATGTTATAATTAAACATCTTAAAAAGTTTATGCACTTACTTTTTAATAATAATTAAATCATGATGATAATAACAATATATGACAACACTTGACATGTGCCAGGATCTCTTCCAAACACTACACTTCTTGTTTGCTGTGTTTATGTTTTGTGTGTATGTGTGTCCACCTATTTCTCTGTATGTGTTTTTTGCATATGTGTGAGTGTGCATGTTTATGATGTATATCTGTGTGTAAGTGATTTGTGATTACCAGCTAAGGTTACATTTTTAGTCATTGGTTTGAAGTTAGCTTGTTTAATCAGGACTTCAAAAACTTCCAAGACATAGCACTTAGAATGCTCTTTTGTATTTTTCTCTATGACATTTAGGGTTTTCATTTATATTCTTAGAAATTACTTTTGAAAATTGTCTTTGGCAAGAATTTACCAATCTTGCCTAAATGAAACTGTGTAATCTTTCCTGAATAAGCCAGTCTTTTCCCAACTGATAAGAAATACCATGTTATCAAGTACTCATTTCCAATGTATGACTATTTTGTATAATTTTAAAATGTACCATTTATTCTCATTATATCATTATTCTCTTCCCAAAATAGGTCAGCAACTTGAAAAGAAAAGTGGGGTGAGAAGAAAAAAAGAGAAAGGAGAACAGGAGAAACTATATTTCTTGTGATTTGATTCCTAGACAGAACTTCTGCTAAGTGAAACAGATTTTAAATGGATTTCCATTCTAATTGAGATTAATAATTGAATTAAACTATTTTTCTTCTCATAGAGAAAGAAATATATGATATGGTGTATTAAACCAAATAGTAAATTTATCTCCAAATTCCTGAATTCAAATTTGATCTTCCTTATCTGTAGAAATTTTAGCGAAAATCAGATAAAATGTGTTACATAAATGTGTAGGTATGTGTGTGAACATGCAGAAACAAAAAAATATACAAATGTAAATCAGGGATAATATTGTGTTTAGTTTCCTAGGTGTTCCAATATTTTATTTCTTTATATTTAAAAAGTAGCTATGGACACACACACATGCACACACACATATATATAAAACACACACACTATTTATATAATTTGGTGACGGTGATAGTCAATTCAACATAACAAGTTTGAATTGATCAGGTACTACACTTTCTCCATTTAGGGAGATAAGGGCAACATAGAATAAGATTAAACCAAACTTGGCAAGAAAGAGATTTCACTTCATATTCACTTTCATGATGTAATTGAACAGGTAGTTAAAAGCTTCAGGATTTGTGAAAGAATTAGCCACCAAGAGCTATCATCACTGTAGTGAGCAATAAATGTTAAAAATAGAAACCTTAATTCAAAATATGGGTTCAAATTTACATGTAAATACATTCTATAATATAAAATAATCCTATCATATATCTGACATATATTACTCCATCTAAATTATTTATATTTTGCTCACAAACAGTCCATATTCATAAATATCATGTTTGGATTGATTTATTTTTGTCTCTATGCACAGTCTGTTCTCAAAGCTCCCAGCCTTTTAATTAATCTGGATTTGGGGTATAAATTCTTTGTGCCTTGATTAATACCAAACAGGCCTTATTTAATTAAAGAGACAGACTGGTGAGAGACATTTTAATCAAAAATTTCATATGCGTATACAGCACATCTGTATTTAATACTTACAAAGGAAAAAATAAAACCTGATTTATTGTATTTACTTTTTAAATATTTTGAATGAAGCAGTAGTTCAAGTCTTGTGATGAATGTCTCCATGCACCAACTTCATCAGAGGCCTGCACGAGGCAATTCAGATAAAGTACAAAGACCTGGAGAGAACCCCCAATGTCAATGATGCCTGATATGAAGCTGTGGAATCTCTCAGATGAAGACATGAAAACATCAGAAACTCATGTTTTCTTTATCAGTACCTACTGCATCAAGATTCCATTAGGTATTAATCTTGAAAAAACCTAGAGTGGGATTTCTGTTAAAATGTAAGAGATTCCTTATACAGTAAAATTTTATATTTATGCTATTGAAAATTAGCTTCTTTTAAAAATCAGTATTTTATTCACAAATATTTGATAGACATTTCCATGATTGCATTTAAATTCAAAGGTTTTCTTTAGGAGTTCCCATACTCTATACCCTTTTCCTCACTGATGTAAATTTGGATTGCTTCTGACTTTCACTCTATAAACATGGGATCAACGTTCCTATACATATCTTAGAAATGAATTTTTATGTTTGTAGCAAGCTATTCCTTTAGGATTGAGTCCTAGAAGAGAAAATCCAAAAGAGAAGTCATTTTATAGTTTTTTACTGCATTTTAAAAAGTGCTACCTGAAAAGTACAGTTTATTCCCTCTACTGATGAGTCTCTCTATAGATCCTTTCCATGCTCATGGCTGTCTTGTGTTTGTGCTCTTTTTCTATGGGATCCCATTAGAAATGGGCATTGTATTAGAAATGCCTCTGCTATAAATATACTAAGAAAAATTTAAAAACCCAGAGTATGATTTAAATATTTTATTCATCAAAATCCCTTATTAGGCCACAAGATCAGTGGGAACTACACACTTGGGTTTTTCATATCATTACAACATGCTAAAAAGACAGACCCTTGTTGCACCGTAAGCCTGCTAGAATCAGAAACTCCAGATGAGATGAGTATTCTGTGATAAATGATTCTAATTCATGCCAGTCTGAAGATTTTTAAGAGAAGAAAGTATAACTAATTCCAACTAGGTGCTGTTTGAAATGAATCCCCAAGTATAATCAGAGTTAAAAATAGCAGTGTGTGTTTGAGAACTAGGAGGAGACCAGCGGTACTGTGCTTTCACAAAGATAGAACTGTTTCTGAAGAAGCAGGAGGGTGTGTGAAAGCATTGGGCATATTGGTATCCACATCAACTCCATTTCCTGGAGATGTCTTCTCTTTCCATTAAGTTTTGTTTTGTAATAGACGTAGCACTTAAAACTCATGACGTACCCACCCTAGGCTTCACAAGGACCTTGTTATTCTAGAACTAACCCTCAAAACAAAATGTTCTTATGTGTTACATGCACAGTCCACTGTATTGAACTGTATACTCTGGGCAAGGTAACTTTTAATCTCGTAAAAATATCAATATCTATTGCTGGTGGAGGCAAGAAATAGTCATAAAAGGTACTGGTTGTAAGTAATCAAGAGAGCCTTCCCACTAACAGCTCAGAAGTTACATTCTTTATAGCTAAAAGCAGTGAGTTCAATAATAGCAATAAGATGTTTACAGCAATTTTGTGGAAGAAATCTACTACCTCTTTTTGTTTTTTGACAGCCTATGTTAGAGGATACTTAGATCTGAGAATGATAGCAGTTTGTCAGCACGGCTACATTTCTCCATTTGTTTCCACGCCAGTGAAAACAAATATCTAACACAACAACAATATAGCTGAAGAAAATTAAGTAACAGAAATATACTAGATTTTTTTTAATGAATTAACTTAAACTACAGTGGCAATGGAGAAATCAAGGCAGATTCAACATGGAATTTTAAGAATTGATAATTTCAATTTGTAAATATATGACCACTAAGAACTGTAAAAACCTGTTATCTAATATAAAATATAAATGAAAACTTTATAAAGAACCAAAGCAAGATAGAACTTTACAACTTATAGATCTATTGAAACTGTAGTGTTGAACTGTCTTGTAAGCAATTGGTATAGACTTGTAATTTAATGTGTCTAACCATAGACTATTCTTATAACATAGATTCAATCTCTCTGTTCTGACACTATATTAAGAACCCCCTGAAGGTGCTTTAGGCAAATTTACCCAGTCAGATTCTCATTTTAGTTATGACTCAGTTGTATTTTGACTATGAAACCAATATCACAGGGAAAGGACTCAGAATAAACAAGTGTTTTAGCTTTAGAGTGTTTACATGTTTCTAAAAGGCACACTATATGCCATTTATTGTATGATCAAAAGTACGAAGTGGGAAATAAAGTGGTGTCCATGAGAACGATGGCCTGTAAGTTTTTTCTAATTGGTTTAGAGTAAGTGCAGGTAGTAAGAACCACTGGGGATACAGATAGAGTGCTTGAATCAGAACCCAGGTAGGACCTGTCAGGTCTTAGGTAATTTGGGAAGGGCAGGTGAGAAACACAAAGCTATGCTATCTGTAATTTGTGGGGAAAAAAGCCTACCCATGGAATACATCACCTGCACTCTGTTCACCTTCTATTATCCACAGCTCAGTGCATACCTAATTTACCTACGGGGACAAGTGGAATCCAGCTATATCTCTGTGCAAAGAGGAAAAAGGCCAGTCTTATCACACTCACAGCTACATGCATCTCTACAGCATCAGGACATATCAGCTACATCTGGGGCCACTGGTTCTCAAGCCGATCAAGGGGCTAAGCTGGGAGTCAGCACTTTAAGGCATAAATGAAAGTTTTGAGTAAAACTTAGAAAAAGAAATATGAGGCATACAAAAAGAGGTATAGGAGTATACTTACACACATCTGGGTCCAAAAGGTTATAGATATGCCACTCTTTATTTGATAGATGGAACATAGGCATTTATTTATCTCAAGACATATCTACTTTTATGCACAGGCTATATAATATCCTTGCTGTTATTGCTGGTTTTCTTTTTATTTTATCTTCATCATATACTTGTCTTGGTACATTCAGGTTGCTACAACAAAATAGCCATGGATGTGGTACGTCATAAGCAACTGAAAATCATTTTTCACAGTTCTGGAGGCTGGAAGACCAAACAAAAATGCTGGCAGATTTGGTGGCTGGGGCCACTGGTTTTTGTGCTTTATAGGTGGGTTCACTTTCTGAGTCCCCACATGTTAGAAGGGTCAAGGGAGCATACTGGAGTCTCCTCAATTATAGCACTAATCCCATTCATAGGATTAGTGCTTATGAGCTAGTCATCTCCCACCTAGTCCCACCTTCTAATAATTTCAATATTAAATAGGGGCATATAAACATATAGGCTGAATCAAAATTTCAGCCACATTTTGCTAAATTTCACATTTTTTATTCTTTTTGCCAATATCAATATTCTTCAAAGCACATAACATAATAAAATATGTTTGTATCTGCATGTACACAGACATACATTTATGCATGTGTTTCACCTAATCTACTTATTTGAAAAGAATATTAAGATGTATAACATTTGTACATTTGGAAGAGAGGTGTTTTTAACTTGTTTTCCAATGTTTTGTGAATTCGTCATGACTTTGTTGTGCTGCATACCATCCGCTTAATCACTCCCATAATGTGTGAACCCAGCGTGTTCACCAGGAATTTAGTAGTGTGCACAAAAGCAAGGCGGGTCCGAAAAGCCAGCAGCCAGAATGGGAAGTCAGACACAAATGAGAAGCCCTTTGCTCTGAACTGCAGATCAATGGGCTCCCCGGGTTCTCTTCAGAGGACATGTGAAGTTTCCACTGTAGAAATGCCGCTGGCACACACATCAACCTTAAAGGAGCAAAAAGAGAGCAAATTGTAAGCTGGAGGCAAGAGATGAGCTGTTGTTAGAATTTCCCAGCGGACCTCCAGGCAGACAGTGCTCTTGCCCAAACAAAGAGGCTTAACTTATTGTTTAACCAAAAGGATTGTGTCTGCCGTTAGTTCAAGCAGTGACCAGGGATGGAAAAGCTAGAAGTTGTTGTCCAAACAGCTTAAAGTCACAGCAAGTCACACATGGCTTCCTACTCAAAACCTGATTGGAAAAAATGCTAAAGGAAAGGGCAACAGGAGCTCATAGATTATAGTGTATATTAAGAGTTTTCAAATCCTTATTATATTTTTTGTCTGAGGATGTTAACACCCTGAAGGATTTTGATTGCTGTTAAGGGGACCTTACTCCCACTGTGGTGTATACTCAACTGATGGAATATAGGCACACACTTTTAATATTTTCTTAGTTATATCATGATCTTACATATGCCTTAACATCTAAGCAGATATGTATCTTACAAGCCATGAAAATGCTTAACTTTATCCAGTGTGCTTACTGCCATTAAGAACTCAGTGACCAAATGGAAGGCTGTGACTGTATGATTTAACCTTATTGTTCACAAGAACATCATGAAAGTCAGATCTATGCCCTAGAGTACACAAGGTAAAAACTGGTGCACATTGAAAATATCTTGGCTCAAGAGGAATATAATGATTACCTGATAATCAACATTGTCAGATCATATTATAGACATTATTATTCAAACACTGGATCTACCTTGAAAAAATATGATAATTAATACAACTTTCCTGCAACTCTATGTGCGTGCTTTGAAATTTGGAGATTATGACCAGGAATTACTGAGTAGATTATAAAGAAATTAGTGACAAAGGAGAAAGAGTAAAATGTCCTTGAAATTGATGATACTCCAGATGGTTTAGAGTGTAAAGAGAGGAGTTGACCTTAGACAATTTCCAAATGCAAATCATACTTCATGGATGTAGCCAAGTAGAAAAGAAGCATGTAAAATTTTCTCTATTGCTTTTATTTCCTAAATGAAAAAAAAAAAAATGAGATGGAGCCAGAAGTGAGACAGGAAGAGAGCATCAGAGGCTTAAAAAAGATAAAGAACTGTAGACACTGGATTACTCTTAATTAAGCTCGGATTAATCTGAGCACAGATTGTGATTAGCAATCTATGCTCAACGTAAGAACCCTCAACAGTGTGGTGTTTCCGTCAGTCCTTTACATTTGCACACAGAAAGTAATTGCAGACCTAGACTTAGCAAGAGTTACAACCTTGGTTAGAAGTGGGCCAAAATATGGATTGTGGAGGGTTAGAAAATGAAGCAAATGGATGAATCGGATGACAAACCATGGAAGAAAGCTGGTTAGACAGGGAGAATCAGCAAATCTCCTTACTATGCTGGTGCTTCTCTTCATCAACTTTCTCCTTTTGCAAACAGCAGCAAGACTTCTGCCCACTTGTGGCTGCATCTATGCAGGTGCTCCTTGCCACCCTTTTTCTTTGCAGAGTAGCAACTTTCCTACCCACCCATGACTCTGAGGGTCTCTCTTAATAAACCTGCCCCTTTCAGGGCAGCTCTTTCTGCCTGCTTGCATCTATGCAATTGTCCTTTATTATTCTCTTCCTTTTCATGTAAATCTACCCTTTTAAATATAAGAATAATGAGGCTGGGCATGGTGG
The DNA here is from genome assembly GCA_004024945.1 of Uropsilus gracilis. Classification (NCBI taxonomy): domain Eukaryota; kingdom Metazoa; phylum Chordata; class Mammalia; order Eulipotyphla; family Talpidae; genus Uropsilus; species Uropsilus gracilis. Next base: position 153,254 of record PVHY01000706.1, on the reverse strand, counting down.
TGCATGCCTGTAAGTGGCAGCCGAGGAAGTTGCAGCATGGACTGGGGATCACAGTTTGAATCCTGCTTGGGACAATGTATTGAGGCCTGGTTCCAAAAAAATTAGCTGGGTGTGGTGGTGTGGACTTGTAATTCCAGCTACCTGGGAAGCTGAGGCTGGGGATTGCTTGAGTTGGCAACACCCTGGGCAACATGAGCCTGTGGTTCCACAGGTAAAAATAGCGAGACCTTGTCTCAAAATAAATAATAAAAAAATGATAGATAGATAGATAGATAGATAGATAGATAGATAGATAGATAGATAGATAGATAGATAGATAGATAGATGATAGATAGATAGATAGATAGATAGATAGATAGATAGATAGATAGATAGATAGATAGATAGATAGATAGATAGATAGATAGATAGATAGAATGAAAATTAAAAAAGGAGAAAGCAAGGGAATGAGTTTACTCATTGTTGAGTACATTCTGTTAGATTCTGTGGAGCTGGGGAAATATTGTTATGTGTGCCAAAAGAGAGAATGGCATCGGGAGATATAGATGGGCTCCTATCAATGGCTTGATTTCTTGTTCTGTGGATACTTCATGGGAGACTTAAAATGGAAACATAGCAAAGGAGGAGGAAAAGTCTTTTGAACAAGGTGCACATATTCTTACTTACCCTGTGAACTTGATGCATATTTTCAAAAGGTCAATAGCTTTGCATGATTTCAAAATAATATATGACATTTCTTGGTAGACATCTAAGTAAATGATGTTTCAAATATTTGGCACAGTATGCACAGTATATTCCTTAAAACATAGACCCATTCTGTGTGAAGATGGAATGCACAATGCTAGCATTAGATGTCCCTAATGAAATGCCAGTGCAGGCCACAATGATATCAAAACAAACTCAAAGGAGGCAATATATTTATACACATGTTTAGATGTCAAGATTACTCTGGAAACTTATGAAGAGTGCTGTAAAATAAAGAAATATCAATAAAAATACTTAAAATCTTAAGAAAATAATTTATAAATGAGATTGAATTTTTCAGCCAAGCACACTTGAAAACACAGATTTACTCTACCAAATTGTGATAATCAGCAAATTATATTTATTTTATTTAACTGTCTTAGTCTTGTTTTAACATCAAAAATATCCATGTCATAAAAGGTGTTGTAGAACATTGTCTCATTTTTTCTTGTTGTAAAATAAAGTTTAATAAGTTAGATTAATATCAGCATGTGTCACAGCAATTATAAAATCCAATGAAGTATTAACATGCAATAATGCAAAGTATACACTACTTAAAAAGTATGCTATGAGAATCCCTTTAGTGATTTTGATGTGTCCAAGACCTCAAGCAAAACTAGAGCAAAAAGTAGTGATAAAGAATTTGTCAGAAAAGGCTCACATTGCAATAAAGAATATCAGAATTAAGAAATAAATAAGTTTAGGCCTTGTTAAACCAGAACAGTTAGCTGACTGGTTAAAATGATAAATGATTGTTTGCATTCCACTTGTATTGGTTAATCTTAAAACACATACATATATAATCATTTGCCAGGTTGCTTTTTTTAAAATAAATTTTATAAACACTTTTTTTCTGGTATATTCACTGTTTTTACAAGACCTAGAGAAATGCACTTTGGCTACACTAGCATGGGGGATAGAGGGAACGGTGCATGAGTTGCAAGGATCCATGAGTGGAAAGGAAATCCCAGTTTCCATGGGTACATTAATGATCAGTGTTTATAAAAGCAAAGGGCACAGTTCAGCAAGAAAGAGAATGCACAGGAGGTCATCAGGGGTCCAAAGCTTCAGACACATGCCTCCCATACTCTCAGAGCACAGGACTCACCTGGTGGCACACTCATCCCCAAGGGTTCTTTTGAGGTTCCTGGGTTTTGGGGAGTCAGGAGAAAAATGTTAGGTAAGGTCTTTTATAACTTTCTGTCAGAAAGCCAGATCAGGCTGTGGGTGTGTTAGTTAAACCAGGTGTGAACCTGCATCTATTCTAGCCCATCCATGTCACCAGTTGTCATGTAACCTTAATCCTCATCGTCAGTTGCAGGGTCAGGCATCAGGCTCACTAATATGTGTATGTTCTGTATTGGTTTTAGCAGTTACACACTCAAACCAGGCAAGACAGGGCCAGGGAAGTTGTGTGGGGAGAGGTTGTGGGGCAGGGGGATAAGGAGGGGTGCGGGGTGACTGTGGAGGCAGGCAAGTCCCCCAAGTGCCAGGAATCTTCACTCTCCTCTGGTGCTCTCTCATGCTTGTTTTACAAGACCTTGCTCTTGTGTTCTCTGGGCCCTTTATGTCATCTCACCTAGACCCAGGTGTGCACACTTAACACACACACACTGGGCTGCATAATCATGGGGAAGAGAAGCTACAACACCCCAGGTGCTGGTTATAGGCTAATAGTGGAAAAGGCCTGACTAACTCACTCATCCTATAATTTATTCCTAAACAGTGAGGCTCACTAGCCCAGGGAAGCTCAAAGGATACACACAATACACCTTATCTAAGCCAAAGGTCAGACCAGAATGAGAAGGGCCTCTGGACAGTAAACATTGACTATGTGATGGTTTATTTTATGTGTCCACTTAGTCAGATCATGGGGTCCCCAGAAATTTGACTTAACATTATTCCAGGATGTGCTTATGAGGTTGTTTCTAGAAAGCATTTCCTTTAACTCACTTTCTTTACCTGTGTGAGTAACCAGGCAAAATCACTATAAAACCCACAAACACCAACCTCCCAGAGGCCTGATTCTCAGGAACCAAAGGACACAGCAGTGCAGAAGGGGGCTCTAGGAGGTTGCCAGAAAGGTCTTGCTCTCCCTGAGATGGAGGTTACATTGGAAACTACTTTTTCTCTTGTATTCTTCAAAGTTCATCAGTAAAAACTGGTGCTAACTGAGATCTATGCTTAATGAAAGTCAGTCTAGCATTTCAGAAAAATTTTATGAACTGAGTTAATCTATGAAGACGTGGTGTTAAGTGATGATTTTCAGTACTATACAAACTGAAAATTACAGATGTCACACTTTCCCCAACTCTGAGTTCTGCATCACAGATGACATTACTTCCTGTAGATGAAACTGTGTGTATGGCTATACATACTTAGGGAATGGGAACTTATTATTTGCAAGTTTCATGAAAATACAGTAGGGCACTTACCAGATGCATATCTAAGTAGGTTTACAGAAGATTCACATTTTAGTTACACACATCAGTGAAGCAGTATGTCTAACGGTGCTTCCTAGAATAAATGCCATACATGTAACATTTAAATGACTCAAAGATCACCGTGGACATTGTAGAAGCAATAGATGAAGTGCTAACTCATCTGAACACTGAAAATGACTGAGATGAAAATACTTTTTATTTTCGTCTTACCTCATCATATACACAATCCTTTTTCATATCACCCTTTCTAATAACTGTGAATGCCAAAAGGGCAGAAAACATGTCGTATCTGCCTGAATAACATTTAAATGGTATTTCTACCTTTTCACCCATGGGATGCTCAGGACAAATGAAGATACAAATTGAGGGGAAGAGACTCACGCATCTACCTGCTATCCTTTTAGTGCCAACAACATGCTACTTATAGTGTTAACCTTTTGAGGTAGGCTTAAATAATTAAGTCGATACAGCCTCTAAAATCAAGTTAATTACAGTCAATGGGGGGCCAAGACCAGTAAGTGGTTTTTTTATGGTTAAGAAATAGATGCATTTGATGACAAAGCCTAGCACAAAATTAAGTGCATAAAGCAACTGATGAGAAAGCTCAGCACAAAATGCTTTGCAGTGAAGGGATGGCCAGAAAGGATTACCTGAAGGAGTCGTCAGCTTGTTTAAAATCCAGGAAAAAAAAGAAAAGGCATTCAGAAGCAAGAAGCAGTTTCTACAGAGAAATTCCCTTTTCTTCCCAGAAGCATCTTATCTTTGAAAGGATGGGAACTTCCAGATAAAAAGACACTGGCTGTTGTGTGAATGCTGCTTGTTTCTCAACAGGGTAGTGAACATCAGAGCTATCAACTCTCGCCTGCTAGAAAGATAATAAGAGACCATGAGAGTAAATGGCTCAGTCACTTAGTGCAGACACCAGAGAGCTCACCATGTGTCCCAACACTGAGGGAACTTCTGCACAGTTTTAAATATAAAGATGTAGAACCATAAATATAGTTGTAGATATTTGAGAAGAAATGATTCATTCTGGGGGACAGTATACATAGAATCTTACCTTGAGGGAAAACAAGTAACAGGGGAGGTTTTTTTATTATTATTTTCTTAAAGATATTAAACATAAAGATTCATTTGCTGACTTAGAATTTGAAGACATATAGGTGATGACACTTAGAGTCTTATAGCAATGTATGGTGCTACCCTGAGGATGGAAGAAGCCCAGTGATTTAAACTATTCCTTGAGTAAGATGCATAGTTGTGACTAATAAAAAACTCTGGGGGTGGGAGGCAGGAAGGGTGTTAGTGGCCACATACCAGAAATGTCTGCCAAGTAAAAGATTAAAAAGAAATGTTACATGGAAAAATAATTTGTGAAATTCACCTGGGTCCAGTAAGACAGAAAGACATGCTAGTGGACACATAATGGTGGTAAAACCTGGTGTGGGGAAGGGGACTTTTAATGCTAACACAATTAAGAATAATTAATTTATTATAAAAAGATGCTGACAAAGAAAGTGATGGGTGTAACCATATATATAGCCATGTTAAGTATGTATGTTTTTAAGATACACAATCTGGATGTGAACTAATACAACTCATTACAATTTATGTATCAACAATTGTAACCAAATAGAATAGTTTTTTTTGCCGAAAAGATCTCTATAAATCCTCTTATATTTCCAATTTTTATACTACCTTCATATTTTTCATGTAATTTCTTAATTCCTTTTTTAAAAATTGAATAAAATTTATTAAACATAAACAATCTGTTTTTCAAAGATACATTTTCCTTATATTTTATCAACTTGCAGACATTTAAAGTATGTAACAACAAAGCTGTGTCTGTGAATTTCCCTACAGAAGCAGGAACTCCAGCTCACAGATTGTTTTCTCTATTCCATTTTACTTCTCCTGACATTCAGTTCTAGTCAAACAAGAGAGCTACTGCTATATTTTAAGTAACACCTGTAGTTTTCTGTCTGAAATATTTACACTCTCTCTTTAAATCAAACAGTAACTTACATATTAAAGGTTGTCAAGCTATATTTGCTAACCTGAATTTCTGATAAAAAAGTGCTTACTTCCAGATTTAAAAGTTGTTACTGTCTGTGTTTTGCTATGGATAAGATATGGGTATAACTGGTGTATCTGTTGACACACATTTACATAAAATATTGCCTCTATATACCTTCTTCAAAAAATCCCTATAAAATATGGGCTTTAGAAAGGCTGATCATATATTGTATGAGGTAAAGTATGACACTGATTGTTTAGATAAACAACAATACAATGCTTTCCTTCCATAATTCTTAACTAGTCAATACATCATTGTTTCGTTGGTAAAACATAAAAAATTTTCCAAGTGAAAGTTTTCCTAAAATATATTTCAATGTAAGTAAACTACTTAAAACTTATTGTTTTAATTAATCATTAAAATTACAAGTGAAACAAAACCTTTTCATGAAAATATTCATTTACATATATTGTTTCCTAAATGATATTGCCTCACCCAGTGTGATAGAAATCATAAAGATTTTTCAGCATAAGTTCATAACTGATGGATAACCAAAAAAATTAATTTCAGATTAAATATTGAACACATTTGAGCTTCCATCACCAAACACTGAAACAAAATTTGTATGAACTATAAATAGGTGTTTTGCAAACCCACTTTCAATTTACAGCTTGTTAAAACCTTTAAACACAAAAGGGGTTTTTGGAGTCAGATCAGTGAATATTTTCAGTGTAGAATTCCATTTTTTTTTTACAGAAATGCAACAAAAGTGTAGTGTTTTTTTCCAGATAATAAAAATAAAGAAAACAATGCCTTTGTAGGAAACTTGGAAAACAGTGATGTTGTATACATTATATATGTACATTTTACTTATATGCACATGTATTTTAAATATGTGTGTTTATATATTTTATACAACATCTCCCATGTAAGTTGTAGACACCCCCCCCATAATCTCAGATTCCCATTGATGCTATGCTCCTCAGCATGGGTCTGGAAGATTCCTTCATTATCTTGTGCAACTAACATGGTCAGCCACCAGATGGTTAGCATAGAATCCTTTCTATCCCACAGATGCCAAGACTACTTAGTATTAAACCACTTTCTTTTACCAGCTAGCATCCTGCTTACTTTCCTAAAATTCTGGGTTTTTTTATTATGCATCAGCCTAAATGTAGAACACAAAAACTGTCTACTGATGCTTGTTCTTTGGATTTGTTTATTCATGTGCTAACCCATCAAATCAAACTGCCACAGCAAAATACCATAGAGAGGAGCTTACCTAGCAGACACTTTCTCTCAGTTATGAAGTACAAGATCAAGGTGTTGGTAGGTTCCTAGAGAGGACTCTTCCTGACTTGCAAATAACCGCATGTTCACTGTGTTTAGTTTGAAGGAAGTGCATTTTCAGGGCCTTCTTCTCATAAGGACACCAATCCCATCATAACGGTTTTTCCATCACAATCTAATCACCAGCTAAGGCTTCACTTCCTTACACCATCCTGCTTAGAGGAGGAAATAGATCTTCAATATATGAATTTGTGAGGACAGGTCAGACAAGGTGAGAAAATTCTTCTCTGAATGTGGATTTCAATAGCAAGAATTGAGAAGAACAAGCTGAAGGTTTTCCAAACTGTTTCTAGATTACTGTAACACAATTGTTGATATTTAGAATAGACAAATTTGAGAGCTATAAATTGAATGTTAAAATGAAACTCACACCAAGGCAAGGAGAGACAAGGGGGACTGTACCAGAAGACCCAAGGGATGTGGTCACCATGAACTAACTTCCTTAGTCAGGATCTCCAGCTGAGAAGGGTGAGGGATTGTGGATTCTGAGTAAAACAAGGCACTGCAAATACTTTGACTTTACAATCACCCATAAGGTACAGGATTGAATTCAAAATCATGTAGATTAAAGAAATGGAGAAAGTGTTAATGGATTTTACTTGAATGATTTTATGAATGGCACATGGGTTGTTTCCACATACCAGACTAACTTGAAGCTTTTTAAAATAATGACTTCTACACATGATATAAATAGGATAGCTTTAATATCAAAGCCATCATTGAGTATTAAGTAGCCAGGTCAATCTATTTCATGGATGCTATCTTAATGTGGATTTGAGAAGAAAAATGAGATGAGGTTCAGTTTTGTTTTGTTTTATTGTTTTTGTTTTTGTTTTTTTTTTAATTTTACATTGTTATCTACCCTGGGATTCTCCCATCACCTTATCACCTTAGACCCATAGTCTTAGACCCATAGTCTTAGTCTTTTGTGCCCCTTCCACTCACACTTCTCCCACATGCCCCTCATGCTCTATACTTCAGTTTTTCTGAGAGTTTTTAATTTTTCTTGTCTGTCTTTTGTTTTCCCTTTATCCCTTGTCAAAGTGAGACCATGCAGTATTTCTCTTTACCTTTCGGACTTGTTTCTGCTAGCATAATTGCTTCTAACTTGATCCATTTTTTTGTGTGTGTTTAATTAATTTTCCAGAATTAAAGGTAATCAACAATAAAACTGAACCTCCTGGAGGTTCTCTCTCTCTCTCTCTCTCTCTCTCTCTCTCTCTCACACACACACACACACACACACACAAACACACACACGTAGTTTCTTCATACAGTCAGCTATAACTAGCTATTTAATATTTTCCATATCTTGCACTGGCATCTTTCTCTGAGTCATTCCAGTTACTTCTCCAGGTTTACTGGCCTCCTCTTTATACCATGAACACTCTGGAAACACTCTCCACAACCTTGTTTTGCCATGTAACATAGGTCTGTCCTGTTCCTGGAAACCTTTCCTCCCAGGTGATCACTTGACTAATGCCTATACTCCTGAAGTCTTTCATCAAGTCTCAAATCTTAAAGAAATCTACATTAACCTCTATATTTAATATAGCACATGTCCCTTATCTCAAGCCCGTGTCCCTCGGACAATCATACTCTGCTCTAGTTCAAGTTTTCATTATATTTGCTATTCTCCGTTATCATTTCCCTTTTTCATAATGATCAATATTCTTTATGGGTCTACTCTACTATTATAATTTCCTTAATATCTCCCATGTGGTTAAGATATTACTTAACACACTGAGGATCTTGATAAAGATGTGCTCAAAAAGGGAGATCAAATAAATAAATGCATTAAAAGATTTGTCAAAAGTTAATTCTTGTAACTTAAATATATACCTTTTTTTTTCTTCCAAATAAAGAATCTGTAGTACATATAATATATATATATATAAATTAAATTTAAATATTAAACAAATAGTAAAAAAAATCACAAAAAATCCTTTTAAAGGTTTAAAAAAAACATAATAAAAGTGCAGGGTGTATGTTTCAGTTAATTTTGCCATTACTTTTAATACTAATACATTTCAATTCTGTAATGACAAAAAATGCTACAAATTTAACAATTCTATTCATTCAGATTGAGAAAGATGAGGAGATACTACAGACATATTCCAGGTGTGACTAGTACATTATAAAGTGTTTGGGCAAAGCACTTTAAAGTGTGAATGACCTGCTGCTGTTGGTCTGGATGGGCTTTGATATAATAATGATGCAAATGATATAAAATCTGGTTAATAGTTCTAAATCCCCACCCAAAAAATGTCTGAAGCAAAGACCATAAGTAATTGTGGTCACTCCTAAGAGCAATCTTCTATCTTTCTTTTCACATTCATTTAAGGATTTTTAAATAAGCATTTTCTCTTGGAACAGTTTTAGGTTCACAGAATTAATGTAAAAATGAATCCTCACATATCCCACACTCTTTTCTGTATTATACATCCATTTTAATAAGGCACATTTGTCAAGTTAATGAAGTAAAATTAAAACATTATTAATAAATAAGATTGCTGATTGATTCATATTTTCTCAGTTTATTCTGTTTTATGTTTCACGATTCACCCAGGATATTGTAACATTTAGAAGTTACAAGTCTGGTTTTCAGAGTTTCTGTGCCTTTGATGACCTTAATGGTTTTCAAAAGTGTAAGTCAGGGATTTCATAGACTAGCCTTCTGTTGGAATTTGTCTGTTATTTTTCTCTGGTTAGATTAGGGTAATACGTTCTTGGAAATATATGTAGTTGTAAAGTGGAAATGTCTCCATCTTATACATTTATTTTCCCAGTTTAGTGATTTCTGTTCAGAGTACTGGCTCCTTTCCGTGGAGACTAGTAAGAGAAACACATTCTAGAAACTGGGTCTGTATCTTGCTAACGCTGTGGTTATCCTAGACACCCTGGACAGATAGAAGAGGGAGGTGGTTATGTTTTAAAACCACTAAATACTATCTCAAATTTAGATATGCAAACATTTGTATTTACCATAAGCTAGATGAGGATTCATACTGATGTCCACCACCAATAGGTCATTCTAGTCTCTTTCACTTCAACTGTAACCCCAACTCTTATAGTAAATTAGTGAAAAATCTGACTCCCAACACCTGCCATCCATTTCTTTCCCTGTTTAATTGCAGTAAAGTTGTAACCTGTGTTCAGAATTGATAACCCTTATCCTCACAGGAAAGAACTTTATCAAATAAAGTACAATAATCTCCCATAAGGTTTTCACCTTTATTCTTAATAGTGCTACACTTTTGAAAAGTAATTTAGGTCTGAAGTCATTTCTCTCCCCTTTTAATGGTACTGTTTTGCACATTTATGATACAACATAATATAATTAAATTTCTTTGCCACATTTAATCACTATCCTACATCTAATTCTACTATTCACACTCTCAAAATGATTTTGAAAACCATCTTCTTCCACTGAGTAAGATGCATTTAAGCTTCATTATTTTCTTTTCATGGTTTGCTAGGTCATTTCTTTTTATCACTGAATAATAATCAATTGTCAAATCATAACACAGATTGAATTCAACTCACCTACTGAATGCTATTTTAGTCTTGTTTTTGACTACTATGACAAAAGCTATGATAAATATTGATGTGCAGGGTTTTATGTAGATATAAATTCTCAAAACAGTTGAGCAAATATCTAGGAGCACCAGAAGTGGACCACATAAGACAATGTTTAATATTGTAGAAAACTGCAAAATCATCTTCCCAAGTCACTGTACTACTTTGTACTTCCTGGAACATGAATAAACTTCTTGTTCTGCCACATCATGGAAAAGAAGAATTTGTTCTGTTTATTTTTTGTCAGCTTTATTTTTAAATTTTAACCTTTCCAATAGATAATTCCAATAGAGATGTTTAATAACATTTCCAATAAATATGCCATTGTTTTACTAATCTGGTATTCCTTAATGACAAATAATATCGCATATTCATTCTTTCATGCGTTTATTTTTATCTATGTGTAAGGCCTATGTTCAAAACCTTGGCCTACTTTCATTTGGATTGTTACATTTTAATATTTCAGAGTTACTTGTGTCATTTGGTTATTTATTTTTTTTATTAATTTCTCCTTTGCAATTATTATCTGTTTGTAATTATCTTATTATTTTAACTCTGATTTTTCACAGAACAGAAATATTTTAATTTTAATACAACAGAAATAATTAGCATTTTCTTCCACTGATCGAGCTTTAGTGATTTACCTGAAAAGTTATCATCGTTTCCAAGCTCATTTAGCTCTTCTCTGTATTTTCTCCTAGAGCTTTCATAATTTTGTGCTTCAGTTTTTGGTCCACTTTGAGTTAAATTTTTACAAAGAGGATAGATTCATTTTTTCATACATATAGATGTACCACTTTTTTTCTAGTACCATATGTTAGAAACACTCTTTTCTATTAAATTGACATTTTCCTTCTGCAATTTCAGAGGTCAGTTGACTACTGACTATAATGTAGGGGTCTATTTGTGAACTGTTTTGTAACATTGATCTCATGTCTATTATTTCCATGCTGCCCGGAAATTTCATAGTAATTCTTAAAATTGACTTTTCCAGTGTCAGAGTGTGAAAACTTTGTTTTAATGTCTTGGCCATTGTAGGTGACACAGTAATAACATTTTCAAATTTCATTCTATGACTTCTCATAATATTTCACCACCATCAAATTTTCTCCTCTTGGATTGCAATAGAACTGCTGAAATACAATAAAGTATTGGTGTGTAATTTGACTTAAATGGCTATGGTGATTTATTGAAGAAACTCAAGTTTCTCCTTAAAAGTAGACAAATCAGATCCCACCCCTCCAATTATACTAAGAATTGACCTAATTAATCAAAAGTTACTTTTATCTTGTGACAACACTGATAAAAGTCAGCATTTATCAGGGGGGTATTTATATGCCAATTACTGTAAAATATTACTAGCCCCTAATTAAGTTGTTTGTTTTGAATAAGTTGGGTTTGGTCTTTAGGTTTTCCTCATAAATAAGTTGCACATTTTGAGTAATAGAAAATATAATTGCCACTGCAACACTCAAAGATTACACTAAATATCTTAAATGTTAAAATACAAACTGTAGTTTTGTGTATTAAATTATTGCAGTTGCAAGAATTGTGTTGTAACATTTATTTAATGTGTTTATTCTAATGAAAACATAGATCTCATTAATAACTTAAGTAATGCGATCTTTAAAAAACTGTGTTCAGGATGTTATATTTTAATTAGTATCTCATTGTTTTTATGCTTATTATCTGGAATGAACCACATTAATTATTTGCAGAATAATGACTATATTGGCATCCCAAAGTTCTGGTATGCTTGTTATCATTCCTTGGATTTTGTTTTTTAGAAAATTAACAATTATGAATTTGCAATCCAGTAATAGAAGTCCACTTTGACTTATCCATTATAGTATGAACCTATTGTGGACTTTCTTTTCACATGTATATATAATGTATATTAAATAAAAACATTTTGTATACAGATATGCATTTATTCCTTATATTCTTAAAATGCACTGAATGTACCTTAAATGACAAAAGTCATATTTTTATGGCTTGGGAAGTTGATGAAACTGTGACTCTGAGTTAAAAATTCCTAACATGAAATTGTTCAATAACAATAACCTCACTTTTTTTCATTCTGTAGTTATAAAATTAAATGTTATATATGCTACCTTGCAGTTTCCAGCCAGACAGAAGAATTGGTAAATACACACACAACTGTTATCTAAGCTATTTTTAATACTGAAATTAGTATTACTTTTACTTTTTCTTACTTTTGACAAATATTTTTTACAGTGAAGAAATTAAGATTTTGAGGAACAAAAGAATGGCAAATAATTTTCCATTTCTGCTTATGCATGCAGAGCTGAAAAGAAGGTCGCTCTAAAAATTAACAATGAATGCCAAACAATAAGTTTGTGACTTTTCTACAACTTATTTGAGAACTAAAAATTAGATAGCCAACTACTTGCCCCAAATAAAGGAGATACTAATAAGAACATTGACTTATCTGGAAAAGTTGTCAACTAAGCACAGGTGAGTAGAATTCAGATATGCAACTGGAAAAGGGCTAGGGAGTAGAGGGAGCAGAAGACTGAGCTGGCACTGGCAAGAGCACAGATCTCTTTGGACTGCAAATGTGTTATCCACCCATCTGTGCATTACCTAACAGGCTTTGTCCTCCAGTAAAGAAAACGAGTCTTGTCTCAAAAACCGTGTGAGGGCTGAGAAAGTTCCCCTTTTGCTATAGCTTTGGGAAAGGAAGTGATTCACCTGCAAGAAAGTTGTGGAAACCCCACCCTGGTCCTTTTCTCCTCCATGGAAACCAGCAGTATATACGTACTTATCTATCTAGAAATTTTTGAAGAATATAAAAAGCTATAATTTGTGGATATTAACATAAACGTTCGGATATGATGACCCATTACAACTAAGGAATGTAGCTGTAAATGTCTTCCCAGCCCCTGGAAGAAGAGCAGAAATACATCCTGAACCCAGGGTATACTTGGCAGAAAGGCCATAGAGCCAAGATGATCACAGATCCAAAACTGGGAACCTAATGCCTACCTACCATGGATAATAAATCAGATCACAACCTTCCTAAGCACTTAATGAATAAAAAAGAAATACTATGGCTAATAAAGGAACTGACTAAAAATGTGACATATTAGAAGAAAGAAATCAACTCCTACAAAGACAAAACTAACAAATACCAAATCCAATCCAGAAGAGAAACCTCATCAAAATAATTATGCATCTAGTAAAAAAAAAATCGTATTCGTTTTAGATGACCCAATTAAAAAAATCTAGTTCAAACAGCATTACTAGTGTGAAGTACATAAAGCACTTGTATAAGAATTGTTAGCAATTCTGTACAATCTTGGTAAATGAAATTGTACAAAGTACCAAGAGGATAATTCATCACTAGAAAGTGAGATTTATGTACCAGAAACTAAGATGAGTTCAATATCAGGAGAGCAATTAGACTAATTCACCTTGTTAATGAGGTAAGTCACAATCAATTCAGCAAAAATATTTGACAAAAAGTATAAACTTTACTCATGATAAAAATTCTTAGTACATTGGAAATAGAAGGGAACCTTCTCAATATGTTAGGTGACATCCAGAGAAAACTAATAATTGATATTATAATTAAGGATGAAAGCTTGAGTGATTGCCTACTAAATGGAGTACTAGACAAAGACTACCACACTTACTCTACTGTCTAACACTGCACTAGAAGTTGAATATTTCTGTAGTAAAGAGAACAGTAAGCCCATTCTCCTCAGAGTGGGTTATATCATCTTCTTGTGTTAATCAGGAGTTTTCTGGAGAAACAGTCTAGGAAATGCATATCCAGGATAGTGAGGGCAGACCTGCATGTGTGGATGGAGGACAACTCAGTCCACAAACTGATGTGCACTGGTTTTGTGATTTAAATAGAAAAATATTGAAGAAACTTCCATGAGTATTTGTCCAGTCAATTCACACCCTTCTAACTGCACTCAGCTCTTCTTCACATCCTTCTCACCAGGGGAAGGAGAACTCAAGGAACAGATTTTAAACCAGGAATCCTGCGACCTTCTGCTCCACCTCCTAGTCCCAACACAGGGTTGCCTGATGAGAGTGTGTAAAAGAGAAATGCTCACTGATCAAGGATGAATCTGTTATGAAATAATTATGTATGTGGTAACTGAGGGTTTAGTGTGGTGAAGACTAGGCTGAACTTGATGAGCTGAGATGAAATTCAATTAGATATTCTCCTATTTAAGTCTAAAAACAAATGTCATGTTTTTAGGCACACTCCTACCATGGAGAAAATAAACATAGAGGAGGTAAGTCTACCAAGGTCACTGACTGGCAGCGGGTGAGCCGTTTTAGAAACAGGCTGTCTGATTTTAAATGTGAGTCACATTCTCTACATTCTAGACCATGGCCAACTGAGGGGTAGCACAGGAAAAGTTGCTAAATTCTGAGAAATGGATGTATCTTTACCAAAGACAGAGCAACTACAACTTCTCATGAATCCATGCTTCTAGTGACCTATCCCGAAGTTTCAAGGCAAATTTCGGGGTACATTATGTTCATCAGTACTGCTCTGTGCATAAATAACTACTTTGAATTTTGCAATCACTGAAGAATGAAAACTAAAACTTTAACTTAGTGAGTTAGTCTCCATAGTGAGAAAAGAAAAAGACAAAGAGCTTAGGTATCTGACTTAAATGTCTAAGTGACATTTGCTAAATGTGATGCAAACTTTCAATCCTAGAAAATAAAGCTGGAGCCGACTCAGCATGGAAACGGCAGCGCATGGCCTGCGGGTGGCTAGCGGTATCTTCAGCTCCCAAACATGTATCTGGGTTACAAGAAGTCTCAGTCACCGTCCTTTCAGAGCTGCTCAGTATCACTTCATAAATTCCCTTCTCATATTCTACGATAGCAAAGGAGATAGCGAGCAGGTGAGCTGTAAGGAGATGAAAGGGAAGGGGAAAAGTCAGCTTCACAAAGCTCTGGCACTGGAGAGAAAGCAGACAAATTATCTGATAACACCAAAGAGCCAGGCACAGGCAATGCTGATGTTATCAATAAGGGAATTTGATAACCATTTTTCTCCTTAAAAGAGAAGACAGCTACTTTGAAGTCACCTTAGCATGAACCTTTCATCTGAGTTTTCCCTCACTAACCCCCAAATTAAAAATTGTTTTCAAAATCTCAAAGCTTCTTTTGTGAACTGCGTGCTTGGATTCTTAATTACCTCTCCTATTTCGGGGTTTGTTACTTATAAATAGACAAAAGTCACCAAGATAAAATGCCTCTCCCTCCAGTGGCCCTAGCCCTGGCAGACACTATTTAGCTACCTTCAGAAGTGTGGCCCTTCCCCAATTAGTACTGGGTCATTGTCCTGCCTGATTTTCCATCTTTATCTTTCTGTTTCTATTTTCCTGAATCTGTGTTTTTCTACTTTAGCCACCTCAGTCCTTGGAAAGTTCTGACATCTGCATTTTTGTTCTATGATTCTAGGAATATCTGGATAAGGAAATTTATGTCTCTTGGATTCAGACATGAAGGACAAAATAGCCCAAATCTTTGAAATCTGCTAGGGTGAAGTTCTTTTGACAAAAATCATTAAATGCCTATATTTTAAGTAATTGCATAACATCCCAGAATTCAGAGCAAGAAACATGTTAGTTTCACTTAAAATGAACACTCAACTACAGAACAAGGACCTCAAAAACTAATATTTAATAAACTTTTTTAAAGGATAGATGGGAATAATCTTGGGGTGCAAAGTGTACATATATAGTGCATGATTCCAACTGTGCTATATTTTGGAAAAGTAAAACAAGACTATAAATCCCCAGGGTTGCCAGGGATTGGGGTGGGGAGGGATGAATAGGTGTACACAGACATTTTAGGGCAGAGAAAATATTCTTTATGATAACTATAATGATGGAGACATGTCACTATGCATTTGTCCAAATCCATAGACCATACACACCAAAAGAGAACCCTCATGTAAACTATGAGCTTTAGTGATGATGATGATGTAGAGTCACCACTAATAACAAATGTACCAGCTGCTGGGGATGTTGATAACAGAGAGAGAGAGTATATGTTTGTGGTAGAGGGGGTATGTGAGAAAGCTTTGTACCTTCCCTTGAGTTTTCTATAAATCTAAAACTACTCTAAAAATTCTTAATAAAAACAAACAAAATAGAACAATAAAAAAACAAGGAAGGTCAAAAAATACATTTTGGGTACTTAGCTTAAAAAATATCCTAAAACGGTGGTTAAAGTTTCTAGTTTTGAGGATATATACACATATAAATATAAATGCTTAACTCCCAGTGTGTGTGTGTGTGTGTGCATGTGTGTGCATGCATAAACACACATATATAGCTACTTAGTAAGCTATAGTTAGTAAACTACATATATAACTTAATTATTCTTTACATTAATCTCAAGATCTATAAAAATTAGACCTGTATATAATTATTTTGCAACAATGAAAAGTTAGGAGATCTAGAAAAATGAAAGCATGAACAAAAAAGAAATGTTATTTCACCTTTTTCAACCACTCATGAGTCTCCCTGGCTTCCTTATTGGAGTACAAGCTTCAGTTTAAGTCTCTCATTGGGGTAGTCTGGAGGACAACAAGCTTTAGTTCTCATAATCATTCTTTGGTTGGATAAATGGCCTGTGTTGCCTTGGGTCAGAAATGCACATGCATATGCATTTTTAAGGCTATGAAATGAAGTTATCCCCACAATTCAGGCAGAAATTCTCAAATTGTCCAGATACCCTTTAAACTAGAACCCAAAGTTCTTTTACCACTTTGCAAACTTTAGAAAGCACTGTGAACTGTTGATAGAGTCCCTCACATTCTGGCAATCAAGTGGCTAACACATTTATCCATAAAAAAGTGAGCTATAAAACTCTACAAGGAGTTTATGTTTCTCTGATCTGTATTTGCACTTTGCTCATCAATTTTGTTCTTGGATAAAGTTCAGTGAAAGAAAGGAGATAGTAGATAGCAGAGATTTAAAGAAATTTTACAAAAAGAACAAATATCTACTGAAAAAATTATCACCCATTAAATTTCCTGTGAAATTAAAAATAGATTATGATTATTCAACTTTAGCAGTAGAACACCCCTAGCCTAGCTCTTAGAAATTCATGTTTCCTGGACTTCCAGAACTATGTTGAAAAGGAATGGAGTGAGTGGGCATCCTTGCCTGGTTCCAGAACTTAATTGAAATGTTTTCAGTTTTTTCCCCATTGAGAATGATATTTGCTATGGGTCTGTGATATATAGCTTTTATTATGTTGAAGTATGTTCCTTTTATACCAATTTTTTCCAGGGATTTCATCATGAAAGGATGCTGAACTTTATAGAATGCTTTTTCTGCATCTATTGATATGATCATAAGTTTTTTTCTTTTTCTCTTTGTTGATGTGATGGATTATGTTGATTGATTTTCAGAAGAAAACCTGGGCAAAACCCTTCACGAACTTCAACTCAGAAATCCATTTTGAGAAACAACTATGGCCAGCAAAAAAATGAAGGAAAACATAAACAGCTGGGACTATATCAAACTAAAATTTTTCTGTACAGCAAAAGAGACAATAAACAAAACAAAAGAAACTCAACCAACTGGGAGAATATTTTTGTCCTCCAGACAAGTGACAAGGGTCTGATAACAAAGATCCACAAAGAGCTCCTACAGTTCAACAAAAACAAAGCAATAAACCCAGTCAAAAAATGGGGAGAAGAACTAAAAAGACACATCACCAAAGAGGAGATACAGATGGCGAATAGGCATATGAAAGAAAGCTTCATACCACTAATAATCAGGGAAATGCAAATTAAAACCACACTGAGATACCATCTTACACCAGTAAGAATGGCCCATAAATAAAACGGACAACAAGTATTGGCGCAGATGTGGAGAAAAGGAACTTTCTTACACTGATGTGGGAGTGCAAACTGGTCCAGCCACTATGGAAGACTGTGTGGAGGACCCTCAAACAATTGAAAATGGACTTACCATTTGACCCAGTAATCCCACTATTAGGAATCTACCCAGAGGACATGAAAACACTAATTCAAAAGGACACCTGTACACTCATGTTCATTGCAGCTCTGTTTACAATTGCCAAGATTTGGAAGCAAACCAAATGCCCCAAAACAGACGATTGGCTAAAAAAATGTGTGGTACATATACACAATGGAATACTACGCATCAGTCAAGGAAGACAAACACATCTCATTCACAGCAACATGGATGGAACTAGAAAGACTCATATTAGCAAAAATAAGCCCAAAAAAAGAGAAATACAGGATGGTCTCACTTATATGATGGGTATAGGGAAAAACAAACAAATAAGACAAAAATAAAAACAACCAATGGGACTGAACAATGGAGCGAGAAGGAGGAAGGGGAAGAAGGTGGGAGAGGGAAGAGCACAAAAGAGTAGGATGGTTAACAGGTGTTAGAGAAGTGGGAAAGCCCCAGGGTACACAATAATGCAGTAATGTAATATAAATATAAATACACATATATATGCAAATTTATAAAAATTTAAATTAAATTAAAAGATTAAAAGAACAACCATCACAAAGATAGTTGACATTCTCTGTGGCTATCTCCTCTATCCTATTCCCCATTATACATTCCCAGAAATAATAATCAGTACACTGGATTTGATGTTTGCCATTCCGGTGGTATTTGAAATTTTTAAATCACGCCTCAGTAAATAATATATTATTTTGCATGGATATAATTTTGTAATTATGGTATTGTAATTGTATACTTATCTATATAACTTGTTTTCCTTGCACAAAAAATATTTTTAGTTATTTTTTTTTAAAAAATCTCATAACTAGGATATTGGAGAACATGCCCATTTGCTACTTCTATTATTGTATCCAGATTTCCAGTTCTCTTAAAGTTTTAAAACTTGCAATTTGTCATATTGATATCTTGTTGTATCCTAATTTGCTTACTGATAACTTGTTGTAGCCTAATTTTCTTTTATATATACATTTCAAGCCTGAAAAAAAAAAAAAAGAAATCCATGTTTCCTAGGAGTTTAATTTGAGAACCACAATGGGAAAGGATGTGTCCTGGTTGTGTGGGCCACACAGAAGGATTAGAGAAATTCAAGATTGACAGATGGTGGTTTGTGTGCTCAAGCTCCTTCCTTAGCAGTTGGTCCCCACCACTTCTCTCTCTCTCTCTCTCTCTCTCTCTCTCGCTCTCTCTCTCTCTCGCTCTCTCTCTGTGTGTATGTATGCTTTGAAGAAAATGTGAAGTCATTATTAGTTATTTATTCCCAAAGCAGTTCTTTACATTTTCTTTTAACTTAGATAATATTCCTAGGTATAGTAAAAGTAAGATAAATTGCTTAAAACTCATCACAATGAGTTTTTAACCATATTTGCAGCCTTATAACTTCTAAGATTTTGACAACAGACCCCTGTAGGCTCCTCAGAAACCCTCCCGTCTTCTTCCATATTCACTGCTAACCACTTCTCTGATTTCTATCTTGGTGGATTAGTTCCATCAGCTTTTAACTTCATACAATTGGATTCATACAGCATCCCCTCTTGCTGGCTTGCTTCCCTCACTCAACAATGAATTCTTAATGCATTTTAGCATAGAAATGAATAATATTGGACTTTTCCACATTAAATACCTGCAGAGTGAGCAGAGGCTAATATGTAGCTGATGCTGGAGAAGAAAGACAGTGGACATTACCTCTAATGACATACACTTCATTTCCTTTGTTGACTCTGTTCTGCTGGCTAGTAAACTTCTTTTCTTTGTTTTTAAGTACAAACAGTACACAGAGAACCTTGAAACACATTCAAACACTCAGGATCTAACTGAACACCTATGATACAATTGTTTTAATTATTGTTTATTTGGTTGTTAATATGATTATTAATTGTTCTTATCCTTGACCATTAGAGTGCCGTGTTCATGCTAGGTAACATCTTCTGGGAAATAGTATGAGAAAAGTTGACTAGGATAGCTAACTTTATCTTAACTTTTGGGAATATAAACAATAATTTGGAAAAGAGCAAGAAAAAATAATCCTACACTGAATGACTTCTTGTTTCATGCACACAAGGGCCTGCAGGAATGTGCCACAGAGCAATTTCTGGGTCAGAATAAATTAGAGTTTGTAATGCATTTGCCTATATTGAGAAAGCATAAAAAAGAAATGAGGTAATTTTGTCAGGGTTTGATGCTCATTGTTCACTGAAACATAATGCAAGTTATGTCTTTGGCTATAAAATAAAATAATGAGGCGATATATTCCAAGTCGTTCTCATAGATTATAAGCTCAATATTCCAATTGTGTATATTTAATGACTCCACAGTGCTGATCACTTATTTTCAAACGGTATTTGGAGATAACAAGCTCAACTCCTTGCAGTGTACTGAGGAATTTACTTTCCTAAAATGAAGGGTAAAAAGAAATCTCTTTAAACAACTTGATTCAGTGAATCCCATGACAGAACCATATCCCCAAAGCACCCTGCAGTCTTCATATCCAGCCAAGCCAGCCTTGCAGCTTTCAAAACAGAGTTCAATTTGTAAAATCAAGCCCATTAATTGCCCTTAATTGTTTAACAGCAATTTGCTTCTGAACCTGACAGAAAACCAGACTCTATGACGATGTCCATGGGAAACAAAACAATAACAGTGATTCATTTAATGTTTGATAAATGTTGTAGCATTGAAATACTGTTTATAACAAAGAAAGGTCAAGAAAGGGGTACATTTTAAAATTCTCAAATAGAGTAAATGATGATTCTCTTTAGTTATACAAAACCCAGTCTGTGGATTTATTTTCCAGAATTACGTGTGCTTTCTCTTTATCACTGTTCAGATATAGATAAATACGTAGACTTGATTCTCAACAATATTTTCAGAGAAATGACAGACTGGATAAGAAAATTATTCTAAATGGAAGGAAGGAATTTGAGAAAAACATATCCAGACAACAGCGGGGAATTCAGTGTACCTGGTCTAAAGGGGTTTGGGATGAGATCGTATGTGGTGTTGGGGGCCAAATGTGCAACCTGCTTTATCCTGAGTTTACAGTCCTCCTATGGCTGAGAAGCAACATAGTTAAAGCAGATTCACTGTGTATCTCTGTACCCTCTACTTGTTACCACTGCCAAAGTCACATCCCTCCAGAGACAGCTGCACCTGGAGGGAGGGAGGTTCATGGGCAGCAGAGATTTTATCTCATCCCTGTTATATCTGCTCACCCAAAAATCCCCTGGAAGATGACTCATTATTTTTCTAAATTTCATGCTCTGCATAATTTAATCATATCTGTGCATGACTTTTCTCAATTTTCATAGCTCTCCAAATCCCACTGCTATCAACCCAGTCATCTACTAAGTCCAGAATGACATTTTCTACTCCACTGTTTTCTGTCAATAACTTCTTTCTATGAAAATAAATGGATTCTAGGTATGAATTGTTTTGTAGTCTATTAAAGAGATGTGTGCTTGTTTTTCACAACATGCTAATGTGAACTAGAATTTAATGACTATTTTATTGAATTATCAAAATACAAGGAAAAGATAATTTTTGTCAAGAGAAACATAAATAACACTTATCTTTTCATCAAAAAACTATCTACATTTGTCAAATTTAACAAAAACAGACAAATCTTTTACATATGGTTTGCATGTAGGCATTGTGCTTTATATCAACTTCAATCATCTTGTTTCTATCTTCAAAAAAAAAATTAGGCAGTCTGGTTTTTGTTAGAGCACATTATAATTTCCCAAACAAATATTTTTTAAATATTTTGATATATTCTTTAAAACTCTGACAGCAATATTTCCAAGAATTTCACTTAGATATTTCTCTTCTGAAGTTCTTTCTGTATCTCTTGGTATCTCCCATGAAATATTGATTAAAAACCCCACAAACCCAGGTTCACTTGATGCTGATGGTCCTGACAAAGGCCAACCTTCCTTAAGTGTTTGGTATGGTGAGGATCTTCAGGTTCAGATTACTTCAGCAAGGCACAAGTTGGATGAGCTTGCCACAGATATGGAACTTCTGGTGCCTGTACCCCTGGTTATCACTCTGTAGGCTTTTTAGTGTTATGAATAGCAGCTCTGGTCCAGCCCCATTCTTGAGATGCTGAAAGCAGCACCCCAACCAGTGCTGAACAAGCTCCCTGGAGATTGCCAGGCAGGCTCAAGTTTGAGAACCACTGAACTAGTTAATTAGAATATTTTTTTCTCACTCTGTCTCCATGTCACAGAGGGGACATATTTATGTGGAGAAATATCAAACTGCTCTGACAGCATCTATTGTCCAAAAAAGGAAGGTGTTTAGAAAATTTGAAAAAGCAAAGTAGAACAATTCTACCAAAGCCATCCTTTCCACAGAGGAATTTGTCTTCTTTTTTTCTTTAGTGTGTGACAAAACATCCCTTGTTGTCAGCTCAATGCAGAAGTTTATTTAAAAACCATAGATTACTTATTATTTCTCTTAGGTTTTGACAATGGCCACTCTTTAGAGAGGTAAATAAAAGTATTTGGAAATAACTATACTACAATTTATTGAGTCGATATTGAAAAATAATTTGAAGAATTTTAACTTTCTTAGAAAAATGAAAGTATATGGGGCAAAAATTGCCAATACAATTAATGAACATTATAAAATAGAAGTATTATTCTTTCAACATACTTAAGTAAACACCACTGATGTGACATATTTTAATGTCTGCATTTGGAATACATGATACATAAATTATATTACTATCTACATTTCTTTTTAGATTTTCTTACAAAAAATTGTCTGAATGAAGAATATTGTAATTGCAAATGTGCATATACTTAACAAGAATGACTGATTTTAAATGTGGGGCTATATAAATAGACATATAAATAGATTCTTCTAAGTGAGATAAGTAGCTTATCATAAGAGAAAAGAAGCTTATCACAGGAGAAAAATGTGGCTTAATGATAAAGTCACTGTAATTTTTGATTTGGCATTTTCAGATTCTGACAAATACATGATTATTAATCACTCTCATAAGCAACATAATGTCTATGTTATGGTTTCTGAAATTATGACTGCTATACAATGAAAGAGAAAGTGCGAGACATGTTCAAGTACTTACCTCTCAAATCAAGTTTGAAGTTTGTTTTAAATATTTGCTTAATCATGAAATTAGAAAAGTGTGTTTGTGATACAGAACATTCATCATATGATCTGGAAAAAATGATTAAATGCCATTTATTTTCCACAGATTTGTATAGAAGAAAATAGAGAAGATACTGAAATTCTGAAACAGGAGATGTCTTATATAATTAGTTTTCCAGTTTGTACCTTCTTTAAGCTAATCCTAGACATACCCCACCTTAGTAATGGAAATATTGTTTCATCTCAGTTTCCAAAATTCAGGTATATCTTTCTAGAGCCTGTCTCAATTTGAGTGCTTTCCAATCCACATAAAAGAAGATTCCCTTCAATCAACAGGAGAGGTTAGTACTAATATTATATCTACCTAGAATTCATAGTAAGCCAAAGCCAAGATGCATGTTTGAGACTTAAGTAAACTTGGAAGCAGCACTACTGCTATAATATTGCACCCGTTCTGATGATTGCAATCTTTCATTTTTCTTAAATGTTTAAAAGATAGAAACCATAAATCAATCTCAGGTCTATCATCTTCAGTTACAATATTTTTGTTACTATCTGCAGAAGAGTAACACACTCACAGATCCTTTATGCAAATTTAAACATTATCAAAGTGTCTTTCTCAAAGTCAGCTGACCAAGTGCAAATGATGCCAGCATATTAAATTGCTTACAGAGACAGTCTGCGATCTTCATATTTTAGGGCATTAAAATTGCTGACTCCGTTTTTAGATGTCAAAAGGAGAATGCTAAGAGTCCAAGGCCTGTTATTTGGAATTCTTACAGAGAAGAGATGTTTCCTAAAAATTATATCTTAATTTAATATAGTTTTGAGATACTGTTTAGAAGCTGTCATGTGAATCCGAAACATCTGCTAATTTTCCTATTGTGATATTATCAGTTTCAGTTAATGGATTATTTTTTTTTAATAAATGCCATAAATATAGAAAAACATTCCAATCGAAATCTAGTGGGTTTTTTCCCCCATTAGTTTCTTCACAAAATAACTATGATTACCAAGATTTTCTTTTCTTTTTTTTTCTTTTTAACACTAAATATTTTTAACTTCCTGGGATAAGTCCAACTTGGCTATGTTGTCTTATTTATATATTCATATTTTTTTCCAAAAAGAAAAAAATATCCTTGAGAGTATTAAGGGACCAAACAGATTCTGAGCTGAAACAGGCTAAAATTATTAGTTGAGAACCTAAATATGTGTTATGTTGCTTTTGTGTCTATATGTTCAGAACTATTTATAATAAAAAGTGAATGTATAAAGGAATAGGATCAATGAAGCAAGTGTGGTAACACTCTCAATATGTTGCTTCAGGATTGAGATATTGACATCGGATAGTTTCTGATGCTATTTATTAGATATTAGAAGGGAAGACAAATGGTCACAAAGTAATAAAAAAAAAAAAAAGGTTTAAGTGTATTTAAAGCTCTCCAGGTGCTATGCAATGAGAAGTCAGTGAAACTGTGGAGGAAATGGTCTGTCTCTGTTTCATCTCTTCCCCCTGCCCCTGATCCCTTATAGTTACTGTTTCTTCTCACTCATAAACTTGAAACATCTCATTCCTGGTGCTCTTCCTGTGGGTATCAGTCACATACAATGGATAACCTGCCATTTCCTCCTCTTGAGATGAACAAGGTCTATTCATTTATTTAGTGATTTTCTTCTTTGATAAATATAATTTGAGCAGCTATTTAGTTCTAGTCACTGTTCAGAGCACTAAATATCCAGTAGTAGAGAACATGCAAAAATTAGCCGTTACAGCTTGGGTCTTGGTGATATTGTTATAGAAAAATAAGTCGGCATGAAAAATGTGGTGTTGAACTATATTGTTCAGTAGAAGGAAGTAGATAAGGCTGAAGGAAAGTGTCAATCAAGAAAAGTCTGTGGGGAGTGAGAAAATAAGTAGGAAACAGACAGAACATCCCAGATGACCAGGACACTTACTTCAAATCTTGTAGTATGACAGGTATGTGAGGAAAATAGGATTCCTGTGTGGAGGAAGTTGAGTGTACATGGGAAAACACTGGGAAATTTCCCTTTAAATTTATCTGCTGAGGCCTTAACCTTAAACTAATGGCACTGGGAAATGGAACTTTGGAAGGGACTTAGTATTAAATGAGGGTGTGGGATGAAGTCCTCATAATGGGATAGGTGCTCTTTTAAGAAGAAATACCAGATCTCCCTCACTCTTCCACCACACTTGAAGGCATAGCAAGTAGTTGCCATCTGCTACCCAGAAGAAGGTCAGTACCAGACTGTGACCTTACTGATGTCTTAGGTTTGAACTTCCAGCCTTCAGAACAGTGAGAAATAATCCCAGACTGTTGTGCTGAGTATGGCTTCCCCAGATGACAAAGTCAATTTCTTGACGTATGTGACACTGAGGCATTTCCAGCTCAAGTTGACACTCACACAAAACTTGTAGCTCTCCATTTCGCTCTCAGAAATATACCAGTTTACATCCTAAACCATGTGGGCAACTTCCACCTTGGCTGTTCAGAATTGTCTTTTTCTACAGTCACTTAGATGGCAACCAGTTCAGACAAGATAGGGTAGACTTGATGTGCTTACTATCTTAGTAGGATCATTCTAGATAAATAATACAGCATCTATCAGTATAGATAGACACAAAATAAATGGAACAATGAGAGAAGACACAGCATTGCTGGCAAACATCTCTTCCCAACTTTTGACAAGAGCCAAGGGAACAAATTCCTTCTGTCATATCATTTCAAGTTTGTTCCAGTAGCCATAGGTCACATGTCAACAATAGATAGGGTTGTGTTCCAATAAAACTGAATTTTTGAACACCACAATTTCAATTTGATATAAAAGTACACGTCAAGTGTATTTTTGTTTTGACATTTTTCAAGTGTTTAGAAATATATGATAAAAGATTTCTTAGTTCCAGGGCCAAACAAAGGTAGGCAGTGCACTGGATTTGGTCAAGGGCTGTAATTGTCACCCCCTGAAATAGTATGAAGCAACCAAGGAGGGAGTAGTACTTCTAAGGGAAGTTGTTTCAAGAATCTACCAGAATTATGTAGGTTAAGGATGGATAATCATGAAAATGGTTCTAAAATAAAAACAAAAAATCTGGAGACATTTTGAAAATTACCGTGTAACTTCTAAGAGAACTTTGTTGGCAAGTGAGAGGAGATTTGAACTAAGGCACCTTGGTGGGGGAGTTGTCACCCATTGTGAGGAAGAGTGAAAGTGTGGAGTGTGAACCTCTTCCTGTTTTGATAATCCCTGTTGGACATGAAGAATTGGCAATGGGAGATGTAAATGTAGATTTACATCTACACTTTAGAGCATATGAACAACCCAGTATTATCATCTTAGAAACGTGGAGTGTAGGTGATCCAGCTCCAGGTGGCCAAACAGAAGAGTTGTTGGAAATCGATGGCTGACCTATGACTGATCCCTGAGACACCCTAACATTCCAATTTCTCCAGAGTGTAAGAACAACAGCTGATCCATATGGACACAGCATAAACTCCAACAAAAATGGTGTTTCAGGTAAGAGTGTGTGCTTTATGCAGGCTGAGTCCTTGCCATGTGAGTGTTTAGCAGTCACTGTGGGCTAGGCAACGCTCATGTGACTGGTGTCCTCTCTGCAGTTTTGGTGTCACATTCAAGGGGTCAGTTTAAATAATGTGCATTCCAAAAGGAATGGGAGAAGAATAAAGATAATGCACACTGGCAAACCTCTCTTCTGAAAAAAATGCCACACCATGAAATAGAGAAGAGGAGATAACTGAAATATGTCCAGGGTGTAGTTGGTTTTAGATGCACTTGTTATGAAATAGAGGAAATAGTGTAAGAACGTTCACTAAACAATTACAATTTTGTAACTTTCGCTTCATTTATGTTTCCTTTTCATAGACTTTAAAAATAAGGTAAAATCTTCCACCCTGTTACTTTACCCACAGATATTTCAGAATTCATATATACAATTCTTTACAGGAAAAGTGCTTTGCTAGAATTAAAGAATTTGAAATAATGTACTTGGCATCATGGACTACTAGGTCAATAAAGATAGCTTTTTCCTTTTTTTTTTATACTGGGAGAAATAGTCACTCAGGTTGCCAAGGGAAGTGATGTCATACATAGGAAAGTGATGAAGTAAAAAGAGAGATGAGATCCTGGAGCAAGACATAGCAAGAGACAAAATGCAGACCTGAGAGGAGGAGCCAGTCTCTGCTTGGAGCAAAAGTCCTTACTCCTTTTAGAAGGTAGAAAGATAGCTAGGTGGCTCCTGGAGGAAAGGGTGGGGCTTGTCATGCTTGCTATGTTCTCATGACTCTATCCAACTCCAGTTACAAACTTTTAATTTCTTATCTCAGGAAGAAAGAATTGTGAAGCAAATACCAAAGGTTTAAAAAGCATCATATTGCTAATCCTAACGCAGGTGACAAATGCCAATATTAAATATTACTTTAGAACTTTCAAACCTCTATTGAGGAATTGGTTTTCATAAAAAATGTGATATAGTTAGACAATTTGTCAACGATTATGATAATTATCAAGTAATGACGAAGTTATCAAGTAATTTGAAGCAATCTCCACAACTACAGAAGAAAACAATTTATTTCCTTGTGTTGTTATATTGATGTCTCTACACTCTGGATCTAAATATAATTTCCTCATGCAATTTGAGAAATCCTTTTAATGCCCACTCTTCTTTGTTTTAATAAGAAGCAAGCTATTACAGGAATTAAATTTATTTAAAAAATTTATGTCTTTCATGGAAACATCTTTATAAAGTTGATTTTCTCTTCCTACAATAACAAAGTCAACTTGAAAAATTCTTATTTACTTTAATCTCAATTATATTAGATGAATGTAATTTTAATATGGTGTTCATGACGGTAAACTCAAAGTTAGGTAAGATTAACTACAGGAATCTAACTCCTTTATCATGTAAGTATTGTGAATGATCTCTCATGTCTGCTTTAATTAAGGGTGATTGTGATAAAAATTACAATTTTTTTTCTTTTTTTGAAAATCTTTGAATGTGTATAATATACATGCATATATTATACGCATTCAAAGATTTTCAAAAAAAGAAACATATATATATATATACATATATATATATATATATGTATATATATATATATACCTAAAGAAGTTAAATAAGGGTTAACATAATTTCTACAGCCTTTTCTATTTTCTCAGTGCTGTGATGTATACAATTATTCCAAAGTGACAATAATTTTTCACTTTTGAAATATTTCTTTCATGACTGATGGGATTTCCTTATTAACTTTTTTAGCAAATGTGACACTAGTGATTTTCTTCTTTTTTTAGATTAAGCATTTTTCACTTCTATTTTTTTAGTTATTACACACATCAATCTTTAAAATGGAATGCTCCATTCCATCTGTAACATTTTAAGCATAATAAATGTTAAGAAACTAATCTATTTTTTCCAAATTAGTAGTCAGTTTTTCCAGGTATATTTATTTTTAAAATGTGACTTTCTTGCCACATATTTGAGCCAAATTATAATTTAACACATATCTATCAGTAGTACTGTTAGAGGGGAGAAAAAGCACATTTCTTCTACCCTGTTAGAGTCAGTAGGTGGGTTCTGTGAATTAATGGAATTCAGATTAACAAAAGAAAAGTATTTATTTTATGTAAATATAAGAACCAAAAAAAAAAAGTTACTGGTTCATTAAAAAATTAGGGGCAGTTGAATGGTTGAATGGCTTTTTTTTTTTTTTTTTTTTTTGAACTAGGTCTCGCTAAGGGCCCCAGGCGGCACTCGAACCGCAATCCCTAGCCCTGGTCGCTTCCTAGGCTGAAGCTTACAAGCACGAGCCACCCTGCCCGGCCTGAATGGCTTCTGTAAGAAAAACAAATAGACTTTCTGTTGAAGACTACATAAACGGGGTTTTAAGGAGAACAAATAGGAAGGAAGAAAGTTTTGATAATGTTTGAGTATAGAGTGAGTAGTCTTCCCACCTTCTTCTAGCAGCATGCTTCCCCTTAAGAGGGGACTTGTGGCCACTTCATTTCCCAGAAAATGCTGCTTTTAGACAGATAAGAAAAACCCCAAGAAGCATTTTATTTCCTGTATTTGCTGAAGCACAAATGTGTTCAATTCAAAATCATCTGCGTGCCGCTCTAGAGTTTAGGAAAGGACCACACAGAGTTGTTGACTTCTTTACCTTTTCTGTATGTCTATGTACTCACTGATATAAGGACCTCAGTCTGTTGACCCTATATGGGGCAGTATGTCCTTCTTTGAAGTGATGACAAGACTTGTCTTTGAAGTTAAGTTTGTGAGCAAATCATTGGTTCATATTCCAAATAATCCTGGCGACACTTCACTTAGTAAAATTAATGCATATGGAGATATTTGATATACCTGAAATATTACACTTTTTTATGTAGGAACAAGTTACTTTTTAATTTTAATTTGTTTTTTTGTTGTTGTTGTTCACTTGTTTTTTCCAATTTTGATATCTTGGCTAGATTTTCACTTTCTATTTATATAAATATATAATTTTATTAAATCTTTGCAGATAGAAATTTGAACTTATTTTCCGTTGCTATTATGAATGGGAAATATTACTTTATTGTACTTTTAACTATCAGGCTACATATAAATACTTGAGTACCCACTCTATATGTGTATGTTTTCACACTGCTTATGACAATTTTTCAGATATTTACTTTGGATATTGAAGCTCACATTTTCACTGTATTACATTTATTGCAATTTTTGTTCGTTCTGATTTTTTTTCTTTTGTCTATTAAGATTGTGTTGCCAAAACTTATCAAATGCCATCATTTTTAGGATCAGCATCATATTTTTAATATGATGAGTAAGCATGAGGTCAACATTTAAGAATAATGACAAATTTGGTTGGGGGAGGAGTATATTTTTAGCTGGCACTATAATCAAAGATTGTCATTTAGTGTCCAGAACATACAGGAAGCGCAGTCTTTACCCAAGCACAGATAACATATGAAAGACAACATATATTGACAGAGTATAAGTAGTGAGGATAGCACATTGACATGATTAGAATATTTAGAAAAATGTGGTGTTTAATCAAAGAACTGTGGGTACTGAGATCCTGGGAAGGCAGTCTCTAAGAGCTTCTGGAAATGTGAAATCTTCATCAGGCAGAAAGGGACAGAAGGACAGCTCATCAGCAAGCACATCTCATCAGAAAGATGGTGACAATTATTCTATGGGAGGCTGTTTGGGATTGTGCTTGGTAATAGGATATAATTCAATTGCATTAGAGATCCGTGGAAGATGGGACTAGAACATGAGAACTAGGCTATTTTCTGGGATCTTGACAATGCAGCTGAGTTCTATCTAACTTTGAAGTTAGTTGGGTGTTATTGACTGATAATCTAGTCATATCCATGTCACACTCATAGTTTTAATATTCTCAAGAAATGTTTCAGTCCATTTGTTTAAAAAAGTAATAATCAGAAGGTACCATGGATACCAACTTGTCTTGAGTCTGTGGAATGTGAATCTGGTTGTCAGAATGAGCTTCAGAATGATGGTAATGGGTAGGATATTGATCGTTCAAACTAAGTTAGTTAACATTATTGTAAAACCAAAAAAATGATTCTTCAAATCTATTTTTTATTTAACAAAACATTGTATTCATTTTACACTGTCTTTTAATAACAAAATTCTTAGAAACAATTACTTAAAAAGATTCCTTTGTTTGGAGAGGATTATAAAATATCAGCAGTTGAGATGAGGTAGCAGGATCTGTGTAGTAGCAATAAAATGGGAGTTATAGAGCCTTATCCTTTAGAGAAGCCCCTTGTTACGATACAGAGGATCCAGAGAAACACCTACAGCCTCATTAGAGAAAGAAAGAAGTTTCTATCATTCAGTCTGATATTAGTATATATGAACAAACATAAGTCCATTAGTATGAGAGTTAGTAGTAAGAATTAGCTGTCCTGAGGTAATAGCTGATGACACTAATTAAAACAGCAAAAAATCACTTCCACAGCATATTTTGAAAATTTGCATTTTAAGTCACAGTACTTCACAGATTTTATTATTTCAAGAGGAAAAATGTATTACTGGGAGCAAATGCTAACAATTAAAGTGTACTGTGCACTCTTTTTCTTGGTGAGTGGTGTATTTATAGATTTCATAATGTGCTACTGTTTTGGTTTTTGTTGTTTCCCTGTATCTGTTTGTTCAGACTTACATTTAATGTACTTAGAAGCTTTATCATCTGAAAAAGATCTAAATGCTTAAATGCCTAATGAATAATATTGTTTTCTAAGAAAAGAAAAATCTCTATTCTAAACATTTCAATCAGACATAAAATTGCTTAAAACTTTAAATAGCAGTGTACTGTTGTTCGAAATAATTGAATATCTATGTCAGTCGTAGTTTCAAGTATATTGCAGCATAAATTCACTAAAGTTTAGAATAACAATGTACTCTAATAAATTTCATACATTTATTTAGCTGTTCATACATTAGTCTGAAATCCATGTGGAATATAATATTAAGATTGTCTGGCTGTATGAATATATTTCCAACATAAAACTTGTACATAATGAAGTTTTTATGTGATTTTATACTCTCAAGCATATAGAAATGCATGCACACACATAGACATACTATAGATTTAAGAGAATGTTGGTAAGGAATATGATAAAGTGATCATGTTACAGCTTTGCAGGATATATATATATATATATATATGTTCAGTTTCATATATATATGTTCAGTTTCATCATATATATATCATATATATATAAATCCATGTTCAGTTTCATCATATATATATGATATATATATGATGAAACTGAACATGGATTTTTTTTTCTTATCACATAGAAAGCACCTCCAATTCTTTAATTTCAGAAATTGGGAAATGCTTGATTCTCTACAATGAGCAGTATTTTTAGTGAGATAATAAAAACACTGTAATTACATACTGCTGTTTTGGAGTTGAATGCTTGGCAAACATGGCCTGGAAGCATGCTGTTGGCTGACCATGCTTTTGTTTCACTTGGAAATGCTCACTGATATATGGGAAACAGAATAACAATTTTTAGAACAGATGAAAAAAAGTCGGTGAGCCAAGGGTGGATATAAAACCTGCTGATTGTTTTCTAAGGAAGAACGAATATTCAGCAGAGAATTTCACATATAGTGTTCATGTGTGCCATTCACATCTTCATACATACATTCTACAAACTTCAACTGTCTACCACAAGCTATAACTTTCATCATGGTATACCACAAACAAAACAAATGAAGTAGCAGCAAAAGAAAAAAGATTTTCAGACTTACTATAATAAAAGATGTGCTTTATCTGGCACAGTCCAACATCCTGCAGGATAAGTTGGGGACTGGCAGTCACTCTCATTCACTGACAATACTGATCCCCTTCTATTCAGGGATCCACCATCTCCAAGTACCTTTGACTTCTTTTCCTTGACAAGAGGGCAGAACCCTTCCCCAAGTCAATGGACTCCCTCTAAGTTCTGCCCTCAGGTCTGAAACCATTGTTACAGAGTAAAAAAAACAATGTTTTACAGAGTAAAACAAGCTAGCTGCCAGGCTTGTTCACGTAGTTTGGGTAATACTCCAAGAAGCAGGAACAAGTCAGAATGTTCCAGGCATTGTGAAGGGAGAGTCACAGATCTGGAGCTTGATTGTTCATGTCCAAGGAGGTAGACAAAAGATCAAATAAAGGAAAGTTAGCCTAACAAAGCCAGACTTTGAAGGAGCTTCTCTCAGGAAGCAGATTTCATCCCCTGGGCAAAGACCTTGGATCATGTTAATACATTGCTAGCATGGTTTCTAGAACAGTAGATAGACTACAAGACAACTTAATTCAGCTTACACCTCCCACCAGGAAGCTGGCAGCTTTCTCTGTTTGAAGGTAGCATCTTCCACAAAGAGAAAACTGAGCCTATATCCTCCAAAAATGGTTTGCAGCTTCCAATGGAGCCCTGGGCAGGGAAGTTTCTACATGAGGTTCAGGAGTCAGTGAAACAGTCTTCTAAGCCTGTGGGGACTACAGATAAGCACACAGTTCTACGGACCACAACATCATAATGGAGGTATCCATACTCTACAATTTGCACCAAGCTCCCAAATGGTGATCTCAACATATATGCATAGAGTCTGGAGCAAGACCACATAATCTGCAGTAAAGAATTAAGCATCTTTCAGATAATAGCATAAATAGGGCCAGAATGTATAAGAAAGCTGTACAATGAGGGAACCTGCATGTGTGCAGGGCATCAGAGTCACCTACTCTTGTGATAGCAGTGCCCTTTTCAGTCCAAGTCTGGAGCTACACCGAGGATTATGAGAACTGCCTGACAAAGAGGAAAAAAAAAACCCAAGCATAGTGAGTATATACATTAGTTGAGCAATTGATACAAGGAATATGAACTGTGAGGACAATTTGTCTGCAATCAAAGGCTACTGTGAAAGAAAGCAGTGAAGATTCCATTTCTGTGGATCAGTGGAGAGTTCATATACCTACCAATGGTCAGTAGCAGGTGAGTTGACCAGTGGATGAGAGCGTAGAAGAAAGATGTAAGGAGACAAGCATGTGGATGAGTTAGAGGAGTTCAAGTTTGAAGATTCTGTAATGTGTATCAATACCACAGACAGAGTATCTACTATAGAAAAGGAATTCAGCAACTGAGAAGATAAAATAATTGACTGGTACAAGTCTGCCTCTATCGCTATCCACATGAGTACAGGACCTGTGACTGTGACTGATAGGAGAGATAACTATGGTGACCTCTCTCTCCACCTCCCCTACCCCACCAAGGTGAACACAACTATATTCATTACCAAACTTCCAAACTTGTAGGAACAAAGACTTAAACTGAATTCACTAAGTGGTTAAGTGCCAAGCAAATATATTCCACCATTGACGGGATAATAAAGATTTTTGACTGAAAGAGGCAGAAGTAGCAAAAATAGGTTTACCTTTTTGTTACTGATCTCAACCTGCATCACTCTTAATAGTTTAAAGAATATTGGCTATATCAGTGCAAAGTCCCACAGATGATTCCATAGGAGTAAAGAACTCACTGCGCCATGACAGATGAGTGGCAGCTGGTATATGACTGAGGGAACTCTTGGGTCCACCAGATACTGTACAATCCAGAAATGTTCATCATAAAATATGGCTGAGATGTCTATTGATGGCAAAACAGAGAAATCAAAGGTGATCTGAAACAATGAGGCAGAATTCAAAGGATGTAAACTATACCCTAAATCAAGGACTCATTACATGGCACTATGCCTAAAATATATAAAAGAAATAGAAAGTGATAGATAGCATGAATATATTTCATGTAATACTTGGACACATTTCCAGAATGTGCACTTATTACACTTACTACACCTGGGCTTTGAGGATTTAATAGTCCTGTCCCAACCCAAGTGTTTTCATCAGAGCTAAAGCTATACATGGAACACCGTCTCAAGGGTGATTAAGATGTGCTTGTCTAACAGAAAACACTGCATTGGCATACTTTGCCCCCAGAGTTCAACCATTGATTATGTGACCCCAGAAAAATGTATTAATCTTTCTAAGTCTGGTTACTTAACTGTCTTTAAGTATCATATTTGTTCTCCTTAACTTCCAGAATTAGTAGATGGGTAAATGTTAAAGTGATATATATATATATGTATATGTATATATATACACACACACATATATGTGTGTGTGTATATATATACACATATACATACACACATGCATATATACAATGTAAATATTTACTTACATAAATCACTTATATAAATATGTGATATTATGTGTGTATATATATGTGTGTATGTATATATATATATATAAATGATGTATAAGCTTCAAGCAAACTTAAGATCATACTGTCAGCTTTCAAAGAATTTGTCCTTATCACAATCAGAAAATAGATCAAATTAAAATGGGAAATTACATTTATGAAGCAATATACTCATTGGTACAATATACTCATTGTTAACATTAATCTTTCATTTAACTTAGTAGGGCATACAGTTACTATGGCAGAAAATAATGTTATAATGGCTGTCACATGGAGAACAGCAAAGCAGTAAGTGTGCAACAATTTGACATTAAGGATGAAATGCACTCGTGTACTGAGCCATTGTTAATGTTAAACTCATTTAAATTCAAGGCAACTTTTTTATCACATTTTCAAGGTTTTGTTAATTCTTCCTTTTTGTTAGTTTATAACCTTTGAAAATTTTGAGATACCATACACTGATTGCTATTACTTGAAATTAAATCTCGTTTCTTTTGTTATGCTTCACTTGGAAGCTGGGCATACAAATAACCACAAGCTAACTGAATAACCCTCTACTACTTTGAATTGAAATAAACTGCATTTTCATTAGCAGAACTACTTCACCTTACTATGAAATAAAAATGATTTATAGCTAGTAATGATGAGTTGGAATAGTCACTTTCTCACTAAAGGTAAGAGTTTGCTTGTTTTTTTTTTTTGTTTGTTTGTTTAATTTTGCTATGAGGAGGAGGAAAAATTAACACCTATTTTCCATATTCGCCATGGTACTTAGAACAAATCTGAATAGAAATTTCAGTCCACCCATTGCCCTGGGTGATATTTTATCTTAACATAACATTTATTTTTTAAAAAGATTTTCATCTCAGTTATTCATTGTGAGGAGAGCACAATGTTTTATGTGGCAGAAGGCATAGCTACTTTGGTGAATTACTTTTTCAGAGGGACTGGCCTTTCCCTGAAGCTCAGTGATCACCACTGAGGGATCTAAAATGAATGCTTTGTCTTGGTCATTAAGCTGGAAGGCTGGGCTACCTCAGTAATTAAAAAGCTCAATTCAATTGAGTCAAGAGAGCTGCTTGTCACCAGTGGTGCTGGCCAGACTGTGCTGAGCAGGAGGGAAAGTTCCAGCTGAGAGAGGTTTTTAAAGTTTAACTTGAAAACATGCTTGGAGCCTCTGATCCCATCAGGTAGCTACTTGTCAAATATGTTCTGCCACCATTAGCTGATCTGGGGAATAATTTGTCTGCCCTTCAAAAAAATTAAGGGAGAATTTGGGCTTTCCTAGGAAAGAAACAGCAGCCAGCAGGACTATTTGAAAGTATAACTGACTGAACCATGGAAAGGATATTAACAACTGCCAGCAGTTGCACTTCTTTTTCTTGTATTTGAGGGAAAAAAATCTTCCTACTTTTGTGAAAATCAGTATTTTTATCTCTGAACTGTAGAGTTGATGTTGAAACTTACTAGTCTCACACAGAGTTTCCAAGTTCTTAATTTTCTGTTACAAACAGTGTAACCCAGAGGTAAAAGATCCATACAGTGAGAACTACAAGATATTATTGAAGAGTATAGATAGTGGCATAAGGAAATGAGAGGCTATCCCATACTCATGAATGGGGAGAATCAAAATAATCAAAATTATTATCCTACCTAATATAAACTTAATATAATCCTCATCAAATTATCAGCAGTCTGTATCAATAAAACAGGCTAAAAAGTCCAGAAGTATGGGATCTAATCTCTGATAAAACAACTATGACCATAAACAGGGGGAAAAACTGTCTCTTTAATAAATGTTACTGTGAGTTAGAAAGGTATATCTAATAAGTGAAGTTGGGATCGCTAGCTAACTTCATATACAAAAATAAACTCCAAGTAAATCAAAGATTTTATATAAGACTAGCAAAAATAAAATAGGTAGAATAAAATATTGACAACACTTAACACTTTCCATGACATCAACAAACAGATATTTTTGATGATTTGACTCTTGTGGCAAAGGAACTAAAAACAAATGAGATTATTCAAGTGTAAAAATTGTCACAGTAAAAAAAATACAAGATAATAAAAAAGATACCCTGTTGAACAGGAAAATAATTTTTACCTAATATATAATCAATAAGAGATTAATATAATGAAAAACCATACAATTCAGCAGTAAGAAAACATACAACTCAGTGAATAGTCAAAGGCTATGAAGAGATAATTCAACAAAAAAACATAGTAACATAGTAACAATAAGAACAATTTTGGTGATACTGTGAGGATTTGTTAACATCTGCAGACTCTATAGATCTCTATAGACTCTGTAGTCTGACTCAGAGGAGTTAGAAGATTTTTACAGAGAACATAAGAATCCTTTGTTCATTTAAATAGAACATGGAAGTTGACCTTTGCCAATGAGGCTATCCTGTCTATTTGGTCACAGCCCTGGTGTCTTGTGGAGTATTGTGGAAGACTGTGCCAGCCCTAGAACTCTGAATGGAGACACCCAATAATTCAAGTAAAGAGGATGGGGTTTATGAAAACAAAGTTGGAGAATGGAGGAATAGCAAACTGCAACCATTCATTTTTCTAAATAAATGATTTAGTAATACCCCCACTTTTCTTCTACAATATTGTGAACTCTGCTAGATTATGATAGAAAAAACCATTAATCTATCTCATTGAAGCTCATGTAGAGCATGAAACTATAAACAGATTTAAAAAAGAACAAAATTACAGAATGGTCAGGAATAAGAGAATGATTGCTACCTTCATGGCATATCTAAAAGCTTCTCTGAGAATTAAACATTATTCTTTTAATCAGTTAATCAAAGAAGTGGCATTTCATTAAATATCTATAGACAGAGCAGGGAGCAGTTTTCAATCCCAGAGAATCTCTCAAAGTGTAGTAAATACAAAAGATTAGCTCTCTAACATATGTAAATAACCCTATTCCTCATGATATGTTATCTTATTGCAGTTATTACAGATGATGGAAACCCATCATTTATTCCACCAATGAGCATGAACTAAGCTTTAGAAGAAGTGTGTTTACACTGGACTCTGCCATGGTCTTTACTTTCAACTGATGCACACACCCGCAGAGTCACCATACCCTAAGATAAACAGTTATATTGATTTCAGAAACTAGAGCACTACCAAAGAAAGAAAAAAATAACTTGTACAAATTTTCCCTGAGATTTATTCTTGCAGACACAGCAGAAATTGAAGGTTTCTTGACTAACCTATAGTGGAACCCCAAGGCATGCAATGGGAAGACACAAATCACAAATGCATAAAAGTGTATGGGGGGGGCGGTACTCAGAGGTGAGGGCCCCACCAACAAACTCCAGTTAACCAAAGAAAAGTCTCTTCATACTTCTTGATGTATGAACAGCCTGCAACTAGTCATGCCCACATTTTTTTTACCCTAACCTACTCTGTGGCTAAAATAAAATCAATCCTACCAGAAACTTATATAACTTAATTCACTTTCTCAATCAGAGAGAAAATTATCAGCATATAGCCTACGTCCTTTCCAACCAATTTACAATAGACTTTTTTTTTTTCTCAAAACTCTACTATCATTGTGGTCTATGGACACCAAGTGGTAAGTCAGTCCATTACTTGGTAAGACAACCTTCTCACAATGCTGCTGTGCAGAACACATTCTGTAGAGAATGTGAAACACTGGTAAAGAATGAGATTGATAAGAGAGAGAAAATTAAAGGACCTCATTTAACAATTAATATTATCAAATCATGCATCTGTGCATTTGTTGAATACTAACCACAGGATCTCAGTGGTATAGAAAATAAGTATTTGTTTTTCTCAGATATTTGTAGATTGGTTAATCTTGATTGGATCTACCCAGGTAGCTTGGGATAAGACAGCTCAGATCCACATAACTCTCATTCTTTTTCTAACATTGTGATCTAACATGACATGTTTTCCTGGCATAGCTGAAGTACCAATAGAGACATTCAAAATATAAAAACTGTAGGCTATCTAGCTCCAAAACTGTAAAGCAACTTACAGAATCATTCCTTCTTCTGTGACTGCAAATATTATATGTTATAAATTTAACAGAGGAACTGAAACACTCAAAGCTTCTACATAACTTCTATGGCAATTATTTTTTCGATCATTGCCTACTAAGCAACTTGTCAAGAGAAATAAGAAATTAGGAAAAAGGGTCAAGTTGCTTAGAATTGGGATTTTCACAGATGAGGTTTTGGAAAATGAAAGTTAATCAAGGAAAGCACATCAATAACCAGTGATATCCAAATTGGGATGCCAAGACAAATTTAAGATGAGAGGTCAGAAGTCTGAGGTGGCATAATTCAGGCACTTAAACTATCATTTGATATAGCCTACAAAGGGAATAGTGAGAAAAGCAGTAGGATTTGAAGGGTTGGCCATGCTGATTGATATCACACTTCCTCACCATGTTTCCTCAACTTAACCAGTACCTCTCTTGTACCTGAAACTGAGATCAACTGCTAAGAGATTATTTGTCTTTTACTCACAGTTTTTAGAAGGCATTTAGCTTAGTTTCAAAATCAACTACAATTTAATCTAAGCAGAATTGGTTATCTATTATAAGTTTGTCTATTATATAATAGTAACTTAAAAGCCAACAAAGCATTAAAAACACTGCAACAGCACCAATCCTCCCCCATGAAATGAGTTCTTAGTAGTGTGTTACATTTCCTTTACAAGAAATTCGTTTTCATTTAAACATTGCTTTGTAAAATTTGCTTTAAATATTAACCAGTACCTGAATCATTTGCTTTTCTCAAGTCCTGATGTTAAACAGAATTGTGTAAGGAAAGTTTATTTTTAATCATGAAACCAGAAGTTCAAACTCAGTGATTATAGTGGAAAAATTGTTTTATCAGGATTTTTCTTGAGCTTTTAATATTAATATATATTTGTCCTTAATTTGCATGTAATGTTAAAAACATTTTAACATTCCAGTTTTCTGCATGAATAACTTTATTTTCTAGAAAAAAAATAGTTTCTGATCCTTTTTATACATTGCGTTGGAAAGAGAATCACATTTTGTGTGTTTTTTTTTTCTTCAAAGTTTATTACATTTCAAGTAAGTATGTTTAAAGATGACAACAACTAACACTTATTATTGTTTACTTTAGGTCAGGTACCATTCCAAGTATTTTTTGATTATTACTAAATTATTCTTCTCAAGATTTTCATGAGATAAACAGCCCCATTTAACAGATGAATAATTTGAAGGACGAGAGGTCAATCTAACTCTACAAATTCACAGACAGAACTGTTCAAATACTGGTTTTCCAACAAAAGACAGACCAGGATCCCAAGACCATCCCTATTCTTCTTTATTTAATCAGTCAGGACACTTTCAGCAAAGATATCAAAAAGTCTCTCCCCTCTCCATGCCCCCGTGGCACACTAACAAATACTTAAATTGCAAAATCAAAAGGGAAAAGAAAACATATTTCACTCCACATTGAAGATAATTAACACAACTGTCAACAATTTCCTAGAATTAGTTCTTGAATAAATAATATGCTTTTTTAAAGGATATAACCAAATCACACCTAGAAAGAAATTCCACTTAAGGCCACTTTTTGTAGGAATATTTGAAGTAAAATAAAATTCTTTGGACTATAGCAAAATGAACACAGAGAACAATTCACAGTTTTAAAGTATAGTGTTTGGCTTTCCTCATCTCCTTCAGCATCCACTATTTCATAAGTCAATGAATGGGCCTTATAAGCATATAGTGACAACCTTACTCATTCACTTATCCAAGGTACCACAGATAGTACATCATGTGATGGTTTCAAAACACAAATCTAATTGTTTCACCAACTATTAAAATAACCGTTTTCCATTGTTTTAAAAATAAGAACAAAATTCTTTAAAATGGTCTCCATCTCCTCCATCTTATAGCTTCTTCCTGCCACCATGCCCCTCTCAAGTAAGTACTGCTCTCACAGGAGCACTTAGTACCAAGGCTTCACACTTTAGTCATATATTCTCCCTCTGTGAACATTTCCTTATGCTCTTCATAACAGATAAAAGTTCTATTCTTTCTTCTTTGACTATTTAATTGCACATAGTCCTGAGATATTAATTAATCAATATTCATGCACTGATTGAAATTATGTTTTAATAGCAGCCTGTCTCCTTTTATAAAGTCAATAAGAAAAAATTAGTACAACTTATTGTTCTCCTTTTCTTATGACATTATATCTTTGATATAATATCTTTGGGTTATAATATAACCCACTTGTGAGTTGGGTTTATGTCCCCACAGGTCTCAATAGGATACTCTGAGGAGCATCAAGTCACTGACAGGAGGTTGCTTTCTCTTAGGAGTTTGACAATCAGTGTCCTAGAGGTGGGGTGATAAGTATTCAGGTTGTGGAGATAGGTTGTGTTTATTTCCTTGGGATGGAATCAGAAGTCATCCCCTTCCAGTTCTGGTTTTCCAAGTCACCCTGAAAATTCCCATTTTGGGTGGTTCGTCATAGTACCCAGTGAAAGTCAATGAAGGATGATACCTGTTTTGCCATTTATTCCCCATACATAATCGTGCTTGTCTTGTACTGAATAAATACTGAATTGTTGCAATTCTATCACTTAAAAGCTAGTTTCATAGATACTAATTGGGAAAAAGCATAGAAAGTACATTTTATCAACTAACCAAAGACTGAGGAAAGATATTTCTTGGAAAACAACTTGAATTTGGATTGTTTTTCTCCTTATATTGTGTTGGGTTTTGCTGAATATATTTAATTATACTTATGTTGCCTCATAAAAGAGTTGGTATATACATGGAAAACATATTTGTAAAGCAACTAGTCCCACATATCTGTCCATAATTTATCAAAATACTTAAAATATGGCCTCTAAGTAATGATTCACTTACTTAGTTGATTCACTTCAATTGTAATTTTAATATAAAATATTATCTAAATCCTCATCTTATTGATAATTCAGAAAATATTTTGAAGATTTTTGTGTTGATTGAATTTATACATGTTGACTCATGTTTGTGGTTCTCACTTGCAAAAAAAAGTTTATAAAAGTAGGAAAAACTATGAAAATTCTTTGAGCCTTTTCCAGCACATCATAGTTATGAAAAATTAGCTTCTTGACCAATTTCCTCTATAGCCCATTTATAACAAAGGAGAACTTTGTTCTATTTGATTCCCTGAAATCCATCACTGCCACGAATAGGTGGGACAAAACCAGATTAATTTTGACCAAAGTGGCATGCTATTTATTCTAGAATTGTTGAACTATAACTATTTTACCACTAATGAAAATCAAAGAAATCTGGGTTACACAATAATGTGATAGACTAACTCATTATTCTCGAGTGATCGAGAAAAATGTTCAGATCACATAATACTGGATCTTTGTAAAGATTTAGAAATATTTCTCAATACATTCTAAACATTCTGGATATTTGATAATGAAGAAACTTCACAGAAGACTATATAGCAATATTTTAGGTATAGCATTGTTTGAAAAATGTGTTTTCCTAAACTAAAGGGTATTGCATTAGCACTACAAAGTGCTGTCTAAAGTTAGAGTACTGAAAATTTCACAATATCTTAAATCAGTTATCATTATAATATTGACAAATATATACATCCTCTAATCTTATAAATATTCACATACTAGTTTAATGATGACAAAAATATGAATCTATAAAATTATTTCAATTTTATATATAAAGAATTTGAAGTTGTTTGCGAGTTTTTCAGGATCACACAATATATATATAAAGAATGTCATTGAAACTTTGATAAGCTTTGCATTGAAACTTTGATAAACTTTGACAAGCTAATATTTTCAAAGATAATTGGAGGGAATCACTTTACATCTCTTTATGTCTTCTATTTCTTTTTAAAATATCTCATATTTTTCATTGTATTACCTTTTAACTTCTTTGTTAGGTTTATTTAACACTATATTGCATTGGATAAAGTGTCAATTGTTTTCACTTGGCTTTGTTTTTATTAAGGCATTTATCTGAGTAACAAAATTGTGCACACTGTGATAATTCAAGCAATAAAAAATTTAAAATGAATATTCTTCCTTTTCTCTCTTTCTATAATGTTTCAATTAGTTTTACAAATAAAAGCATGTATCTTTCTTTAAAAAAGAAATATAGCATCTATATATTTTGCAGTTTACTATTAATAAAACATGGATAGTTTTCAATAAAATGTATATGCTTGTATGTTTATTATTATTATTCTGTTAAAATCACAGTGGTCAGCTTTGAAGAGAGCTTTATTTTTAGTCTATCTTCTTCTGGATTGTTGGAATAGTCCAGCTGTGTAATAAGTATTGCTGACTTTTAAGTGTCCAAATGGGTAATCCTGGTGGTGTTTCTACCAAGTTTTTTGTTTTCTTTTCATATTTTTGATACAAAAATATTCTAGTATATTTTTACATTATTCCTTATCATGCAAAGAAAATTAAGGTGCCAATTTTTGACAACCCTAATATTTTCAAAGATAATTGGAGGGAATCACTTTGCATCTCTTTATGTCTTCTATTTCTTTTTAAAATATCTCATATTTTTCATTGTATTACCTTTTAACTTCTTCGTTAGGTTTATTCCTAACTTTTCAATTATATTTGATGTAATTATAAATGGAATTGTTTCTTGATTTCTTTCCCTTCTAGTTCATGGTGTACAGGAACTCAACTGAATATTATATATTGACTTTGTTGCTTACCACTTAACTGATACATTGATTCCAGGGGTTTTTGTTGGAGTCTTTATACTTTTCAATGTAAATTATCATGTCATCTTAAAATAGTGA
Source organism: Uropsilus gracilis (assembly GCA_004024945.1). Lineage (NCBI taxonomy): Eukaryota > Metazoa > Chordata > Mammalia > Eulipotyphla > Talpidae > Uropsilus > Uropsilus gracilis. Next base: position 109,354 of record PVHY01000706.1, on the reverse strand, counting down.
TAGTTTTACCTTTTCTAATTGGGGTATCTTTCTCTTGCTTAGCTGTTCTAAAGAGGACTTCCAACACTAATGTAAATAGTAGGACTGGAAGTGGATATCCTTCTTTTATAGCTAATCTTAGAAGAAAATTTTTCAGTTTTACAACATTAAATAATATGATGTTAGCTCTCAGTATTTCATATATGCCATTTATTATGTAAAGTGTTCAATGACAAACAAGTTGAGTAAATACATACACACATATACACATATATATATATATATATACACACATACATATACATATTTTGAGTACTACTTAGAAATTAAAAAAAAGAAATCTTGCCATTTTAATATTGGGTATAAATAAGGCAAAAGCCTCCAACCAAAGGATAAAAAGCAGCACTTTTAAAATCCAGGTTATTCCCACTGCATGTGGCAGTTGCAAGACTCAATGCAACTTAAATAGATTTATTAACAAGAAAAATTAACAAGAGAAACAAAAAGTCCTTAATGACATAAGTGACCAGTTATCTCACCCAATACCATTAAATCCCAAAGTCCCAAAACAGATGGTGGCCTTTTGCCCCTCCAAACCTGAGGCAGGCACTTTGCAAAATCTAGTCTCTCTTTTCTGTCTTCTCTTTGCTTCTTTCCTGAGTTCCAAACTGTTCAGCTTCTCCAAGATCTTTCAGCTTTTCCAACAACTACTAACATAAAATCAGCTTTCCAAGTTCCTAGCTTTCTCCAGGTACCAGCTCTCCAGCAAATTTGTGCACCACTTTGTTCTGGCACCATGCATTTCCTTTTCCAGACCTGCCTTTAGCAGCATCTGGCCAAATTCACCAAGTCTTCCCCCAGCAACCCCAGGGCACCCCTGTCCTGCCATTTGGCATCTAATTACACACCAGCTACTCCTCTGTCAGTCTCTCTCCCACCTTGACTTCTTGTTAGTCACCACCAGCCCACTCTTCCAGGGGGCTTCAGCCCAGCCCAGATACCTCTTTTTTACCAGCCTGCCATTCTTGTGTCTCACACACCTCTACTCAGGCTGCTCTCTCGGTCTCCTCTTTTTGTGTACCTTTTGCACACTTCCTGTTTTATCTCCTGGATTTCTCTCTCAGACCCTGCCCACCAGGACAATATGGTGCCCAATACAATTTTCAACTACATCAATACCAGAGGCCCTGACTGCCCATCCAGCCAAGTCACCCCATATCAATTTCAACAACATGAATAGAACTGCAGAAGATTATGCTAAACGAAATATGTAAGGAAAGTAAGACAAACATCTGATGCATTTCCTAATATGTGGAATGTAGAGAAACAAAACCACAGATAAACATTCATTTTTCATAGTTCTAGAGGATAGAAGTTCAAGATCAAGGCACTGGCAGATTTAGTCTATGGTGAGAAGTTGCTTCCTGGCTCAGATGGAGTCTTCTCTGTGTCCTCACAGAGTAGAAAAGGTAGGAAGCTCTTAAAGTCTCTTCACAATGGCACTAATTCTCTTTACAAAGTTCTACCCCTATGACTAAATAACTTCCCAAAGACTTCCCTCTTAACCCCTCACTTTGGGTGTTAGATTTGAACTAAGGCACAAATAATCAGTTTATAGCTATGTGCTACATCTACTAAAATATATATTAAAACCTTACCTGGGGTTAAGAGTAAAGTGGATCACATCTATTTAGCAGCAAAATTAATATTCAATTGAAGGGTTATCTGATGCTTGAGCAGTGATCCTTTTTTAAGTCTTTTATTTTAGCTTTGTTTCTACTCCAGCATTTATAATTTAAAGCAAAGTAATGCCCTTTCTAAAGGAAAATATAAATGTGGTATTGGCCCACATTTAACATCATCCAGAGGTTTGTATCTTGTACTGCAGTACCGTGTAGGCCTGCAGCTATGTGTAGACAAAAGCCTAAAATTAATTCATTCTTTAAGGAGCATCCCTCTCTCCCTGGCCAAATTGTTCCTCTTTTTGTGCCTCTAAGCACTTTCTTTGAATTCTTAAGAACACAACTTTCTAAGCCACACAAGCTGACACCCTGCATGACCTGCCAAAGGCAAGAAAATAAACACAGTGAGAAGTTCTGACAATGTGCTTCTTGAGAAAAAGCAAAGCATTTTATTATATAAGAGTAAGAGCATGTCACTGCTGTAGGAAAAAGATCTCAAGACAAAAGCAATAAAAATGCAATGTTAGCAATTCATTTTTGTGATTTCAAACGACTCATTCACCCTTTGCTTAGAATAAGAGAAATCATTAAGAAACATGTCAACTGGTAAGAGACAGGTTAACTGGCAAGAGACACGTTAACTGGTAACTGGTTTATTTTAGCACACTATTAATTTAAAATGTGTTTAAATACAACTTTAATAAATGAATTATATTACAAATTATTAGTAATTAAAAAAATCCTACTCAACAAATACAGTTATTCTGTTCCAAGTTTACTGGATATATATGAGAGGATAAGCATAGAATGTCTAGTACAAATATAAAATTATTTTCATAGAGAGTAAATTTGATTCATTTTCTTAATTTGTAATTATTGAGATAACATTCATTTACAACACTGTATATAACTTATAGATATATATTAACACCTCTTTAGAAGTATATGTTTATTTAAAAATAAACTATGTTCAGAACAGTAATTTTTTTCTCAGTTTTGAACAACACATTTTATTTAACCCAATATAGCTTATATGTTATCTCATCCTCTAACATATGTAAAAATTATCAATGATGAATTATATATATGTGCATTCTTAGTCAAAAACTTTGGAATTTGTGTGTATCTTTTAAAAAAATATTGATTACATTTTTGTCATTTTTTTTATACCCCAAAGTTCTCCTATCAATATGTCACCTGTAAACCATCATCCCAATTCCTTATGCTCAACCTGATTTCTACCTCTCTCCTCCTTCCCACTTTCTTGCTGCATGCTTTAATTCTGTTTTTTAGTTTGTTATTTTTAATTTGTTCTTTTGTTTATTTGCCCTATATATCCACATGTAAGTGAGAACATCCGGTATTTATCTTTTTTTTTTTCTGCTTATTTCCACTAGCATGATTCCTCTTACCTCTATGTTGTTTTGATCTACATTAAAAAATGAGAAAGTGAGACAGAGTTCCCTTATCCCCTGCACTAAATTTCTTTATTATTAACATTTCATTAGTATGGTACATTTACCACAATTAATGAACCAACATGATATGTTATTATTCGCTGACATTCATACTTCATTCTGGTACTCTTAGGTTTTATCTAATGTCCTTTCCCTGGTTAAGGATCCCCTCCAGGACACCACTTCACATTTAGTCATCATGTCTCATGGGTCTCCATTTTGTTATTACAATTTCTCAGACTGTCCTTGGGCAATTGACAATTTTAAGGAACCTTGACAATTCTAAGGAACACTGTTTAGTAACTTTGTCAGAAGAAAGTTCCTCTGTTGAAACCAGTCTCCTCTGATTTCCATTGGTTTGTTTTATTTTGTTCAAGGCAAGTGGTAGGGGAGAAAGACAATAGACATCAAGTGTCATTTCATAACATTACATCCAGAGCACAAAGTACAATCATGGCTTCTTACTGTTGATGCTTTTATCCTTTATTGGCTGGGTGAGACAGTGTCAGTCCAGCTCCTCCTTTGTAAAGTAAGTTTTCTCCCAAATTTTTCTATCATAAAAGACACTATACATGACTCACATGTAAGGAGTTCTCTTTCCCTAAGAGAACACTATCTACATACATTATTAGGGTTTTATTTCTTATCCCTCATTTGTTTATTCTGCCATTTCTAACAATTTGGACACAGAAATATCTTTCATATCTTGGTTTGTAAACCTTAATTGTTTTGTTGCTGCAATTATTTCAGCTATGACCATTAAGAACCATTTCAATTGACTCCGAATTTTTATACGTTCCCCATCAACATGTGTGCACATTTATAGTACGCTCTTAAATTTCTGCCACAAAGTTTCTGCCACCCAGTTTCTGCTCTGGGTTTATCTTGACTATTTTCAGTGCCAGTCTTAGAATCAACCACTTCTCAAAGGAAATATATTGATTTATTGGATAATTAGAAACCATGATCTTGTTAGTATGCATGCTTGTCCAAACAGGAGTGTCATTGCTCTTAGGTCTCTTAAATGACAAAACAAAGATTTATATGTACACACTTAAGCGTTATTATAAATATGTGTACAAATGATTTGCTAAGCAGACATGTTTCTATTTTAACCCTAGTCTATTCTGTGCCCACAGGTCTTAACATTTTACCCCATAGTCATGCCAGTCTCCTCCAATTTTTTGATATACAATTTTCTACTCCTACTCCAATAGTGGGATACCTGGATACCACTATCCATCTTCTGTTTTTCTATTTATTAAGCTTAAGTATAGGGTACTATAATTAACAACAACAAAAAAAATCAGCACATTCCATTGAGAAACATGAGAAACAATGTTATCAAGTAGAGTACAGTCATCCTCTATTTTTGTTTTGCCAGCACTATTCCTTTCCAGTAAGCAAGGTCCACTCCATTTCCTTCATTATTTTGAATGTAAATAGAACCCTAAAACTTTCAGTCAACATAGAACTATAGTTTTGTACTTCAAGGGTGTTCTCTGTTTAAAATAAGCATCCATTCAAAAATAAAAATTAAAACGAGGCCTAGCTTAAAGAACACCATCACTTATGAATGGAAAGAAGATTACTCCAGAAGGAAGCAGCCAGAGCTTTGAGTTGGGGTTTGGGACTAGAATATTGTTCAACTCTTCCTAACAAAGCAGTACTATTCTAAAGCTTGATTCTGACCAGGAGAACATTAGTGAAGTGAATGGAGAACTTAAGAAAAAGTGCCAGTAAAAGGACTTTTTGTATAAAAAAGAAAGCGGAAAGAAGGAATACAGAGATAATTTTATGATGGCTAAAGAAAAATTGATAACCATAATTCAGGTATCTAAAAGTCAGTTAAAGGTGTCTAGACACATTTAAAAGATGTAATATACTTTAAACTAAACAAACAAAAATATAATACAGAACAAGCAAAGTAGCAGCCAGAAAAGAAAACAATAAATGATAATCTTCTAGAAATCCAGAAAAGCAAGTAATATAGATAGAAAAGGTAACATTAATTTAATAAATAAACTTAAAAAGCTACTAAAGCAAAGTTAACTTGCAGACAATGTGGAAAACTGTTCTGGATAAAGTTCAAGCAATCAAGTAAATACATTCCTATTGAGTTACTTGTGCTTTGTGCTCCCTTTTCCATTATTTCATTTATCTTTCAGAGTATTTTAAGCATATTAAGCATAGTAATTTCTAATTACCCCCTTCTGTTTCTCTGTGCCTTATAACTGCTTACAGAGTGCTGTTTAGTATAGATATGCTTGTTTAGTATAGATATGCTATAGAAATTACCTCTCCTATTACCTTCTCTTTGAGTGTTACTATGCAAAATCAAAGGATCAAAGCATTTTAAAATACTTATTTCTGTTTTATTCTTATTCGTGTAGCATCGCCCTCAGGTAAAAGATCAAGGCTTGTGATCTAGGCATGGCTTTTCTTTTCTCATTGAAGAATGAGTGCTTTTTCTATGATCTAATACAAATGGCATTGTGTTTCATAACAATAGGACATGGAAATTCTTCCTCACTACCAGCTACATTCTCATTGCATAATTCAGGAGAGAAGAAGGAACCTGATTCCAGTTTTAATGTAACCTTCAATGACCAACTCTTTCTTGGTCACCTGGTCACCATAATAATGTAATACTACAATGTCCTACAAAACTCCACTACTTTTCTGGTGCCCTCCCCCCTGCCCTCCCGCCATCAATTCCCCAATCTGGAAACTGTCATCTAGCAGTGATGGAGCTGCTGAGACCCACACCTCAAGGATTACAAACCTCACACTCTTCTGTTGGTTGTCTTTAAATATATAATTTTCATATTTTTTATTTAGTTTTATAATCCACAATGAAGGATAGGTCTCAAACCATTGATATGGGGTGGAAATTGAAATTTATCTTGGTAATAGTCAAAGGAAAAAGCAAAAAAAAAAGCCTGGAGAATTTACAAAGCTGAAGGTTATAAAGATACATTCTACCTGTGGTAAGGAAGACAAGATTCTGTTTTCTCTGAGATAGCTTTAAAAAACGAATAGAACTGAGCAAAGCTTCCCTGGGATATTTGCATATCTGTAGCTTCTTGATATACATCAACAATCTAGGAAAGAACAATTTCTGAAGCATCTTTTAAATTTATAAACTTTGAGATTATCAAACACCATTAAAAGTGTGAGAAAATAATCCAGAGACTGGAAAAAAAAAAAGATACTTAAAAACATTAGTTAACAGATGACATATTTCCAGAACATAAGAACAAAGTTTACAAATCAAAAAATAAAATAAAAATTCAATTTCACCCTAAAAACGTCTCACATAGACTCATTAGAAAAAATAATAACTAATAACCAAGATGAAAAATCTTAAAAACTCCTGAACATAAATTATCATTATTAGAATAAAAATCCAAAGATGTACAGATGTGATACCCTACATAAAACAGCGTTAAAATGATGAACAAAACCAGTGATGCCAAGGATGCAGTGTTTAGTCTCTTCCATTGCTCGTGGGAATCATTTTGGAAAATACTGAGTTTGAATAAGGTGTGGACTATCGATAAATAGAAAATTAATCAGCTACAAAATAAGATGAAATCATGGCATTCCTGACAACAGGGAAGGAACTGGAAGGGGTTATGTTTAGCCAAACAGGTGAGAAGGAGAAAGAGAAAAATATTAGTTTATTCCACTCAAATATGGATTACAAAAAAAAAAAGGGGGGGAGGGGGGAGCAAAGAAACAAAACTAAAATAAACCTCTAGAAACCTCAGTGTAGAACTGAAAGTGTCATAAGTGGAGGGTCTGGAGGGTAGGGTTTGGTGAATGGAAGTTGAAGGGGGCCCAATGCACCATATGAAGGGTCATTGGTGCTATAGTGGTTGGTATGGTGTATCTACATTCATTTGAAGAGGTACGAAAATATACTCTTAAAACATATACATTCTTGTAAAATGGCATTATCCCACTCCAATAAATAACTACAATATTTGAAAGTATTAAGAGTGTCTGTCATTTGTTACTTCTGTTTTTTGCACATATGTCTTAGAGAAGCAAATACTTATGTCAACAACAGACACATTGATACCTTTATGGCAATTATATTCATAAGAGCTGAGTATTGGAAGTAATGCAAATGTCATCAAGAATAGGCTGGTAAATCATTTGTGATGTATTTATGCAATGAAATGTGACACTACAATGAAAAAGATGAAGTCTGCACTGTATAACAACCAAAGGAAGTTTACAGATAGAATGGTGAATGACAGATATTAGAGGCAAAGGAAAGCAACTGTATCATTCCATTTTACACAGGATAAAATAGGCAAATCTCTGTCACTGAGATGGCAGTGTGTGACAAGACATTGCATGTATATGACAGAAACCCCCTGGAGACCCGGAGTCTATGTGTACGTATCTCTGTGTGTGTGTGTGTGCATGCATGTGTTTGTGTACCTGGTAATAAAAATAGATAATTATTTTACCTGTGCTCCCAAGATTTGTAAACTTCATCACATCTCATTTTAATAATAACTAGCAAAAAAGATACATTAATTAACAATATACTTTTCTTGTTACTTGTATTATCTTAAGATAATACAAGGTGATTGCTATAATGTCATAATATCAGAATTAAAAAAATAAGGATAGCGCATGGGAAACTTTCAATATCTGGAGAAAAGAATGAGTCTCATTCATATTTGAGAAATCATCTCAAATATATATATAGATATAGATATATATGTATGTATTTATATGGTGGGACCTGGATATATAAATTAAGAATTCATTCCTACAAATTAATGATCACTTAATCATAGGAACACAGCTTGTATTCTGACAGAAATATAGTAACTTGCTTCCAAATGATTTAAATTTTTCTATATACATACATATATATGTATACATATATATGAAAACAAGCAACAGCAACGTGAATACACATATACAGTCAACAAAACTGAAAGAGAAACTCCCCATACTTCCCACTGGCTGTAACTATTGTCAAAGCAAATCAAGTCAGTGAAATGCATAGGAAATGGACGTAGTTGGAGAGAGACTCGGGTAAGCTAGAAAGGCCAGATTTGGCAGGATAAGGAATCAGGAACATGTGATCATTCTCAGCAAGGAGCTATAGTGTGTACAAACTGTTGTGTGTCCTGCTCCTCTAGGACAGGACATGATCATGAGGAAAATGCCACATAATGCCCCCTAGTAGAGGGAGTGAGTCCTTGATATGCAACTCCAGGACATAAGGAGACACCAAGGTAGAAATCACCTCGAGCAGGGCTTCCACTGAGAAGACAAGATGCACCTTCACACAAAGAAGACTTATTTGAACATAAATGAAATATTGCTCTCCCAAAGAGAGAAGAACCCTATGTGAAATCTGGGACGTTGTCATGTCACACTCTTTACAAGACTTTTTCTCAGACATAAAAGGAAGGTAAAAGTTATTTGCATATGAATAATTTTAAAAAGGGAAAAGCAACTTTTATAAAAATGTCAGGGAAATTACAAGAAGTAATCCTGGCTATAGATCAGGAAAATTCAATAATAAATAATCCACAAAAAGGTTGTATTGTAAAGAATTAGAAATATGACATCTAAGAAATAGGAGTAGTTTGGCAAAAAAAAAAAAAAGAAAAGATCATTTCAAGACAGCCAGAGAGAGAACAAGAAACTATAAGCAGAGTTGTAATATGGGAGTAGGAATGAAAAGCATGGAATGGAAAAAGGTAAACACTCAGTGGAACAGTTACTATTGTCCAGAATGTAAAGTTAAGCAATATACTCAACTGAATTGTGTTCTTCTATACCTCTATACAATGTTATAAACCAGCTTACCTCAATAGAAAAATGAATAAAAATAAAGAAAGGAAAACAACCCAAGTCTGTGAAAAACATAAAAAATGAGAGTGGATAGATAGCAAAAGAATTAAAGAAAAATATAATTTGCATGAATGAGATTAGAGAGCCTATTTAAAACCAGAAAGAGAAAAACACACATGAGGGCATGCTCAAGAAAGAAGGGCAAGAATCACGAAGAAAGTTTTCTGGACATACTCAATATAAAAAAAATTGAAAGAGTTCAGTTAATAATTTCAGTGTAACATGACATTTAAGATTATTGTAGTATAACCATACCATTCATGATATTAATTGTATTTTATTACCAAGTTTTTTTATTAATTCTAGGAGTTACACAGACACAATAGGCAATGCCCAGCAGGGGCAAAGTCAGGGCCAGGGGTGCTGGAAGGCAGGCGAGAACTCTAGTCCCCCAGGTATCTTCACAGTCTTTCTCTGTACCCCCCACCCCCCCTCTGGTATTTTCTTCACATTCTCTCTTTGCCATGCTAGCCTCTTTCCTTCCCTGTGATGTCCCCAGTGCTCTTTCACTCCAGGGTGATGCCACCCTTTTAGCCTTTCTTCCCAGGTCCAGGTGTGCCCACTCACACATGTGCACACCCACTAGGCCAGGCATGCACAATCATAGGGAGGGCAGAGCACCACAGGTACTGGTAATGGAATCTAAAGAAGGAGAAAGCCTGAATAACTCATTTTCCCTACAATCATATTAAAGAATTCTTAAAAAAAAAACCTCAAGGATATACTAAAAAAAAATTTAAAAACATAAAAATACAGAAATGCCAAAAGAGAAAAACTGTTAAGAGGAAATAATTAAATGACAGTGAATTTTTCAGATTTCAAAAGTGTAACCTTCAGATTAAAAAGGATTGGATGGGGAATTGACACTGAAGCTTTGGTGTAGGCTGAGTGAAGCATGTGTATGTGTTGAGGTGTGAAGTTCTCACAAAATTAGATAGTTATGTAAATGATTGACATATTAATAAAATTTGAAAATAAAAAAGTTGCTAATGTAAACTAAAGACACAAAGAAGCAAGTAATGAATGAAAATAAAGGCAGAACATAGAAAAATGAAAAAAATCAAAAAATATTAATCAAAACATCATTTTCAAAATCTTTTTGATCAGTATACAATCTACCAGTTAAAATAATCAAGAAGAAAGATGAAGAATAATATCATACAATAAATCATTATTGGCATATCATTTTAGAAATAAGATTTTTTTAAATCCTAAAATAGTTTGCAAAATATACTAGATATTAAAACCTTATGTTTTCAAAACCTATGATATAAACATATGATATAAAACCTAATGATTATTCTCCTGAAAATAATATGCAAAATTGATTCATTAAGATATAACTTATAGAAGAAAATCAAATGCTATTAAAGGAACTGAAATTTTGATCAAAGTTCAATCCTCCCTTGCTAGCAAAGCACCATATATGCTAACTCCTAGAGGTATCTGTAATATGCAGAATCTTAGGCAGTACAAAGATGGAGGACTTTATGTTAGGTCCTTGAATTTTGCAGTATTATATTAAATAAACAATAAATGCTGCACATAAATAAAATTAATTTATAGCAACTTTCATAATAAATATCAGTGTTAATCCTATGTGAAATATTAACAAAGGAATCTAGTAACATGAATATATAATACATCCCAATCATGTATTAATCAATAAGGAAAATATAGTTCAATATTAATAAAACCCCTTATACTAGTAAAACTAAAGAGAAAAAATTCTACTATTTCCAGTATTATTTAGGTTGAAAAAATAAGCAAGCAAGAGGAAAAAGCACCATGTAATTCTTATTTAAGGGTATTTATCCTTAGAGATTATTGTACATAAAAACAATGCATGTGTACAGTTATTGACTATATTTTATTAACTCCATGACTAGAGACTGTCAATGTTTGTTGAGGGGTTTATAGAAAAACCCTGCGCACACCACGAAGTGGAGTGAAGTGGGAGCAGAAGCCCTAGGTCCCTCATGATGCCCTTACTCACTATAATCTCTGGTTGTTGTGGTGGAGCAGGCTGCAGGCCTCCAATCTAGGCCGCTGACTCATTTATTTATCAACTTTTCTCTGGGCTTTCTCCTGACCCACTGAAGATATATACCCAGGGTGAGAAATGTATGCTAGCATCCTAATTTGAGGAAGCGCCAGAAAACTGTGGCATGGCTAAAGGAGCTGACCTAAGGATGTTTGGAAAACCGTAGCCCTGAAGGAACAGAATGTAGTCCGAAAAGTGAAAGTGTCCTGTCAGCATTTAGTGTCACTTCTTGCTGGTTCCTGTTTGTTCAGGCTACATCCCAGCAGAAATTGATAGCACTAAGGAAAGACAAAGACTAGCAGTGTTAGCCTCACCTATATGCCAAAATATTTATTATTATTAACAGTTGGTTTATTTTTTCTATATTTTAATTACACACATATACATATATGTATATGAATATATACATATGTATACATATATGTGTATACATATATGTGTATACATGTGTGTATATACATATATGTATATGTGTATATATATGCTTGTATATGCTAGGGTTCTCCCATCACCTTGTAACCTTTTTTTTTCAAGTGTTCAATTTATTATCTGATTAACTTTAGAAGTTGCACTTAATCTCTGAGTTTCTAATCCTTCATGAGTTAAAAAAAGAATAATAAAGCCTATGTCACATGGCTGTCAATAATGTTAGAATGTTAGAATGTTAGGCATTTTTCATTTTCTTTTTATTAATAATTTTATTTATATTTTTTACATAATTCTATTCCCCAGAGTTCTCCCCCTACCATATCACCTCTGGACCATAGTTCCAATACTCCTTGCTTGTACCCTCCCTCAAACAAATGAAAATGGAACTACCATTTGACCCAGCAATCCCTCTTCTGGGAATCTACTCAACAGAGGCCAAAACACTAATACAAAAGGACACCTGTAGTCAGATGTTTATTGCAGCACTATTTACAATTGCCAGAGTATGGAAACAACCCAAATGGCCCCAAACAGACAAATAGATGAAAATGATTAACACAATGGGATATTAGTCATCGATTAAAAATGTCAAGTTTGACACATTTTTCATAACATGCATGGACCTAGAAGGAATCATATTAGTGAAAATAAATATTTTTTTTTAAAAAAGGACAGAAACCAAATGGTCTAACTTATATATGGGGTATGGGGAATACAAACTAAAGGTCAAGAGGAAAAGCCAAAACAAGCTAACAACCAAAATACAGCATATAGTCAGGGAGTGGATGAGCACTGAAGATTGTCACCTTTTGATAACAGTGACAGTAAAAGCCTGAATAGCCTGAGGCTTGGAGTGCTGCCTACTAGTGAAGGTTGACCCCTATTGCTCTATCCTTTTTTCACTTGTTTTCTGCCACAAAGTAGCCTCATTTGCTATCACCCCAGGATCTATGGATCTATCTATCTCAGGGTCTTTCCTCTTTTTGAAGTGTCTGTGTTATAGCTATAAGCCATTTGGAATGATAATATAGTAACTTCAGTGTGTGGAAAGACCATTCCCTGAGTATGAATGAAGGCTTGGACACTTCTTTGGGATACAATAAGCACTGTGATCTAATGATCATTGCTTTATACTATATCACTGCTAGTTAGAGTAGATGGAAACTGTTGAATAACCACAAAGATCTACTTGGGAATCTGTTTTTTATTGATACAACTTAGAACTCTGGTGGAAGAAGTATTCTGTTTCTTGAAGTAGAAGACATAATAGACAGTCACCTAAACCTAACTGACTACTAGCCAATCAGCTGAGATCATATGTGTGTGTGTGTGTGTGTGTGTGCTTGCATGCTTAAATCCCACCTATTAAAATTATTTGACAATTGTATTTGCAGTAGAAAATTTCTGGCTACTGGATACTTTAGCCATGAAATCATGTTTGGTCTGTGGTTGACTTGGATACACATATTTTCCTAAAACTCTTGCTCTATATGCCACTAATAAATGGCAAATTACCATAAGTTTCTCTATCTACAATAACTTACCATTTATTTATTGAAAAGCAATCTATGAAAATGAGATCAATAAAATATAATCCAACGTTTAAAAATATTCTATTCAAACAGCAAGAACAACCAAGTGGGTTAAAAATATCTAGGGGCATCTGGCAAGATGGCAGCATAGCAGATGCCAGGATTATCTCTTCTTTAGACTTCAGTAGACAAAATTCAAAACATGCTGGAAGAAAATACAGGTGACCTTTATTTTATGGTTATCTGAAAGAGATAAGAAAAAATTTAAATCAATTATTGTGGTACTGTGGCAGGGCAACCCACAAGAGAAGAGAAAACTGTTTACAGGTTTCTTATTCAGGAGTTCACACCAATATCAGGAATTGAGACCAAGTACTATACTGGATAAGGGGTTTCACAGAGTTGGTGCCCAGGACAATAGATGCACAATTGGAGAGTTTCAGGCATAAGGGTAGAGAGTGAAATTAATGTTTGATTTAGTGTTTCTTAATCTAGAACAGCTGGAGTTAGAATTGGCCAGCAGTATCATTTAAATCCCCTGTGTCTTCTCTTAAACAAGGTTGCTATTTAAAGCCAATACTCAGCTGGGCCTGTAAACCACATTCTAGGAGGCCAGGGCCAGGGCCAGGGATCACGGTTTGAGTCCTGCCAGGGGCACATAGCAAGATCTAGTTCCAAAAAAATAGCTGGGTGTGGTGGCGCGTGCCTGTAATCCCAGCTACCTGGGAAGCTGAGGCTGGGAATTGGTTGAGTCAGTGGTACCCCGGGCAGCATGAGCCTGAAGTTCCATAGGCAAAAATAGTGAGACCTAGTCTCAAAAAATTTTTAAAAATTAAAAAAATAAAGCCAATGCTCAGATTTTCAAAATGCATGCCACCCCATCATCCCAATGCTAAAACCAAAACAACAAAGGGTATTTGCATAAATTAGAATTTAAGTCCCTGCTAATAACAGGAGAAAACACCCTGGATAACAATCTGTGCTCAAAAAAGAAAATAGGACAAGTTTTATCCTGTGACACCCTATCAACTACTAAAATGCTCAACATATTTCCAGTGCTCAAAAAAGCCTAAAGGTGAAAGTGGAAACAAACCTATAAAGGCCACTAAGACTGAGAAGCTGACCTAGAGAAGGGTGTCACAGGGAATCTCGCCACATTATTACTACACGTGGTGAAGTAGGAAGCTTGACTCCCTGGGGCTCACTGGATGGTACTTCAGGGTCCCTGGGCCCAGTCCTCATTCATACCTTCATCCCTCACCAATACCAGGTCTCCAATTATTCCTGTGGATACAAAGGCAAAAGTCTAAAGCCCATGTCTACTGCAACTCATAAAAATTAAACACAAGGAGACAAAAGAAGTTATTACAAATACTGGAACATAAAAAACGTTGAGCAGAGGCTCAATTCAACAAAGCAGAAGAACACGGGTGATGAAGAGGTCAAGGTAACAGTTACAATAAAGCTTATGGAGCTGACACATAAGATAACATAGCTACAGAATAAGAATAAAGGGGGCTGGGCACGGTGGCTCGTGCCTGTTAGCTTCAGCCTATGAAGCGGCCGGGGCTAGGGATCGCGGTTGGAGTCCCGCCTGGGGCCCATAGCGAGATCTAGTTTCAAAAAAATAGCTGGGCGTGGTGTCACACACCTGTAACCCCAGCTACCTGGGAAGTTGAGACTGGGGATTGCTTGAGTCTATGGTTTCCCGGGCAACGTGAGCCAGTGTTTTCATGGGCAAAAATAGCGAAACCTAGTCTCTAAATAAATAAATAAACAAACAAACAAACAAACAAACAAACATAGATAGATAGATAGATAGATAGATAGATAAAAAGATAGATAAATAAATAAATAAGAAGTTATTAGACAGCTACAACTAGAGATAATAGATTTAATAAACATGGCAACTAAATTAAAAAACTATGATTAAGGGTCCCCAAAAGGAGTAATGGAATCAGTGAGTTCAATCAAAAAACACAAGACTGGAGAAGACAAGTTTAATAGTCAAGCAGAGAAAAAGAAATAAAATCATAATAAAATAGGATAATAATCCTGTGGATTAACTTAATGAAATAGCTTCTTATTGAGGGTATCCCAGAAGGAGAGGAGAAATATCTGGGCACAGAAAATTTATTTCAAGCAGTAATTGTGAAACACCGTGTCAAACTGGGAAGGGAAACATACATTGAGATTCAAGAAGCCCAAAGAGTTCCAAATAAAATAATACCAAGCAGTTACATTCCAAGACACATTATAATAAAGTTGCTGGAAGCTAAAACAAGGACAAAATACTAAAAACATTAAAATTTAAAAAAAGATAACCTATAAAGGAATACCAGTCAGATTGCCAGGATATTTCCAGGCAAAACATTACTGGGCAGGAAGGATTTGGCAGGAGATGAAGTGCTTAAAAGAAAGGACTTCTGACTCAGACTCCTTTACATTGATAGACTAAGGGTCAAAATAGCCTGATGAGAGAAAACATCACTGAAGTAAAAAGACAGTTGCAATTCTGGTAGAGTAAGAATTTAAAATTCATGGCCTTTTTTTTCCCCTAACTATACCTCAAAACAAAAAAGCACTGTCCCATCAAGGTAGTTCATCCTGATAATTGTGGAAAGATAGAATTTCTGCTAAATAACAGGGAAAAGAACAAGTGTTTCTGGAACTCAAAAGATGCTGCAGAGCCTTTCACTAGAAGCTGCCATTTTCATGGTCACTGTTAATATAAAGTACTGACAACAACAGTTTGAACTGACTCATAGCAGGGACTAACCTTATGGGATTTCATTTTGATGGATCACAATGGGAGAGTGACCCATTATAGGAGAAATTTTGTACAAAGTAAGGCATCTAAGATGGTGTAGAGGGTTGATGATGAATGTGCATATGATGGATATGAAATCCTGGGCTTAGCATATACCAGAGAAGGGAGCTATCATTTGTACCTCATCACTTTAGCCTTTCTGTTGTATTTTTTTATATAACTTAATTATGATTTTTACCTTTTTCAAGAATTAGTAAGAAGTCAGGTTGAATATAATGTGGAACATGAATAGCTCTTGGCATTGCAATGGTAGACCCCAACCTGTTCTTTGAATACTTTACACATATTCCATCAGAGTTCATTGTGTCTGTGTAAGCAGTTGGCCCCAATCTTCCCACAGCACCTGCTACCCTGCCTCAAGGGATTTCTCTGGCAACATGAAATTCTTAATTTGACAAGTATTCCAGAGTTATAGCCCAAGAAGCAACCCTAGAAAGTGACAGGTGGTAGTTAAAGGAAAATTGCTCTCTTTCTTGTCCCAATGAAAAAATCAAAGAGTAGTTACCTAGGGGGTTATAAGCAAGGTGAAAGGTAGGAGGAGTCTCCTGGGATTCTGAGAATACTCTGTATCAGAATCAGTTGTCAGAAAATCTGGATAAAGGGTCAATCTATGCATTGTGAAAGAAGAGGACAAAAATATGGCAAAGATTATTCTTTGCCAATAAAATTCTTTATCAGAATTTTAATGAACATAATGTAGTCCACTACACATATTGATTCTAAATACAACAAAATTTCTATAATGCTATTATGCAATGTTACTTCAATAAAAATAAATTATAAATAAAACTGAAAAATAAATTTTGCACTTCACTGTTTGTATATTCTACCCAACAAATTCAAATTTTAAAACATGTACATAGGTCTACAATTTAAAATAATTGATTGAACTCAAAGATTATTCAACCAATCTTCTTGAAATCTGATGAAAGCAATTGTACACAAAATAAGCAGACACAATGATAATAGCAAACATAATTGGGATGGAAACAACCTTTTTCCAGGCAGATGGTGGCATCAAGCTGAGGATGAGATTAAAGAGGGAACACACAGTTCCAAAGTTGAGAATACACTTCAGTGGAAGTAATCACCAAAGCCCAGAAAGAACCCAGGTGTTTCTTTGCTGTTTCTTTAAAAGCAATATTACAGGTCATGTAGAACAAGAACAGGTGGCCCAATGTTGCCTACTAAGACTTTCAAAAATATGGGAATATTTAAGGATTACAGAGGAATGCTACTTGATGTCACCTAAGCATTTTCTTCAGTTACATTTATTGAATAATCATCCATGAATACAAAAATCATAAAAGAATTTTGAATTCAGTCCTTAGTTTCTGTAGATCTATGTCCTTTGGATTTTATATGGTCAAAGTACAAAAAGGTAAATTGATGACAAAGATTTTTGTTGTTATTTATTATGTGTGAGAGAGAGAGACAGAGAAAAATATCTAGGATAAGATATTTAATGCTTTATTTTTCACTAAATATAAGCTTATACTTTTAACTCATTGTTTCTTGAGATTATTTTAAAAAATGATATGTGAACTTACACCACATGACAATGCTGTTTTCTGGAAAATGTCAGATTACTTCAAATACACATTGCAAGAATAACTAAGTCTCTACTCACCTACTTCTAGTAAGGACTGTTAACCCATAATTTCCCAGTTTCCTAAATCCCATGTTGGCTGTTCCATATATAGATGCATACTTGTACAGGAATCAAGCACACATAATGTGCCCAGCAGGAACAACTGTAGTGTAGAAAAGTTTACATTCTGGGAAAAGACAAGCAGGTATCATAATCAGAGATATTTCAATTTTAATCAATATTAAAGTAAGATTTTCTTTCCAGAAGAAACTGGAACTGCAACATAGATATCTTGGATACCTACCCTACCTTATTTTAATAAAAGTTAAAACAAAACTTAATAAAATAAAATGGAGTGATTCTAAGCAAATGATGTCAGGATAATAAGCACAAGCTAGGATATATGGTTATCCTATATATGAACATACTATTCAGAATTATAGAGGTGGGGAATAAAGATTCACAGAGAAATTATGACAAGAAAGTCCCATTTATAATAGAGCTATTAAAAATAATGAGCATATTTTTGGACTCATTAAACATTTTAATGTTTCCATATGTACAAAAGGTATTCACTCTCTATTTCTAGTAGATGGGTAAAGTTTAAAATATTAAAACATATGTAGATATATAGGTACGTAGAGATAGAAGATAGATTATATGGAGACATATTTGTGGTTTTGTTGAATAAATTCATACTTGACTATCACTTGATAAGCTATCTTGTTATCTAAGTGTTGATTATGACATTTAATTGAATTGACAAAATCACTGGTAGAAATCTGAAGACTCCCTAAACTGTCCCTCTGAATTGCATTAGCCTCACTTGATGCGATCTCTCATTATCATGCGGAATGAAGCTTATTCTGTAAAATACCCACATTTTGTTTTATGGAGATGTTTCTTACTACTCAAGGACAAAGACAGAATACTTTTTTTCATTTTCATTCTTGCATGTTTAGTCAGGTACTCACTCTAAATGGGCCATAAATAAACACCTGTCCAATTTGAACTGTGCTTCTTATCCTGGATATAAAGAACAATTCATAACTCTTCTTATGAGAGAGCTAGTCAAATGTCAAAAAGAAAACACCTCAAGCAAATAAAGAATTGTGTTTGGGAAGTAGGAGTTAAGACACATTTAATTAGTTGATTTGTTAAATTCCAATCTCACTGTTATTTTCTTTCTTGAGAAAAAAAAAGAATATAAACACGTTACAGAAACCATACACCCTCTTTTAAATACTGCATAATTTAAGATGCTGAAGTCATAGTAAGTTGATTATAACTGTGAATAACAAATTCACATGCATTCATCATATATCCAGTTGCCATTAGATACTATCACTAAAGTAAAGACAGACACCCACATACTATAAAGTTCTAAGTGTAGCAGACTAAAAAAGCAAACAAGGGATAGGAAAAGCATACCAACAAAATAAACCATCACACAATATAACAGCACAATACATGCACACTAATAGTAAGTGCTTGTAGATAACAGTAGCACAATATAATGCCATTAGAACTAAAAGCATGGAGACAGAAGATCCAGTGAACACAATAGAGGAAGGAACTTGATTTTATTTTGGGAAATCAACTGTCTCAGATTCAAGTCAACAGTCATCAAATTCTATCATTTTTATCCTAGCACTTGGCCTTGGACTTGCTGCTGCAACCAAAGCTCATGACCCTATAAGAAAAACAAGAAGGCAGAGCAAGCATCCAAGGGATGGGGGAGATGGGCTATTTTAACAGATGTTGATATTGCCTCTCCTATTGATAACACAATTGTAGCCTTATCATCCATTCCTCTATTGTGAAATAAATGTTACATTTGTATCAGGCTCTTTTTAAAAATCTGATAGGGCATTTCATCTTTCTTAATGTAACACTGATAAAATGCCTA
Organism: Uropsilus gracilis; assembly: GCA_004024945.1. NCBI lineage: Eukaryota > Metazoa > Chordata > Mammalia > Eulipotyphla > Talpidae > Uropsilus > Uropsilus gracilis. Next base: position 90,009 of record PVHY01000706.1, on the reverse strand, counting down.
CTCTTCATGACTGTTAAAAATATACAAAATATCTATGCTGTACTAGATTTAGAGGTGTTATTAGAAAGCAAATTACATTAAGACCTTCCTGATAAAGTTTTACCAAACTTCAGGGAATGGTATACTTTATAAGTGATACCTTCTAAGATTGAAACACAGACCATGCAGGACCAAGCTAATGAAATGTGACAGATAATGAATGAAAAGTGCAGTCAAATCTTTACTTTTTAAAATAATTAATTTATATATAAAAATTATTTATATAATATATATGCAAAATATATTATAATATATTATATATAATAAATATTATAATAGATGTTTCACAAATTTGTATTCCCCAGGGATCACCCATCACCCTCCCTCCCTGATTCCTTCCTCTCTCCTCCCTCTCCCCATGCCCCCGAAGTTGTGTTCTTTAGTTTGGTTGTTAATTTGTTTGTACTTTTCCTCCTGACCTTTTGCTTGTTTTTCCTATGCCCCATATATTAGTGAAATGCCTTGGATTCTGTGTTTTTCTTTCTGACTTGTTTTTGCTAATATGATTTATTCTAGGTCCATGCTATCATAAATTTGCAAAATTTGTCATTTTTAATTGATGACTAATATCCCATTGCATAAATCATTTTCATCTATTTGTCTGTTTGGGGCCATTTGGGTTGTTTCCATACCCTGGCAATTGTAAATAGTGCTGCAATAAACATCTGACTACAGAAGTCCTTTTGTATTAGTGTTTTGGCCTCTGTTGAGTAGATTCCCAGAAGAGGAATTGCTGGGTCAAATGGTAGCTCCATTTTCATTTGTTTGAGGGAGGGTACAAGCAGGGAGTATTGGAATTATGGTCCAGAGGTGATATGGTATTGGGAGAATTCTAAGGAATAGAATTATGTAAAAAATATAAATAAATATATGAGCAATATTCCATTGTGTATATATACCACATCTTTTTCATCCATTCATCTGTCTTGGGACATTTGGGTTGTTTCCATGTCCTTGCAATTATAAATAGTGCTGCAATAAACATCTGAATACATGTGTCCCTTTGTATAAGTATTGAGGTGTTTTTTTGGGTGGATTCCAAGAAGAGAGATTACTGCATCAAATGGTAGTTCCATTTTCATTAATTTGAGGGTCCTCCACACTGCTTTCCATAGTGGCTGGACTAGTTTACATTCCCACCAGCAGTGTAAGAGTGTTCCTTTCTCACATCCATGCCAGCACTTGTTGTTATCCTTTTTTTTTTTAATGTGGGCCATTCTTTTTGGTGTAAGGTGGTATCTCATTGTGGTTTTTTGATTTGCATTTCCCTAATTACTAATGACATTGAGTATTTTTTAAAAGACTCAGTATTTGGTCCAGAGCCTCCATGAAAGCCAGACCACAGAGGGAATCTATGAAAGTAAAACACAAAATCGACAGCCCAGAAGGGCCCTATGGGGCCTGGGCTCTGACTGCACCCATCTTCTACTAAATGCCCAATCCCCAGTCAAACCTTTAAATTTGAGGTTTGCTCAGATTGGTAGCAAAACACTAGAGTTGATCAATTTAGCATAAATATATAAGACTACTGATTGAATTTTTAGTAATCAAAGAATTTCACTCAAACTGTTGTAAATATATGTTGTATTTGTTCTTTTTCCTCAATCCTTTCAAAGTGTTAATATTCTTAATTTACTGTATGCATAAGAATATGATAAAAACATTCATCCACTGAATAAAGGTGTATAAAAACTTGAAGAGAAAGTAGAGATGCTGAAAGTGTGTTTCATCTTGAAATGGGAAATTGAGTAGTACTGAATTTCTGTGAATATATGATGAAAATACATCTTGTAACTTCAGCAGAACATTATAAGAACCTAAAGAAAGACATTAAAAGAAAACTAAAGAAAAAGTTGAGTGTGGTAGTGAGCACCTATAATCTCAGCGCTGGGAGACTAAAGCCAGAAAGTGATTGAGTACACAGGTTCAAGACTACCCCAGGCAACATAGCAAGACCTAGTCTAAAACAAAACAAAACAAAACAAAAAACAAAAAAACTAAAGAAGAGAGGTTCTGCATGAAATGTCTATATTCTTCTGTCTAAGCACATTTGTGGATTTTGCCACTTTTATTCATGAATGTTTCAACAATTGTTGATATGATATATTTTTCAAAAATTGAGAAAGTCTATGAAGATGGTCTATATCTTGTGTTAGATGAGAGAGGAGTCATGAAAGAGGCACAAGCATTGGATGAATTAAAACTTGAATATCTCTGCATCATACTTAGTTAAGAATAGTCATTTGAGCAAAAAAGTCAAAAGACAATGTTTGGGACACAATCATGAATGAGAAGAAATGTCTGTTCTTCAAAGACTAACATGATAAATCAGTTAAGATATATGCAAATTACTGCATTAACAAAATTCTCCAAATCTGAATGGATTTGAAAAATGTAAGTTTGCTTAGTTAATGCGTTTCATTTTCCAGCAGGTAAAAGCAATATAGACTTTTTTTTATTTATTCAGTAGGACCATTTGGAAGTGACCTTTTTTATATTTGCTCACGTTTTATTAGACAAATAAGTTAGACAACTGCACTGAGTTTCAAAGATGAATATATTGTTGTAATACTAACAACCCAGATAGGAATCATTTAGGAATTATTTTCATTCATTGTTTTCATTCTACAGACCACAAGACTCCTTCCTTACCTCTCCCCATCACTTACAAAAGATGGTGTAATGGTAGAGGGCAGAAGAATATAGAAAAAAGTGAGTACTTTGTAACAAAGTCCACAGGCTTTCCTGTGAAACAAATCCCACAGTTTATCTGAGCATCCTGAAAATTGTAGTTGCTCAACAGCATTCAAGCAATCAATGTTTGACAAGCTATGATTGTAAAACTAAATTAAACAGAAAGCAAAAGAATAATATGTAACTATTTCACCATCAAGAAGCTTTAAATTCATCTGAGTGTGTTTGTGAATATGTAGCACCATATATCATACTTGCTAACTCATTTTTATGACTTAATCTGTCATTCATCACTTCTCACTTTCAGTAATTCCCCACCAAGCAGTTGTGGCCATGACTGTCCAAGAGTTATTATTCTCCCAATAAACAGAATTCACCTATTTATTGCTCAGTGTTTCTCACTTCCATTTGCTCCAAGTTGCAAAGTGTGGAAGTCTCTCTGTGACTTAAGTATCCTAATAAGTATCATTTGATATCCTATCTAAGTCTATCAGGACTTGGACTCTCATGCTTCTTCAAAGTATCTATTTACCATCTGATAAAGAGTATAAAATTTGAATCTGTAATGGATTCACTAAATGTTTCAACTATATTTAGCAGACGTGGTTATGGTTCAAAACAATCTAACCCCCATAAAAGTTCAAGATCATGAGTCACACTAAACCATTTACTAAGACACAGACTGTGGGAGGTTAATTAGAAATAAACTGACAGCATTGCATAACTTCACCAGAAAATTGAAAAAAGGTGTCACAGATGAAGAGCTGTTCCTCTTCAAACTTTAGTGGAAAAAATAAAATTAAAAAACTTAACTCTGGAAGATAGAAGGGTGCTCAGAGGAAAATAATTTCTTTAACAGTCAAGAATTGAACACTATGAAATCAAGAGTTGTGTTTCTCAGGAACAGTATATAGAACATTGTTATTTTTACATGTGTCAACCTGAGGTCTCTTTTCAAAAACAACTGAATCACCTGAGCTAGAAACACTTTAGATTAAATGGAAGCATTTTAAAAGGACTGAATAAATTTTCAATAATGAAAAAGTTGGAGACAAATTTAAACTAGGTAAAGCACATATCCTGTAATTATAAATATTGACTCTGAAGTTACTGATATGTAGATAACATCAAATGATTCAAACCTAAAACAAGAAATTAAGAAAGATAGCACGTAAAAAGAAAGAATGGATTGATGAAAAAAAACAGGTAATAAGTAAATGTAGGTGATAGAATAATAAATGACATATAGTTGGCAAGCTAGGAGGAAATGTTGCCATAGAAACAGAACTTAACAGAAAGTGTTGCTAAATCATTCTGAAAACTATAGACTGATTAGGCTGAAAAATGAGGAGATCACTGAAGACAGTCATCTTCATTTCACTAACAGAAATTCTTAACCCACCTGATATTACTGCATTTTCTACACAGATGTAAGAGGAATAAGAATAGACAACAATAGGAAAGACAAAAGTAAAGACTGTGATATATCGATGCATCAATGAAAGAAAAAAAAAGGGTTTGCTCTGAAATAACTATCTTCATGCATATATACTTAACTATAACTGATACCTAACTTTCAATAGAAATCCTACCACTTTTGAAAAACAGAATGTACAGAATCAAACAAGACATAAAATACAATCAAGAAACAATAAATTATATTAAATACCAGCACCAGTTTTTCCATTTTTATTAGGTGTTAATTAATCAAGTTAATCTGTTTTGAGTTGTGCAACTGGAAACAAAAGGATAGTAAGAAAAAGAGACAAAAGCAAGCTACTTTTCACTAATAAATATAATTTAAGTCATAAGTGAACATCACATTTAATACCTTTATTTAATTTTATTTAAATTCCACATTAAGATACAAATTAAGTTAAAAGGAAAGCATCATTGAGCTTCAGGGAAGTGTTTCTTACTAACAGTGTAACCATTATTAACAGGGTGACCATTCTAATGATAGAAAGAAATATGATAGAGGAAAAATACAAAAAAAAGTGAATTACATATGTGCTTTTTATGCTTTGTTCTGTTACATGAGCTATTATTGGGCTATGAAAGAAGAAAATCCGATCCTTACCTCCTTTCCTGTCTTCTGTATTTTTGTTAATTTTGTTGATTTTATTGTTTCCTCTGACAATAATTACATCTTTTACATCTGTAACCAACCTGTTCTTAATTATTTAGAATAACTTTATAGTCATGCTCAATATTAGTCTCTTAATTAGTTTCTTCATTCCTTTTCTGAGTTTTCGTTTTCTTTCTAAACTGACTGAATTTTGTCAGAGGTGACACTTCAAAATATCTCCATTTAGTGCATTTAGCCTGTGATTGTGTTTGAGAATAGTTTGTTTTATGAAATATTATATCTGAATGAAAGCATAGATGAATAAATCATTCTTACATAGTCACATTTTACTGTTTAGAACTAGATAGATAGGGATCCTTTGTCCTTTAACAAGGAATGTTACTATAAAATGTCCATGCTACAACACACTGTCCTTACCCCCAAGCAGCATGCTGGTATATTAATAGCATATTTATCCACTTGACTGGCCAGGAAAAATAACCAGACTGGAAGCTTACAGAACAAATATATGCTTTCTCTCAGGTTTGGCACTAGACAACTGGAATCAAAATGTGGACAAAGTAGATATTTTTTCCCCAACAGTCATTGCTATATAGAATCTTCCCACCTGTATGCTTAGATCATCTCTGCTTCATCCTCAACACTGATGCTTGATGAGTTCTTCAAGGATTCTCCTTCAGTCCTGTTAGCTAAAATCTCTTCATAATTAATTTTATCTATCTTTTATATTTTTATCTATCATGAATTATCTTTGAATACTCATTCAAATTCTTAATTTATTTCAACTGTTATAAAAAGTCATGCTTTCACTTTTACATGTTTTCTTTCTCTTACATTTAATTTTCCCCACTTTACATTTATAAAATTGTCATACCATAATTTCTGTATTCTTGATTGTGATTATAAATCAATAATTTATAATTGATTGTCTACTGTAGTTTATCTTACTGATTGAGTTACAAGAAGGGCATTTTCCTGCTTTGGAATTCATACTGTCTAGTCAGAGGTGCATCAAATTTTGGAGGGGATGGATCCCACCTTTGAATCTTCCTTTAAAGTCAACATGTGTTGTGGTCAGTTTGACCAGAGAGAGTTCACCTGTGACTCCTGACCTCTTCAGTTCGCCACTCTGCTTACTATTCTTACGTCAACCTCATTAAAAGGAGGCGAAAAAGAAAGCCAAGCAAGTATTCACTCAAAATTTGGGCACATCATATGCATTTTCTGATTAGAAATATAGCACCATTAATATGATTTTTGGTAGCTGATAATGCAGTTTGAAATACTTTAGATATTTATGTCTAGGCTGTGAAAGGTTTTCATATATCAAGCATTATATTTATTTATTTCCTTGTTTTTTGTTGTTCTTGGTTTCATTAATGGTTTTGGATAAAATGACTATTTTTATCCTTATTACAACTGCTCTCTGGGAAATAACTCTTACAATATTTTATCATGTTTATACATATTACTTACACTTCACACTATTCCTCCTATATACCTACCACTTTTGTTATTATTTTTATTTATCAAAAATATAAGGGTGTGAATTTGAAATCATGACTCAAAGACATTAATGATTTAAAAGAAGAAAAAAAATTCCTGGGTTCTATTTTGTTATAACACTTGTCATTTTAACCACTACACTATTCGTTCTGAAAAAAATCATTAAATTTGATCATATAGTGCTTTGCAATGTACACGGAAACAGTTTCTAGTAGCTGTGGTAACAGCTACTAGTTATTACATCCCCCTCGAATGATGATGTGCAATGGCAACAAAACAATAAGACAAAATAATATACATTAAATATATTAACTGGAGAACTAACCTGAAAAGTATGCTGTTAATTGGATAACAAAACTTTCAGGTCTTGAAATTAGTGGTTGGGACAATTGCGTTGGCAGTGGTTGAAATTTTTCAACTTTAACTTTTTAAAACTCCACACTAAATTAATTTTATATATATTCTAGGAGTTTATTTAAATATAGGCAAAGAGTACTTATATGATTTGTATGGTAATAATATAATTACTTAGTTAAAATAAATATATAAAGACATGAAAAATTGCAGCTATAATTGCAGATAGTTCAGACTGCTAGTTGTGCCCCATGCATTCCATTCAGTTAAATCTAAAGCTCTTATAAGGTGAAACTTTCTGATTGCCATTATTTAAAATATATAGTATGATGACCATAATTATATATCATGATTAATAAGTTAGTATTTTCCTCCAGGTATAAAGAAATGCATATACATGTATGTAAAATAGAGACCATACCACCTATAAGTCCCTATAAAAATAATTTTGAGTTTCTAGATAGAAAGTTATAATGCACTTACAATCCAGAATTTTAAGTGCATTACATCCAGAACTGTAAGAGCATTAAGCCAGGAATCAAAGAAATTTTACTTTATTATCTATAGATATTTATCATTATATGACTCAGCTCCAGGTCAGTCTCCCACCTTTGTCCAGCTGGTTGCTGACTAGAAAGTACTCGCCAGATGGCCCCGCTGAAATGATCTAGCCATGCGCTATGTGAACTCTCATTCTACAGACCAACCTGAAAGATTACCCCAGCTTGGCAGAGATTCAGGTGCAAGGAAAAAAAAGTTTGTGGCAGCAAGAGGAGGACAAGGCTCCAAGAACCAAGCTCAGAATGACATATGGAACTAAGACACCATCTTGTTGTCCAAATCTGAATCATGGGTTGAAAAAATAGCTTCCATTTTGGGATGGGAGGAATGATCTTATTAAAAAGGGCCTGAGATCAAGATGGTCATTAATTATGGGCATGGATGCAATCAAACTACATCATCTGCCCACTGCTTCAATCACTGACTTTCTCTCATGTAAAAATGTACCCCAAGTTCCTAGCCCTGGAGCCTGGACAGCTCCAATTGAAACCTTGAGAGATTTTTGTATCTGACTCAATTTCAATCCTTTTGAAAAAAGACAAACTCACAATTCTTTTCCAAACAAACTCCTCTCTCTAGTCTTGATCTATGCTCTTTTGGACAAGTCAGGCTGCCAGGAACAGCCCTTTGAAGCCCTTTTGCTTAGCTGAAAGTGTCTATTAGGTGCTGCTTCAAATCCTTCAGAGATTCTAACAAAAGTTCTTACTGCCACACTGTTGATTTGATCTGTGCCCCCAAGCTATAGATTATTTTGAGAGTTCTTTGCTGGCTAGAGAGAGATGAAAGATGAGAAACAGCTTTATTTTCCAATCCCACTGGACCAGACCTCTAAATATGCCCTCTAAATACTAAATACAACTGGCCAATTATATATTTCATCATTTTTTGCTTTTCAAATTTTCTAATGTGCATCCAAAATCAAACTATTTTGATGTTTTGTCTGGAAATCTTCTTAGCCAATTCTGGAAATTCAATAGGTTTATTTTCCATCTTTCAATTTACTACAGATGGCAATGATTTCTCAACCACATACCATTGTTCATCATTTATAGCCTCCTATGGCAAGCACCTCAATACATTTTCTCTACAATCTCCAATATTTTGCTCAAAGCTTTTCTTACATCCCATTATTGAGGATTGAGTGTAGGGTATAAAAAAGAATGATGAGTGAGAGAGATTGTTTAGTTATGGTAGTTAAGGATTGATTGGAAGTAATGGATTAGATGATAATTTATTAAATAAAGGGGCATTTATAAAGAATAGAGCATAATTTACAATAAATTTTAAAGTAAAGTAAATGGTGAGGCTGTAGATAAGGTAGTAAAATGAGATGTTCCTCATTTCACAGCATGAGTTCAGTCTGGTCTGTCATAGCACCCAACACCCATCACCAGTACAAATGCCAGGGCTATGTATATAATGGTTTGTTCTATCAGGTATTACTGTTCAGGGTCTAGTTTTGCTTCAGGTATAAGCAACTCTGATATTGTTACATCACAAATATCCACAAACCCTGAGTAGGTACAGCAAACATTCACGCTTTCCTGAAAGTCTTCATTTTCGCTGTGTGATTCTGCTGTACTGAGTCAGACACACTAATACTAATTGTCAGTTTTATAAGACTCAAGTAACTTTAAGGTTGTGCATTTGACTTCAGGTATCCACCAGGTATCTCAGCAGCACTAGTGAATGTGCATTACCTCTTCCCACTCCTACCCACAGAGATCTGACTTCGTGGGCAGGGTCTGACTGAATCCCAGGGTAGGTTCATTTCCACTCAGTTTCTAATACCCAGCAAGCATACAGTGACTTCTGTTCAAGTCTTGCTTTTCTAGCGCACTGCATACATGCTAGGAATGAGCATTTTGTTTAATTATCATTATTAATGATATTTATTATGATAATGATATATAATGATAAATAATAAAATAATAATTATTATTATTATGTATTTGTTTGTTTATTATTTATTTGCTTATTTATTTATTTATTTTGAAACTAGATCTCTTTTTGCCCATGGAACCTCAGGTTCACGTTGCCCCAGGGTACCGCAGACTCAAGTGATCCCCAGCTTCAGCTTCCCAGGTAGCTGGGATTACAGACCCACACCACCAGCCCACTTATTTTGGGGGGACTTTGGTCTCGCTATGTTCCCCAGGCAGGACTCAAACCATGATCCCCAGTCCCAGCCATGACTTCATAAGCTGTTACTTACAGGCACATGCCACCATGCCTGGCTTATCAGTAGTAAATTAATGAGAAAGGTGAACTGAAGCTGATTCCTGGTAGAGAAGATTCATCACCAGATAAATGTGGAATCCTTGCAGTTTCCATTGTATGAGCTAAATTGTGGGCCCACAAAGTTATGGTCCCCAAAGCCTACAGGCTATTTATGAAGACAAGCCTTTATAGAGGTGATTAAGCTAAAAGAGCAGTGTGCGGGTGGCCCTGGTCTAATCTGACTGGTGTCTGTGTACGAAAGGGATATGCACACAGAGTGAATGGAATCCACATGAGGACACAGGGAGAAGAATGGTCACCTAAAAGCCAAAAAGGGAGGTCTCAGAGAAACCAGACCTGCCAACAACTGAATCTAGGACTTCCAGTTCCAGAACAGTGAGAAAATAATACTTGTTGGTGAAACTCCCAGTCTGTGCTATGTGTTATTGTGTCACTAGGAAATTAGTACATTCACAGTATTTAGGACAAACGTGTATCTATATTTTGTCGGCGAAAAATTATGGTTGATATCATTATGGTTTACACAATGAAGTAGAATAGTCTGTGTTGATTTATATGATGATTTTTACATGTGAATTCAAATGGTTCAAATTGTGTAATAATGAGAATTTGGTGAACTATAATTTTATTCACTCAATAACAGTGAATAAAAATGAAAACACATTTGTATCCAAAATCAGTAAACTAAAATATAATAGTTATAGTAATTATTTCTCTGTATGGAATACTTTTTTACATCATAAATGTTTTGATTCCTTTATTTTTTAAAGATCCCCATTTGCAATTTATTTTCACAGTAGACCTGCATATTTATATTTGGTTTTCATCATTTTGTTCATGTTTCCATTCTTCCTTTCCTTGCTTTTGTTGTTATTAAATATTTCCATAAATGTTCTTTGTTATTTTTATTTTATTAACTATTATGATTTAACTATTAACTATTTTGATTTATAAGTGAACATAACTGAGCATGAATATAATTATTGAAACCAAGAAATATTTAATGCTTCAGACCAACATACTATCATGCAATATGACTCTATGCCAGGCTTCTCCTATATGTATATTCCTATATTTTAAAATTTGCTTTTAGTTCCAGATGACCCCTAATTTTAATCATATATTTATATGTAAAATAAACATTATAAACATTTAAATAGCATTTTGTTAATAGTTTAATCAGACTTAAAATGTGAGTCATTTTTCTAAAGTTAGCTTCAGAATATACTTATATCATTCCTCATCAATGTTATTATTCTGTCATGTCAACCTTATCTGACTTTTTCCTGATTCAGTTTTAATTTGACAGGTTTCAACTGATCATTTCACAAGTCTTTATTATTCTGAAAACATGTCTGTTCCATGTTTAACTAAAATACTTTTCTTTCCCTCAAAGACTAGAAAATTTGAAAATTATCAGGTCATAAAATACTTTTCCTTCCCTCAAAGACTAGAAAATTTGAAAAATTTCAGGTCATAAATCTATAATCTTCTGAAAGTATAGAAATTATTTTACCAACTGTAGCAATCAATATTTGTAAATTCTAATAATAAAATGTTAATATACAGGTTTTGTTTTTCAGCCCTATGTACGAAGATATTTATACAAATTCAATCTTAATGATATTCTATAAGGTGTTGTTAGGTTAACATATGTGATTCTACTTTAATCTTGCCTTATACATAATCTTAGAAAATACATTTTTTCTATGTAAAAGCTTATTGTTTCTCTCCTCACTTGTAACATTCCAAATTTTACTAGGATATATGTATCTTTGTTTCCTTTCAAATATAAACTTTGATTTGGAAAATGGTATATTTTTCTCGCATGGAAACTGAGTATATTTTTATCTCATGCAAATAAACTTCTACTGGGTTTTTGATTACTACTTCTGTTAGTACCATCACTCTTAAACAGATTTTACTTGCTCTGGTTCTGTTCTCTTTTTTCACTCTCGGCTTTGCTTTCACATTTCATTTTTCCTAATAACTTTACCTCATATCATAGACATATTTCCCAATATAGTTTCAGAAGTCAGCATTTAAAATCTTATTAGGATTCCTATGTTGAAAACTCTTCTGGACTTTTAAATTGATAATTATTTGTTCTTCCACTTATTCATGTTTAGAGTTTTATTTTTTTAATAGTATCCTGTATTTTTAGCTATGAAGCCATTTTTATCAAATGAAAATTATTTATCATATAAGTTCCACTATGAATTTCTATCAGTGGTAGGAGGTAGCTTGGTTTGGTGTCACTCATTTTAGTTTTTTATTTGCTTAAATAGCCATTGACTTTTCATCATATGTTCAGTATTCACAACAAAGATTGAGGAAAATGTATTCTTAACAGATATGAATTCCTGTACTACAACACATCTAACTTAAGAAACACTTAGTTAGAAGTTGGTTTGTGCATAATAACCAGAAGGAAATTATCCCCCTTGGGGTTGAGTTTGTAAGTCTGGTCTTTCAGTTGAAAGGACAGTATGTTTAAGGGTGATAAATAAAATAAGAAATGCAAACATGGGTCCATCTGAGTCTGAATGACTACCACAGAAAATAGGCTCTTGAGGATCATTTCCCAAGCATGTCCAAAAACCCTCCACCTGCCATGTTGGGCGTTAGTAAGCTCATCCACTGCGAAGAAGAAAATGAACCACACAGGCAAATCCACACCCAAGAAAAACATAATGGGATAAAACCAAAATTCAAACGATCACCATTTTTAAAATGTTGACCCAATCAGAAATGAACTGACTAAAATTTCATTTGCATAAGGTAGATCTGCCCTTCACCTTTTGTTTACATAAGCTAGCTCCCTGAAGGTTGATCCACACCTGTTAATGGCTGTGGCTAAGAGACTAAAGACCCAAGCTACAAAATAAGACAAGATCTGGGGAAGTTCACTGCACTGTTGTTTATTTCTGGCTAGCAGTTTTGGACTCAATTGCATTATCCTTCACATAGTTCTAAACAGTTCCTTCTGTCTGGAAAACCAAGAAACCCAACCTCCATGAGACAGCTCAGTAAACTGTGCATTGAAGGTGGTGCCTCAAGCCAGACTACTCCTATGTATCACCTATGGCAGACACCTGAGTGTTTTTTCAATGATTTTTTTTTTGTTCTGGTGACCTTATTCAGGATGCAGATCACTGTGTGAAAGCTTTTAGAAGATACTTCTTATAACATGCAAAAACATAAAGGAGATGTAGAGGTGGCACTATTAATTCCATTTATTTCATAATTTTCTGGATGAGTCACCTCAATTTGAGTATCAAATTGAAAAGGATGTAAGCATGAATTGGTAAAATCGCAAAATTTTTAGTGATGTCTATTTCGTTCCTCTGGGTTATAGAAACTTAAATATTATCTGAAATAACCTTTGCTCCTCTGACTTTCAAATTGTAAATTTTAACTTCTTGAGCTGCGATGAACATCAAAGACCAACTTTATTCTTCATCAGTCCTCCAGAGGAGTGTTGGACCCATAAGGGAGATTTAAAAAAAAAATCTCAGGGCAAAATTTTAGCAGAGCATAGAAGAAAAGTTTTCTGTACCAGAAATCACTTAACTTGTAACTGGTAGAGGTTGGCTAGAGACAAAAAGTAGACAAGAGTGGGGTGTTTTGAGAGAGGTAGGCTTATACCATTGTCTTGTGCTTTCTTTGAATCTCAGTAACCTGTTAGAAGTTATTTCATATTAAAGTGTTCTTTGGTTACAACATAATGTCTGTTGGTTGACATAATCATGTACAATTTCTGACTGTATTGCTTTGACTCTTTAGACTACCACTAAAATATGTGCTTTCATCAAGTTGTTCCTAGTAGATTTTCAAAAGATAACTAAATGTGACAACATATTTCCCATGTAATTTAGCAGTTTGATAATATAAATCATAGTTCCCCCTTTACCAAGTTTAAAACCTAGAATTTTCCAAGTTTCAAGCACAATGTGACAGTACCACAATGTTTTGCCCTTAAAGCAAGATTCTGTTTGTTTTAACTTGATCAAATTTGATTCTTTTTATGCAGAATTACATTGAGTAGTACAATTGGAGATAATCAAGAATTTAAGAAAAAATGTATTTAAAATGTAGTCAGTAACATAACTGAGCTAAAAATGAAGAGTTTGGGTCGGTTCTATGTTGAAAACAAGAACTGAAGCTGGCAGGCGCAGCATGATTTCAAAATGTATGCTAAATACTAATTTGTGTCATGGATATTTCATCTCTGCCTCCTTTCCCTCTCCTTAATCTTTCTTCACAGCATGTACAAGCTGAAGAAGATAATAATTAAGCTCAATTGCATTGTCTTTCACTGTCCTGGGGAAATTCTGAGATGAGCGAAGAACAGGACCCCAAAAGCTCTTCTTATAAAAAAAATGTAATATGATATTTATGTTTTGTGACTTTAAATGAAACTGTCAACACTCCTTGGACAGGAATATCCTTTGGAAATTTTAGTTTGTAACATCACACTAGAATTTTTATCTTTCAGATGTGGCAGGGTAGAATTGGATAGTCATAGATATTCATAGTCATAGGAATTTAATGCAATAGTCAAGTTGTGAACTTATATATAAAAAGGTTCAGTTTCTATTTCACAATCTCTCCAGAAAAATCTTATAGACAGAAGATGAGGGATTGTAGGTTTTTTTTTTTTTTTTTAATTTCCATAGACTTACTTAAATAATGCAAACCTTTGATTTTAAAAACATTTGATTCTCAACCTTTTTAATATTGCAGAGGTAGACTAGAATATGAACAAATAAAGAATGAGTTAAGATCTTATTCCACATGCAAACCAACTTTTCTAGAAAATTCACTCCCAACTCGAGAGAGGTGTTTATGACCACCGGCCTTAAAGAACACCTTTTTCATGTCTTTACTTTTTTGCCACCTCATCAGTATTTTCCAGCCCTCAGTTATGGCTGGAAAGTATTCTGATACTGAGCACCATGCTGGGTGATCCGGGAAAAGGTGAGATAACAGTTCTGAGCCCCATTTCCATGCTGGTCTATTTCAGCTGCATGGACACAGCAGGGAAGGCCTCTGATACAGCACACCATGACAGTGAATCTGGGAACAGAGCTGGAATCTTCAGGTAACATTGGCAGTGATCAAGACAAGAGCACCCAAAGGAGAAGTTTCAGGGACCTACACCTCTATTCCAATCCACCAACCACTGCAGCCAATGAACCTGGCAAATACTTCTACAATCCAGCAATACCAACAAGAAATACTGCCCACTGCCATCAGTGACACTAATGGTAGAGCAAATCCAAAAGCAAAATGTGGAAAGGAAAATCACAAATGATCAAACCAATAATCCTGAGATCAGTGTGCCTCAGAAAGTCAGCCCACTAAAGCCAACAATATGGATGCAAAAAAAATAAAATAAAATAAAATTATATATATATGGACAAAACAAAATAATTCAGAACTGTCATAATAAAAAAAGCTGGGAATTTAACAGCGAATACAAAAAGGGAAAAGAAAGATGAAAAACAATCAGTGAATTAAGGAAGGGAAAAAAATCCTTAAAAAAATGGTGGAAGCTAACAGAATAATAATGGAACTAAAAAGTTCAGGGAAAAGACAAGAACAAAGAATATATGAAATGGAAGAAAAGACTAGAACTTTGAAGATTTGAAACTAAGCAGGTTAAAAAAAAACAGGAAAGATAGCTGCAAAGTTAAAAAATAAGTGAAGATACACTCAGGGAGATATCTTACTACTTGAGGAAAACCAATATCAGAGTAATAGGCATCCTGGAGGGAAAAGGGAAAAACAAAGAGCTGAGAAAATATTTCAAGAAATAAAGAGAATTTTCCAAATATGAAGAAATGATAACAGACATGCAAGAAACTAGAACAGCAAAATACTTTAATGGGGAAAAAAAACAAAGTACAACAACATACATAATAGATAAAAATACCAAAAATTCAAGGCAAGTAAAACATAATGAAGCTTGTGAGAGGCAAAGAACAGATAACCTATAAAGGAAAACTTGTTAGGCTCACCTCAGACTTCATATAAGAGATGCTCAGAGCAAGGGGACAATGAAGTGAGGTATATAAAAACTTCAAGATAAAAAATGCCAACCAAGGATACTTGTCTGCAAAGTTGTCCTTCATCCATGAGGGAAAAATATGATCCTCAAACAAACAAACAAACAAAAAAACCTCCAAAAATTCATCATATACATACCTCCACTTCAAGAAATACTACAAGAAATCTTAAAATGTAAGCCAACAGAAGAATGAAAAGGAAGGATGGAACAAGGAAACTAACTGAACCACAGAAAAGCGATGAATAAATTGACAAGTACAAACTGCCACTTACTAATAACCACCCTAAATGTGAATGGACTAAACTCACATAAAAAGAAATAGAGTAGTAGAATGGATTAAAAAATAGAATCCAACTTAATGCTGTCTCCAGGAAACACACCTAAATGCTAAAGATAAAAACAGATTGAAAGTAAAAGGCTGGAAACAATCCTACAAGCAAATTAACCCCAAAAGAAGGCATGCACAGCACACTCATGTTGGATAATTTAGATTTCAGATGAACAAAGGTAATAAGAGGCAAAGATAACCACTATCTAATGATCAATGGGACAACACATCAGGAAAACATAACACTTATCAATATATATGCACCAAATGAAGGAACATCAAAATACAACAGTTACTAGCATCTCTGAAAAAAGGTATTAAAAAAGATACAGATGTAGTAGGAAACTTCCACACCCCACTCACCCAGGGACAAATCAACAAGACAAAAAATAAACATGAGCACAGTAACTCTAAACAAATGTCTAGATCAAATGGACCTAATAGACACGTACAGAACACTGTACCCTGTAAGAAAGGAATACACATATTTTTCAAGGGCACATGGATCATTCTCCAAGATCAGTCATGTACTGGGCCACAAGGCCAGCATCAACAAATTCACAAGGACTGAAATCATACCAGCGATTTTCTCTGATCATGAAAGCATCAAAGTAGAAATCAATCATGAAAAGAAGGAAAGGAAACCCCACATCTCATGGAAGCTGAACCCCTCATTAATGGAAAACCACTGGATTAATGAGGAAATAAAAGGGAAATTTAAAAAAATTGAAGATGAATGACAAGAAGGAAATGGCCTTCCAGAGCAGATAAGATACTGAAAGCAGTAAAAAGAGGAAAATATACAGCAATACAGTCCAACATCAAGAAACAGGAAAATACCCAAAGAAACTAAAAGGACAATGGAGAAGATCAATGAAACAAAAGGTTGGTTCTTTAAGAATATAAATAACATAGAGCCTCTGGCCAGGCTCACAAAGAAGAGAAGGGAGAAAACAAAAATTGTGGAAAAATTAAAGAGGAGAAATTAATTCAAATAAAGAAGTAATAATTAGAGGTTACTACAAACACCTATATGCAAACAAGTTCAACAACTTCAATGAGATGGACAAATTTCTAGAAGTATACAATCATTCAAAACTAGATTAAGAAGACACAGAAAGCCTAAATAAACCAATTTAGCAGCGAAATTGAAACAGTAATAAAATCACTCCCCCGAAGTAGAAACCCTTGAGTTTTCAAAGTCTAGGGCTGGTTTAAAAATGAGTTCTACCAAACATTCAGAGATGAATTAGTGCCTATCCTAAAAAAACTCTATCAAAAAATGGAGAAAGAAGGAATACTACCAAATAAATTCTATGAAGCCAACATCACACTAATACCAAAACCAAAGAAAGAAAACTATAGGCCATTATTCCTAATGAATAAAGATACAAAAATTCTCAACAAAATTTTAGCACATAGAATTCAACAATACATCGAAAAGATAATACACGATGACCGAAACGAAGCAAAATACTATGGACTCTAGACGACAGGAAAAAAGGGGTAGTTACCACAGTCAGACTCTAAAATGTTGACTGTGTTCAGAGAATGAGAGACAAATGGGGTGTTATAAATCAAAATTATCTTAGAAACTGAAAAGGAATCAATTCATAGTGTAAAGACTATAATCAGTGATATGGACACCAGATTAATAACTGACGAATGAATCAAAGGAAGGATTTTAGAAGTAAAAATATACCTAAAGAAAGCTTTTTAGACTGGAAGCAAAATCTGAATATATGAGGAAGGATACTTAAAAAAACAGACCTCGAACTTGTCAGTATCACTTATAAGAAAATTACCTACTTTCCTGGCAAAACAGACCTTAAGTACATGCACATATGCACACAAATTCACTAAAATTATGTAGGTTATATGGTTTAACAAGTTGTTTCATAAAAATTGTTTTAATTCTAGTAAATTGCATACTATTTCATTTCGTGCTGCAGGAGTTTCCATTAGAAATAGTCCATGACTGACAGTCTGCATGGTATTGCTGCTTCTCTCTTTCGAGACATTGAGGCTTTACACATCTGTCTTTTCTAGTCTTCTCACCACCCGGGCACTAACAGAGTATGGGTTTATATTTTCTTTCAAACTTTTGTGCCCTTTGTCAGGCTAAAGTACAAATCCACACCAATGTAGCAGCTGTGTCCATGTTCAGCAGCTTTTGTTTCCTGGTAATTGGGGCTAGTTCCAGATGGTAGTATTAATTACTGATTTCAATTGCATTTTGACTAATAGCAGTTCATATTATACAAATCTCATTCTCTATTGAATCGACAGACAAATATATTCAGCTCATGTTATGAAATTGTACTCTAAATTAGAGTCTATATTACTAAACCAAGAGAGAAAATTTCTTTTCTTTCTGCTACTATAAAACTTCAAGAATATTATCAATACTTACAGCCAAAAAAATTAAAAAGGAAAGGGTTTAGTTTCAATTTTTGCAACATTGTTAGATAATAGGATACAATGGATTATGATCTGCAGAATTATGAGGGAAATGATTATGACTCTAATTTACATAAGTAATTGAGTAACTCATTACATCAACTATAACAATAGAAATTGTTATATATATATAACAATATATATATATATAGTTATATATATATAAATATATACACCGATACAAAACTATGGATGTTTAATATTTTATTTTAATAAATTTTATAACAAATCAAGCATAAAGTATTTTTGTTAATTATGTAAAGACTAAACTATGAAACATAATATCCCAGGTTTAATATGTCTAGACTCATTCTTAAAAGCCTACCTGAAATTAAACTCAACTAATTTAGAGTTAGCTCAGAAGTTTGTTTTTATAGTTGTTCTTGCTGTTGCTTTACATTTGCTTAACTACTTTGAATGGCATTGTGATTTTAAATTACTTATTGTGAACGCTATGGTTAAATGTCGTATAGCAAAATAAAAATTGTGAACTTAATTTATTGAGTTTCTGTTCAATATAAGAATATTAACATTATGTTTGACATTAAATGAATTTATATACCTGTACTATTTTAAATTATTTTCATTCTTGGAACTTGGTTTGAATGAAAGCAATTAATTTGAAAATATTAATTATGTAACTCAATAAACTATTTTTAAATAACAGAATAAAATAATGTTGACTAATATTTTTCCACCAATGGTGACAACTCCAATGCTACCTTCCTAATTAACTTACCAATGTCATTAATCTCTCATCCCACAGAGGGAAAAAAGAGGAAAATGAACGAATCAGATATTAATCTTTAAACTCTACTTAAATTTTAGTCTTTCTTTAAATTTACAAGATAGAATTTTTAAATTTTCTAAATGTGTTTTCTAAAATATTCTACCCCTCAACTTATATGTAAGGCCCTTATAATTCTTCATTGTTTGCTTTGTTTTTTTTTGCTGATAAGTACACTTTGTCTGAAATTAACTTTTTGTATTTAATGTACTTTAGTAATAATATCCATCAATCAATTTTAACTCAGTAGGGGAAACCAACTGTTTAGAACATAATTGTCATCTTCAGATTATTCATTAATCATAATTTAATATCATGCTCTGTTACCAACACTAGACCTTTCTTCACACAGATCACATAGGTCCAATTTTGCTATTATTTTCCATCATGGTTTCAAATTCTCATAATTTATGAATCCACAAATTTCTGGCTTCCAACATTAAGGTGTTTGGGATTTTTAAAAAATTAGGTATACTGCAGCAGGAGATCCCATACCTCTAAAATACAAACAATGTTGTAAATCAGTGCTATCTCAACATAATACATACATGCATGCAAATACACATACCTACATATATTCATACAGGCATTAATAAGCAAGCAAGTGGATCACCCTACAATTTTTCTCCAAAACAAACAGGCAATAAAATATCTACATACTAACAGCTCTTCAGGCCATTATTGTATATATGTTTCATGAAAATCTCCTCAGTCTAATCAACAAGGTAAATATCTGAAAATCTTTGGAATTTTGCAAGTTAGAAAAGATTCTCACTTTCATTAGTTTATGTCTATGAACACCACTAGAAGTCTCAACTAACTAGATGTATTAACAAATGGCTTCTGTGATTAAAAAAACAGGAATTTATGATTTAATAAAGATGTCTAAGATTTCTTCACATTGCAGTGTTTAATAAAGATGCAAATATTCTTCACACTAGAGCATTTTCCCTCTAACTATGAGACATTAAAGGAATTGATGACACAATAAAATTGAGTGAAACTAGTAGGTCAAGTTGTAGATTTCTGTGATATAGTTATCAACATCATCAAGCAAACTGCTGCTAACAAACATGAAATAGAGTATCACCCTGTGTCAGACTCTACGCTAGGGAATCTGTGGACATTCACTCCATGAATGGAGAGTTCCTTTTTAAGATAAGGACAATGATAATTAGAAAGAAATGTAGATATTCTAAGAATACACATCAAATAAACAGCAAGGTGGTTTCTATCAACTTCCAGGTATGTTTACTAACATAATTCCTTGTATTGATCTTTGTATTGAAACTATACAGAATCAAATGTCAATAGCTATTGGAAAATTAATGCCAACGTATGGAAAATTTCAGTCTAGTCTAACCATAACTTCCAATGAATAGATTATTTTAGATAGAGGGACATTTAAGCCTAAGGTGATGGGGAGAGAATCGGGGCAGGAAGAAAGTCTGGTGTATTATAAATATTTTTTATTTAAAAATTTTTAAATTTACAAAATTTACAAAGAAATTCTTAAAATTTCTTTATAATTTGATGTTGACTTAAAGATGTTCAAAGTATATAACAAAGTTTATAACTCTGTTCAATGAAATCCAAATACAGACAAATTTAATCTGGTGATAGAAGTCAGACAAGTACTTTTTGAAGAAATTGGGAGGGAGCACAGTGAGAAGTTTCTCAACATTCTGTATTTATTTGTGTTTTTAAAGAATTGTTTATTTTAATTTTTATATTGTATTTTTACATTTATTTGTTATCAAATGTGTAATATACTCAAACAAATGTAAAATCACAAAATACACTATTTTAATTCTCCAAGTTTTAATTCCTCCATAGTTCTATGACTATGAGATAATGTGTTAATTTGTTTACAAACTTGCACAAGGAGCAATTATCTACCACTCTTGATAATATTCTATTGAGTGGCTATCTAGCCTATTTCCTATGCAAGAATACTAACAGATAGTAAATAAATTGTTCCATTATTCATTCTATCTATAGAAAGAAGATATACATTCCTAAGATCAAGATATGGGAAAAAAGAATGTCAGCTAACCAATACAATGCAAGTGTTACAGAGGCCATGGAAATTTGAAAAAAAAGCTTTTGTTATGTGGCATTATTGAATGGAGGGGGATATGTTGGAGCAGAAATAAAATCTAGGAGAAAAAAATGAGACTAAGAGGAAACTGTGATATTTGTTTTGTCTATAAAGACAATTCTGAAGAGTACGCGGACACTAATTTTTGTAACCAATATTGGTTTCTAAACAAATATTGTAGCTCTCTACAGAATGAATTAGCAATAAAATTGCTATATATTTCTTCATGCACATTATGAATTACACATGCACATGTTTTGACTCTTAATGACCATAATTTTCACTGTGATCTTACCATGTTGCTCAACTCTCTAGTGGGAAATAGTCTTTGTATTGTAGCAAAACTTCAAATTTTAAAAATCAAAATGGATTGGCAGGATTGGTGTGTGTGTGTGTGTGTGTGTATTTTGAATAAAGATTTTAGATGAAATCATAAAATTAATAATTTTATGTGTTTAAAGGTGTTTTTGAAAACCTTATCTACAGTGATCTAAGTTGAAATAGATACACACATATCCCTATGATTGTAAATAAAAATGTTACATAGCGGGCTTTGAAATTTAAATTTTCTGGGTTTGGCACAATAAAGAAGTCTGTGAGAATCTTCTGTAACTAAATACTGCACAGAAGGCTTCTGAAAAATCCAGGGATTGCTGTCGGAAAGCAATTAAGCTGAAGAAATTGCATTAGCAGAGACCAGATGCCATATTCAACTCATCCCCTATTTTTCATGCAGTTGGATATCACCAGTTTTTTATTTCCCAATAAACAAAAGATTGACACACACCTGTCCTACCATGAGCAGGTGAAAGTGTTCATTTGAAGAATCAGTAGAATACCAGGAGCAATTTTAGTTCAGCTCCTATTATCCTAAATTCACTTCTGATTAAGGTAAATAGAAAATCAAAGAACTTAAAATGCTTATTCTCAGATTAAACTTCACTGCTGTCTTCAGGTCACTATTGTATTTTTTTTAATGTCATTTAGAGTAGCACACACTTTTGCAACTTATATTGTATGATAATAGCAACCCACTTCTCTAGTCTGTGCTGCTCATCAATAAAGCAAGTTGCTTTTCTATGTTCCTCTTTGAAGAAATCATAACATAAACAAAACACTGAAGATAATTGGACATAATTATGTTTTAAGTTATCACAGGAATAATAACTTTCAAAGAAAATGTTTGGCTGACATTTTATTATACAATAATCTAATGAGGCAAGAAGTTAAGTATACATATATTTTAATTTTAAGTTTTGTATCATCATTGTACTGAATTCTTAATTTTTTTTACCATGCCATATTTATACTCCTCAGAATTTTCACCTTACATTTTCTCTATAGAAGTGTGTAGATGACTTTATCTCCTCTCTGATACTTTTAAAATGCCTTCCTGTTTTTCAATTTAAGGATTCATTTCACCATATGGTCTGTTTAGTCTGATAAACCCTCCTGCACATTATGAAATAATTGTAGATGTGGAAAACCATTCATACCTCTATAGTAGAGGTTATGCCAGCATTTTTATGAGTATGACCCCTTCTCCAATTCCAGGAATTTATCACTGAACTGTCAATTTGTTTCAAATCTGCAATCTGGCACAAATGAATTCTTTACTCTTATGTGTGTTGCCCAAGAGATCACTTCAGGTCACACAAGTGACTGGTTTATTCAAATCTGCTTTTTTGGGAAGTTGAAATAAAGCAAGCACCTATTTACTTATTAATATAGTCACACATGAAAGTAATGATATTTTCTTAAACTGAGTGAACTAAACATAAAACATTTTTCAAAACCTTTATAAGTTGTCTAAACTGACAAAAAAAAGGTGGGTGGGAAGGTGGCTGCTTACAAAGATAAGCTTATTTTATTATCATGCGCATTAATTCCCAATGTAATTAGTGTGCTTACTGCATGACTGATTTACAGCTCTTGTTGAATTTTGTTCCTACTCATGTTCATGTGAGTTAAGTCATAAACATTGACATGTCTAAATCAAAATAAACTATTTTTAGAACAAAAAGCAAGAAAACGTTTTCAAGAATATACTGTACTACCACTTAACTCACTTGAAGTTTCCTTCTTTAAAAAAAAATCCCTTTTTCCAACAAACACACATCCCCTACTATCCAGGACAAATTGTCCATTCTGCCACCTGGTGTAGCTCCACCCACTGCATGCCATTTTTCCTATCATTTAAATCCCAGTTGTCTAAGGAAGATGGATAGAGCC
This sequence comes from Uropsilus gracilis, assembly GCA_004024945.1. Classification (NCBI taxonomy): domain Eukaryota; kingdom Metazoa; phylum Chordata; class Mammalia; order Eulipotyphla; family Talpidae; genus Uropsilus; species Uropsilus gracilis. The sequence goes on along the minus strand of PVHY01000706.1, from coordinate 66,544 downwards.
ATGCATTTTAATCAACCATCCATTACCTCATCTAATGCATATATGATATATATATATCATATATATTAGAGGTCGTATGTGATATATATGATATATCTAGATATCTATTTACATAGAGATAGATCTAGATAGATATCTAGATCTAGATCTATCTCTATATATCTATATATGTATAAACTTCATATATAGATATGTAATTTAAAATACACTATATATCTTGATATATAGAGATAGATATAGATATGTATATTTATATACATGTTTATATAGATACATATGATATATATAGGTGATATATATCACCTCTAATATATGTCAAATCTTTTCCTAGGTGCTAGGGTCTCCCTAGCATTATATATTCTGGTATTGAAGGAGGGAAAATATAAACAAATATGCAAGCAATATTTCATCAAAAATATTTTCTAATTTCAATTCATTAAACATTTTGACAAATAAAAATTGATTTTTTTCCAACTGAGATAACAATTTGAACAACTTTGAAACCAATGACCTATTCTGAATGAGAAGCAGCATTATTTGCCCTTGTAGCAACTATGCTCAGTGATTATTGCCATTGTTTGATTTATTTTTCTTAATAGCATTTTTTAATTTAGACTAAAATGAGTTAGCAGATTGCATTTTTCTAATATTTGATCAGAACCACAAAATATGGACTTAAGAGGACAAACACATTTTTCTGAATATTTGGAATACAGACTACATTTAATAGTAAATAAGTTCTTAGAATTTAAAATCATTGCCTTTAATTTTTATTATTCTCAAGTGTGGAATTTATGTTCTCACTGACCATGGGCAAGTTATTTTTTAATTTGTACACATCCTGACCATCTCTTGCTGTTCTTCATTCTTTGGGCAGTGCCAGTCTAGTAGGTATGGGAGAATATGTAATAGCGGTTTGGGCAGGCAATTCCACAAAGATGGGTGATGCTAACTATCTTTTAATATGCCTGTTGGTCATTAATTTGGTCATTGGAAATTCTTCAAAAACTGTCAATTCATGTCTTTGCAATTCTCTAACAGACACAATTGGGTTTGTTATTGTTGAGTTGTAGCTTTTCCTTCCGTATAATGGACAGTTCTTTATAAGACAGATGATATAAAAATTATGTTCTTGTGCTTGCTTAGATATAGTGGTTTGCATAGATACAAAAGAAAACAAAAACAAATAAAAATTTGCCATATACAAGCTTATATTAGATTATATTGAACAAACTATGGAAATATATGAAAGAATATTAAAATGAAGATGAGTGCTACAGTGAAAAGTTAGGCAGGATAAACAGAAGGATGAAATGGAATTTCACATTGAATGATCAAGAAAGGCTTGAATGTAAAGATGATTCTTCATCACTGTCACAAAGATAAGTGAGCCAGCCTTGTGGAGAGAGAGGCAGGGCACTCTATTCAGCACAAACAATAGGTATAAAGGTTCCATGGCAGATACCAGCATGTGTACATGAGAAGATTCACAAAGAACAGAGTCTGTATGACTAAACAGAAGTACCAAGTGAGGCTGTGTGGTAAGAGAGAAAACAGCTGGAGTTGTTGGTCAGGGCAGGGGTTCAGGTTTGTAATAAAGATTTTTGCAAACCATGTAAACAAGGAGGTGACTTCGGAGAACTGTAAACAAGAAGTAGATGACATCGATAGTACGTTTAAGAGAAAACTCTGAATTCATTCAATCAGTTAAGCTTGATGTAAATAGACACCATGGGAAAACAACCATGTATCATGAAACAGTGAGAATAGTAGAATGATAAAAGATTTTCCCAGTTTTATTTTAAAAGGATGTAGGTAAGATTTACTTCCAGATCAGGAGGAAGAATTCAGGATTTTGAAGTTGTGGACCTAAGAAACTGGAAAAATTTAACTGTTAGTAACTCATGAGAGATGGTATTGGTTTATTAACAATTTATACAATGTTTTAGATGCCAATAAGGAAATAAGAGAACTCTTTAAGCCAATGAATGGGTTCATTCTGCACATATCAACTGGAGACTCATCAGCATTGTAAGTTATTTAAGGCAATGAGGGTAGAATATACACTCAGGAGAGTGTGTATAGGAAGAAAAAAAATGCAGTCTAAAAGTTTGATTTTGGCTTACTCCAACAGTAATAGAAGAGATAAGGAAGATTTAATAAGTAAGATTAAGGGGAAGAACAAGTGACGGAAAAAAGAAAAAAACAGGACTGTTCATTGTCCCAGGAAACTGCACTGGTCCCAATAATTTGATAAGACACACAGATGAAGTTAATTTACAACTTTTAACAGAGCATAGGTGCATAATTTACTGTAGCATATTTATTTTAAAGAGAAGCATTCTTCAGAAAAATTGCCTAAAGGTATATGAAGAGGCCACTAGTGATGGATGAGAATGCTTTTCTTTCTCTGGAAACAAAATACAAATTAAAGAGTTTTGATATTGGAAAATTGCATTGAAAACATAGTCATTCATTTTTGATTGTATATTCTAGAGATTTTTTTCACTTTTGTGCTTTCTAAACATCTTGCTCTTTGCACAGCATTTATTTGAATATATGCTTAGACATTTCATTGCAAGAATCCTCTATGCAGCAAGGGACTCAAGCCTCTTTCTCTGAAGATCATCACAAATATTCATATTATCTGTCATTTGTTTTTGACTCTATTCATATATCCTTTGTGTTTCTATGTTAAAACTGTAAGTTTGTACATAGGTAAAATTCTTCTGTCTTTACATGTATGACCTTGGGCTTTTTGTCATATTAATATGAAAATGGTTATTTAATTTTTCCTTCAATAAAATTTAAGACTTTGGTTTTTCTTTATCTCTTCAATAGTTTAGAGATATTTTGATATAAAAGGTAAATTAAGAATAGAGGACTTTATTTTAATTTAGTTACTAAATTTTATCAAATGTTGATTAAATTATTTATTTTACTCTGTGATATACAATGCTACCTTTACTAGTCTACTCAAATCCCATAAGATTAATACTGTCTTTCCTTTTATACAGTATTGGGACTTCTGGGTTTTGCTAAACACGTGGCTAACGCCTACTCTACCCAGAGGATGAAGCCAGGTCAGTAGGGGATACTAATACAAAAGAAATACTGACTTCTCAGTTCATGGATTAGAGGTGCCCACCCACCCACCACT